>JAODKC010000036.1:2787319-2819973 GCA_026777985.1 Mormyrops attenuatus
GAGGCTCCCTGGTATAGGGTTTAGGCTCCCTGGTATAAGGTGTAGGCTCCTTGGTATAAGGTTTAGGCTCCCTGATACAGGGTTTAGGCTCCCTGGTATAAGGTTTAGGCTCCCTGGTATAAGGTTTAGGCTCCCTGGTATAAGGTGTAGGCTCCTTGGTATAAGGTTTAGGCTCCCTGATATAGGGTTTAGGCTCCCTGGTATAAGGTTTAGGCTCCCTAAATAGGCTGAATACAGTGTCATGCTCCCCGGTTGCCCAGAGGAGGATGGGGTCCCCTTCCGATTCTAGGTTCCTCTCAAGGTTTCTTCCTGCTAGAGGGAGTTTTTCCTTGCCACTGTCGCATCAGGCTTGCTTGGTGGGGGTTTGGGCCGGTTATATGTAAAGTGCTTTGTGATAATGACTGTTGTTAAAAGCGCTATATAAATAAAATTGAATTGAATTGAGTTTAGGCTCCCTGATATAAGGTTTAGGCCCCTCTACGGCCTTGTATTGGATAAGCTGTTGAAGGATGGACGGATGGGTGGATGGATGGATGGAGCCAGCCAACCCTATAGACACTGAAACTTATCTAGAGTGCCACATGGGCTTCAAATGGTACTGGATGGATGGATGGATGGATGGATGGGTCCATGGATGGATGCTGACACACTGCAAGCTAATCCATTGATGTAGCAACATATCTTGCCAGACCTATATAGCAGTTAGGGGCATTCAGCAGAATGTGAATGTAACGGCCATACTTCTGCCCGCTTCATCCTGGCGCCAGGGTGCCTCTCCTTTCCGAAGGCATGCACCCAGACAAACAGGCCCAGGGAAGACGTGCAGAATCAGAGGAGTGTGCTGCAGCATCCTGCACAGCCCGATTTGAACGATGTCTGCGGTCTGGCTCTTCGAATGCGCATGTTGCCGGACATGTACTCAGATTAATGGCTTAAGTGAGTTCAACACACATAAGTACAATTAGCATGACATCATGCATCTGGAAAATGATACACTGTCACCAATAAACTATATAGCTTTACTCTGGTCTGCTTCATTAAATTCAGATTTACAGACTCCAGATATACTGGACTGTGTTGTATCCCCTGACACTGGCATGCATTTTTCATGCCATTATTTGCCAGCACAGTAAAACACACATCATACGCTCGGAGTGATGGCTGATTTGCAGACTGCCTGTGTTGCTAGGCGAGGCAACGCTAGCCAGACAGAAGTAGGATATGGTTTCCTGGGTGCTGCGGTGACGGGTTGTAAATGAACGTGCATCTCTGACATAGGTGTTGATCCGCTGTGAGACTCTCACTCTGCAACTCTTTGAACTCCCGTATGGGTCCCTGCTAAAAGCCTGTTGTGCACTGCATTCGGAAAACCGCAATAACAATGTCATAAACACACCTACTGTGGGTTTCGCTCAGAAAACCCATAGCTTGGAAAATAAAGCATCAAATAAATTATGAACGATTTTAGCAACAGTTGTTTGGACACACTGTTAGCAGCGAACGGCTATTTGGCACCCCATTCAGATTCACTGAACATGAAGACTCGTGTGAAAGACTTCCGCTTCGAAGTGTGCAAGCATAGCGAACAGGAATCGCAGTGTCGCGTACAGCCACAAGGTGGCACAAGAGGTCCAGAAAATGAGGCAAGATGCCCTTGATCTCTGTGGAAGATTGTTGTCTCTGGCAGCAAAGTAAAACCTGGCTTCAGATTGAGCTGTTTCACATTCTGCCGTTCTATTAGCACATAGACATGTGCCCACAAGTGGAATACAAGAAAAAAACTCCATTTTACAGTGAAGACATTTCTGGATTACCCACAAAGACATTTAATAAGAAGAACAGTCCATTTAAATGAGTTTGTTTGGAAATACAAAAATGTAGCCTGGAGTTTTCTGAACGCTTCTTTGCGTTAGTTAAATCTGAAGCAAATGTCACTAAACATTATTATATAAATGGGCGTCATGGTGGGACCATTCAGTTACCTAAGAAAGAGAAACTCTAGTGGTTCTATGCAGACATAGGTCTGGATTATGGGTTAAAGAATTAAATATGGACACTCTGTTGAAGCGCCTGGATACCTTCACAGGAAGACAAGAAGTTGACTCTGTGTGCAATAAATGAATTGCCGATATATTGTGGAAACAAAAGGATTTTAAAGGGGCCGAGACCTCCTGAACTGACACAGTGGACTTGTCCGGCTCCGCGAAACTGGCGACCCTTTTGGGCAGCTAATCGGACTGGCAGGACGTGAATGAAAACTGAGGACTTTGGCACAGACTCGGCGTCGTTGCACGATCCGAAGTAGGAGATCGAAAAGGAGTCAGGGGAATGGATCGGTTTTATTGTGCGCGGATTACAGCCGCGGTCAGCTTTGCCGTGTAAGACGGCTGGAGAGCAGCCTACTGTGTCATCGGCAAATATGAGCCTGATATTCACGGTGGCTGGACCAAGCTGCAGGACTGCTGATGATGAGTCGAGGTTGGTGCCCTACTGACTCTATGTGTACATGTAATATCAGATTGTATTTCGTCCAATTTATATTCCACACCCTACCCCACCTAGTAATGTTGCACATTGAAGATTGAGACATATCTGCCCCCTTTAAAAATATACCCGTGCTTGTAACCCTGAAATTGTATATGAGAAAATGTGAATTGTATACTGATTTAAATAGATAATTTGATAAAAATGAACATCACTAAAAATCCAACGTAAAAAAAATATGAATCATATGTGGCGACAATACGGAAGGGAGCATTTTACGTCTTTTAAGACATGTGGTATTTAATAGGTCTGTATCAATCCCATTAGTGCAGTTGCTAAGTAGAGTTCTAGTTCAGGAGCACAACACCTCCAACACAGGTAAGTGTACATAAATGAGTTAAACGAGGGGTGATGCTCACGTGATCCACGACCTTTCAAGAACGTGGCTTTGACACACTTTTATGAACGTAAATCCAACTAAGGTGATTTATGCAAGCGTAGCGTGTCAGGTCATGGCCTTTTTTGGGGTGGAGGGGGGGGGGGGACAGATCTCTGGCCCTTAAGAGCCAAGTAACAGGATCACCAGCTGTATGAGGAAGGCTGATGGAACACAGGTTGTAGGACGTGTTAGAGAATGAGTGCCACGCTGGCGAGACTTAAACATGCTATCCAACAGTACAAAATCAGGGACTTGTCTCGATAAAATACAACACAAGGCATGCTTTTCCAAAGGATTAGACTGATCCATATAAAACTATGTAAATTATATTTAAATGATATGTAACATACATTTTGTTTAAAAACAACAAGAAATGTATCAAAAGCTATACTAATGGAACCAGTCTTACCTTTATTCTCTCATCTGATACCCTTAACTCAAATACACCATCTTCACTGTTGCTATGCAGGGTTCAATAACCTACTTTGTCTTGTTGCCATCATGTGGTTTCAGTGTCACTTTATGGGTTATGTGTCGACACTCCAGTTTTATACATACATGTGGTCAGGTACCATTTAATGGTTTGGTATGTGCTACTGTTTGAGCCAGTTATGAGTAAATGGTTATGGTCAGCTGATCCGCTCTGGACTGGTCTGGTTGTCTCCTTGCATGACATGGCTGTTAGGATGTAAGATCTGCATTTGACTGTGACTTTCCAAACTACCCTCTTCTCCAGTCCCTGTTGTGGTGAGCGGCTTCCCAGGTATCCTTCATTATACACAAAGCAAGCCTCGTTCCTAATGATTAAAATCTAATTTTCCTTTCCCATTTGTCCCAATCTAACCCTATTAAGCTGAGGTGTAACTAAGGATGTAGCACATCAGCTCCTCAATGAAGGGTGAATGTGTGAGGCTGATTCCCCTTTTTGGGGAATGAAAAACAGTCCCTGACTAATGGCAACTGGAGAAAAGGAACAAAACGTGAGGCGGAAAATGGGAGATAAAGAGCAGCATCTGTACTGTTGCGTAGGAGTAAAAAAATAGGGGGAAGTACGCCATCTGGGTACTGGGGATAACGGCGACCCTTTGGCAGGTGGATCCTCTCACAGAAGCGGCAGAATCCTGGCGGCCCGAATGCGGCTGGTATCTCCATGCCACCCAGTGATCCATTGTTGGAGCTCCCTTTGCTGCGCCTGATCTGAACTTGTGTGTCTTACCGATGCATCACGTTGCTATTGCCTTCACTTCCATTAGCACTGAAACCCCAATCAGCTCTTAATCTGTTCATATCTATGCATAATTCCGCAGCTTTGTCTTCTGTCGTATGTTAAGGAACTCCCGCAGCAATGGTAAGTGGAAGAATAAAGAATGAGAATCTAATGAGAAAAAAGTTTGCCTAATTAATCCATAACACCAAATACCTACTGACCCTAAAATGTGGGTTTGTTTGAAGGTACTCAAGTTCTGTGACAATTATCAGCTGTCACATTTCTCAAGGGTAGGTCTCAGTCTTAGAATCAATGCTCTCTGTATCTTGACCATCAGTTTAAAGCCACTGAAGTCATCCCAACTGTCAACAAAATATTATTTGCTCATTTCTAATGACTAAATTCATCTGTACTATTGCATGTAGGTCATCAGATTTAAAGCAATCTAAAGTTGTTTCTAACACCCAGACCTCATTGCATGTGTAACGGGCAGATTTTCAAGCACCGTCTTTTAAGTCCGTGTGCAGCAGAGCATCCCTTATAGGCTACTCAAATCTGATGAGACACTAGGACCTTAGCTGCAGAAGTGATTATGGGAAATGGATGAACCGAAATCTTGCCGGAGAAGCTTTCCAGCAGAATTCCCCATATTGCTCATTATTGCCTGATGGAGGACACAGATCGGGCAGGTTTTGCTTACATAAGCAATTCTGTTGACAAACCCAAACCAGTATTGCCCATTAACCCTTTAATTTCCATTTGCAGCATGGCCGGAGGGTGACGTTTTCCTCATGAGTTCTGAAACTACAGAAAGTTTGAATTTAACTCAATGTATGGAGAAATCTACTACACAATTCAGCCTTAGGGTCTTCATGTCTGGCAACTAAAAGCTCCATGGATTTCCTGTTGGAATGTAGACATCACTAATGAGAAGTATTAATTTAGTATACAAGTGTGTCCTACAAACATTTCACACTTGTAGCCTACTCTGTCTATATCTAGAGCAAACCTTCTATACCTAAATACTTAGGAAACAGAGTACCAAATATACTTAATCACACTTTTAACTTGCCTTGATTAGGAGAAAGACATATTTACAGAAGTCTTAGGCAAAGAAAATTATTAAATGATTTTCATATTGGTCTAAAACTGTAGCATTATTTGCGTCAAGATCAGCTTGACCCTTTGAAAACCTTTACTAAAATCACCCCTTTATTTGCAGTGCAATAACCAGTGTAACACATGAGCACGCCTTTTGTGGCTAATCAATACATTATTAACTTCTTAAATTTAAGCTGATCATGAAACCTAAATACATGGAAATGCTAAGGTGCTCCTGTAGAGAGTTGGGAACTGAAGTGGCGGTGATCCAGGAAGATCAGTAGCTTTTTAAAAGAACAGAAGAAATTCCTGTAAGTTATCGTGCTGTTTTTAATTTGCATGTTGTAGTATTAAATTGCATTTTTGTTCTGAGCAAATACACACTTAATACCCAGACAAATGGCTCTCAACATTTCCTTTGACTGCCTAAGGCTACTGCAGTGCTGTTTATTCATATATAAAAATATAAGGTGGACTTCATGCACTTACTGAATAAACCAGTGCTTTTTAAATTTAAAATGTTACCACTGGAAGATAAGCTCCTGGAAACAATTCAGATTATATTAACGCACCTTTCAAACACGCAGGTATTTACCTGACAATTTTTCATATTGGTTTTGGAAGCCATGCTTTATGCGTTATAATTTAACATGTCAAAAAGGTATGGGAAACAAGTGTAAGAACTCACAAAATAAAATTCCGGTTTATTGGCATACAACACACATACAGACAGGCCATAAACAGCAATTTCATAGACAAAGAAAATCCTTTTCTTTGGCCTTGTCATCTCATACAAAGCAACTACTTATGGTACAACTGAAGTACATACACAAAGTTACTGGAATGCTCTGAATTTAATCACTGTCTTTTTTACAAGTTTGCTGTTGAGATAATGACATGGTCAAACCACAAGTAAAGTCTATTTCGGAAAGAAGCATCAACTTCAAAAGCACCATTTGGTCACCAGAGATTACTGTCAAGATGGCTGACCTCCTAACAATATGTACAAAAATATAAAATGTAAATAAAAATACAAACAAATTCTCCTTTTAAAGAATTCATTAAGAAGGCAGAGCCTTGAAGTCTTAGTTGGTTCTAAAAAATTTGCAGTTGGGTGCATGTAGACAGATGCTGACCTCTACTCTGATGACCATGTTGGCTGTTCTTCAGCGGAAAGCTGAGATGGGGAGGATTGTGGGAAAAATCAGCAATATAAACCTAATCGTCATCAGTTTTTTGCTTCTTGGTTCCAACGTCATCCTAAAAGAGTCACAAAACACAGGATCAGGTCACCCAGTTGTACAGCCTCTATTAAGAAAAAGGTGGTAGCCCTGGCTTGGCACATACCTCATCTTCATCGTCGTCTTCAGCCGCTCGTTTTCCTGTACCTCCATCAACATCATCATCCTCATCATCCTCCTCACCTACATAAATAGATCAAATGAGCTTACCAGTTCATCCTGTTATACTGGTAAGTTTAAAACGCATACTTCCAGTACAAATGAAAATGAGCTAGTTTTAAATGCATACCATCACCATCATCTTCCTCATCATCCTCTTCTCCAACGTCATCGTCTTCTTCATCTATTTCATTTTCTGGCTCCCCATTCTCCTCATTGTCCTGAAGAGGTTCAGGGTAGAAAAAAAATATATTTTGTACTGACAAAATATTAATATATTAAACTTTAATGAAGAGGCTTTCTGCATATGGCGGTTAGGAAAATGTTATCGTGACATACAGCATTCCCATTGGCTGGTACATCCTTCCCATTTTCTGTCTCATCCACGACTTTCTTCTCTTTAAGATCCTGGGGAAAAGGAATATTAGGAATATTAAAGAATGAAGACTTCTTGCTGTATGTATCAAGTACTGAAACCAGTACGAGCCATTAACACGAAATGCCGCCCGTGTGGGATGGAATGAGTTGATGTTATGCAATAGCGGTCTTCCAGCCTCATCTCAAATTTAGCAAAGCTACACTCTGGCTCTGCGTTTGAAATGCGACACTTTCGTCCTCGACACCCCATTGGTCGAACGTATCTGCTTCCCGCCTACCGCGATAGGGCTGATTGAAATGCTGTAACCTGATACATAATGGCCCGAGAGGCGGCAAATGCAGCAGTTCCGTAAATATCGCGCATTGCCCGGGTACAAGACACGCGCGGGAAAACTTCAACTCCCAGGATGCATTGGGTGATTTTTTTTTAATCCCTCTCCTTAGCATAGCAAATGACACGTAAGGACGACACGGACAGCCAGAAGGAGGCTGGATCAGAGAGAGAGAAAGAGAGAGAGAGGAGAGAGAGAGAGAGAGAGGGAGGGGGGGTATAGAGAGTGAGCAAGAAAGAGAAGAGCAGTGCGAACCTTCAAATGTGCGAGGAACCAGAAATTCACGCACCGATACAAGATTAACGAAATATCCCCAACATCCAGCCTATCCCCCCCCCCTCCCAAAGATAACCTTTGCATTTTCTTACCCGAGATTTATCCAATGTAAAAAGTGTATTCCATAAACATCTGCTACGCAGCAAATTCTCCTGGGGCGGGCAATCGCATTTATAAAGTAGTTTCTTTAATCCTTAGCCTTTAAGCCGGTCACTGGCTGCTTCACTCCAGGACCGCCTCCTTACGCTAAGAGCCGGGGTCGTTATATAAAGCGCGACGCGATAATGTATATAGGTTACACATCAATAAAGAGAGTTCAGTCCTAAAGCGTCGGCTACCCGTAACAAATGACCTGCTTCCGAATCGGGAGCGATTTTAGATCGTTCTTAAATCGGTGTTGCCTCTATGCGTGAATACAGGGAACTACGCATTCGTTCCGTTCCGCGTCGGAGCCACTCGGCGACTCGGGGCCGCACTCGTTGCGCCTTTTGAAGGGTACATCGAGCGAATGTAGGTTAGACGGGTACCGGGTACCGGCAGATGGGGAGGCTGGGGGAAGCAGCTGCGCGGATAGAACGCGGAGCGCGACGCAGGAGCCCCCGGGAGCGGGTCGGCCCCGCGATCCGGTTCTGGCAGACCCCCGTCAGTCATACGCGCTGGCCGCCTAGTGCGGGACGGTTTGAATTGACAATGAGCGAAAGCGGCGTTCGGAAGGGAACATGCGGGGTCCGCGGCGCGGAACTGCGCCCGCAATTCAGACAGGAACGCTTTATAAACATGATCCCCGTCGAATATTACAATAAAATGCTCGCGATTCCTATTCGCAGCACCACTTCGGTGAAAGTGATTCATCTTGCGTAGAAATCTTCACTCCGCAATTTAAATCTCCGTCCAAATAAACACTCTGACTGAACTCCAGTCTGCGCGACTTTTACGTCCAAATGCAGCCTAATAAACCCCGTACAACTAGTATATACTTTCAGAACATGCGCGAATGCATTAAAACATATTGAAAATAAAAGTAGGCTACAATTTAGACTACCCAAAGTTAAATATGTGATCAAATAAATTCGCTATTTCACATTAGAAAATTAAATCGAATACAAATTATCAGTCTTCATACAGTAATCAGTTAAAGTATGAAGATGAAAGTACTGCTTGGCCAGACATGATAGGTCTTTTTGCGCTTCATGCATTAAAAATGCAGTCAAAAAAGAAAAACAAAGATTAACCAAATACAACCCGTATTATCGCGACTGAGGATTTAAAGTAGTAAGCTCCGTTTTATGATAATGGTCTTCAAAAAGGAACCGACACGCTTGTATAAACAAAGAACCCGCGCAGAATATTACATTCTGGACAATAACGCAATACTTGCGAATATACATCTTTTAAAAGCCTAACTTGAGACCGCTGGTAACATTTGCCTATTTTCCGTATGATGAGGGTGGTTCAAAGAACGGTCCTCAGCGTTAAGACAACTTGCAACCAACAATTCATTCTGAAAATTCACGGCACAAAAACACATTTCTGTAAATGACAAAATGTGAGAAAAGCCATAAAATATAAAATACGCGCATGGTATAGTTTAGGAGAGAGGCATCCCTCTTACCTTGCTAGGGGTCTCCGAACTGGTATCTACTTTTGTATCTGCCATTTTATGCCTTAACGTCGGAGATCTTATGCGGAATCAAGAAAAAAATTACAAAAAAAATCAATCCACTTGCAGAGACAATAATACAAAAAGACTATTAAGTACCAGTGGTGAACTCACGCGGTTGAGTCTTTAATATAGAGTTATGGGCGGAGTCAGGGGGCGGTAAGCATGGTGCGATTGGCCAGCGATTACAGGAATTTGTGATTTTGATTCGTCGGTGTGGAACAATGGATAGGATTTCTGAACCAAGCAGACACGCCTTTCTTGAACCAGCCACCGACTCGTGTGGCTGGGTGCCGTAGCCTCCGCTTTCGGCTTGTTAGCTGTACCGACAGATTAAATGACGGTGTACCGACCAAAAACCGGCGTTTTGAGAGAAATCCAAGAAGTACATTCCCATATTCCGCAACTCTACCGTAAAAACACACACAACTAAATACATTTTGATACATTTAAGTGCGACGAGTAGATAAGATATCAGGTCCGCTCCGTTTACATTTCGTGCTTTTATTAATTACAAACAATTTCTCGCGCCATCTATGTAAATTTCATTAGCCTGTATCTAACTTAATCTTACTTCTTGCCATAGTTAAGATTAATCTTAGCTTAGTTTAATTTAATACCGAACAGAAGCAATGTAGTTAGGTAAACTTTGAAAAGAGATTGATTCTTAAATACTGAAGGCAATCAAATAACTGACTATTGACGGTTTACAAATCTCCTTAATTCGGTTTTACGAGAAATCACTTTTAGTGGCCGAAACCGAATTTAGCCAATTGAAACATCGCGGAATCCAGCGAACCATCCTCCGCTTCCCGGGCGTCATATAAAAGGTATTGCCCCTCCCTTGTTCACCTCACAGGCTGACAAAAAAAAATCTGTACAACGTTTAACCGTGGACATGCTGCGAAACAAGTGGCTATAGGCCTACCGGCTTTTCAAGACATATTCAGTAAAGAAGTGAAGAGAGACGCCCCCAGAAAAAGGCGAACACGACAGTCCTCCTCTAACCAGAAACACACATTTTCATTTTGTTTCATTTCATTACGTGAACACGATTTTATTATGGTATTTTCTGGATCAATTATCTTGGAAACTTTATTTCCGTTATCTCGTATAGACCACGTGTGCTTCACAACAAACGATATGCACTCTTGTATTTTTAAATGAAAACGAGCGAGATTACAAACGTAATATTATTTACTACGACGTACATTCGTTTTAATAGACTGGGGGATGGGGTTAGTTTAAGTTAGTTACCCGACCAGCACTGCCAGTAAAAATCATACCTCTTTTTGGCAACGAACGCATGTTCAACAGATCATTCGTGATTGGCTGAGAAACTGGAGCAAACACAGACTTGACGCTTTGCGGAGTCTCGTTGGCTCGTTTCAAAGTCGATCAATCTAACTTACTGCCTTCGGTCTCATGGAAAATCTGGAGAAATCCTCCATGTTCGGATTTGCGAAATGTGTCGGTTAAATTGCAAATAACGTTTACACCAATTAGTGCATGACGGCTTAAATTTAACGCATTTATTAGAAATCTGTCATGTCACCTGGTAAATAGTAGTTAACTGTAGTGATTAATAAACACGTGAGTTTTTATTGGTTTTGAAGTTTTTCAATGAAAGTTTTTTTTTGCATTTGTATAATAGCAATGTATACAACCATATTAATGCAGTAATATGCCCATTAAAACACGAGCTTTTGAGAGCTTAGTTCGTCCACGAAACTTTCAAAGACCGGTACATCTCTTCCAATCACTAAACGGGTACGATTGACCTCCTTCAAATTTAAGTAATCTAATCTATAGTTTTAGTAAACAATGAAATATGATTTGGAGAGGGATATTCCATAGATTATTAACTGAATTGGAAGGATACACAAGAGAATTGCAATGCCGCCACTATTCATTTGTCATATTGGTGTTTAGTCGCCAAAGTTGACATTGCGACATTGTTTAACAAATTGTAACGTCTTCAAAACCTCGACGTTATGTTCATTGAGAATTCCCATAACCCGTGTATACTGCTTCAATTGTCCAGATTCTTTAGTTTATCTTCACTCTGGAGACATCTTTGGCAGAATCGGCAGTCGACATAGTTAAAACATCGTCTCTCAAAAAGGGCAGTGAAGGGCCGTACATGTTGGAACCCGTTAGTAACCTGCTGGTAAAAGGGATGGCGTCAGCAATGTTTCTTGCAGAGTTTCAGCAGCATCCTGCGGTCTTTAGGATATTACAGTACTGTAGCACGTGCAAAATGTCCCTCGTGTACATTTCTTGCTGTCTCTTGTGTTTTGACCATCAAACCTGTTAAAGAGTTTGGGCAAACTTTATAATGTTTTTGACTTTACGTCGTTCTTCCTAATGAATAATTTATTTGCCCAAGGGTCAATTGTCAATGTATAACAGAGTAACACAACAAAACTAACAAAGAATTAATATATCTATATTTCAAGTTTTGTTATTTCTGCCTTAATGAAATCTATCTATCTATCTATCTATCAATCTATCTATCTATCTATCTATCAATCAATCTATCTATCTATCTATCTATCTATCTATCTATCTATCATGTGTCTATTTATATACAAACTATTGACCTAATGAAATGTGATACATTATTTAAATGGTTCATAATTAACACGGGAGTTAAAGCATCGCGTAATGAATAAACCGGTGAAAATAAAATTCCATTTGCAGAATGTTGTACTCCATCTAGTGGAACCATGGCGATATATCAGTAGGGTGCATAAATCTTAGCCGTGGTATTTCTCCCTGCTTATAATAATGGCGCACATTTAGGCCAGTAGGAACTCTGTAGTAGTTTTATCGGAATCGAGAAACAAGGTCATATAAAGCACCGCGAAGTACTGTAACTTCTATTTAGACTACAAGACTTTCTTTATATTAGGATTATAACACGCTTGTGTTAGTTTTTAAGTCAGACCTTCAACTACAAAACTTGAAAAGTAGCCTGCGTTTATAAATATGGAATAGAAATGTGTATTCCACAATAGTAATCGATCGATTGTAATGTCTTATTTCAAGTAAGACGTTCATCTTTTTAAATATATAAAATATTTTTAAAGAATTTATCATTGTTATACACCGTTAAATCTGTTGTTTAAATGGTTATATGGAAGATCCAAGAAGGTAAAGAATTAGTTTGGTAGTACACTGTAGGGCTGGATCACATCTCCGGGGTTGTAGGTTCGAGTGCAAAAGTCGGTAAGAAATAAACACGAGATTACAATGGCAAACAGCAACGATTCTGGTCAAACTGCAACACGTAGCCTATGTTTAAATATGGAGCTATTCTCATTAAAACGTCAACTTTCACACAAAAGCCGCATTAAGCTATATTATAGCCACGTATATTACGAAATTTATCTTGAGCATTTGCCTGTAGTGTGTGAGCTATGACTGATGAAATTGCGAGCCCCGTCATGTTTACCACTTCGCCCATATTAACAGATCAGGAACCTGTCGCCGTTCCTGCGAACGGAGCGCGGTATCCGACGTGACATGCGGGACATCCGTCACATTTCTCACGTCCACGCATCGGTGTTTCGACCGCTGCCCCAAGTTACCATATATGAATGGATATTTTTATCTAAATATTGCCGTTTTGTTAACATGTCATCTTTATTTTGTGTAGGGCTGCCTCAGATTTCTCCTCATTGTCTCTTTACGGAAGGAATCCCCTTTTATGACTATGGTTTGAGGATACATTTTTGTGTATTGCTCTGTGTAGCTGATATCTCCTTTGTTGCCCTTTGTAAAGTACACATGTGATGGTCCCGAGGAGGTAGACATCACATTCTAGCATCCTCACCACCTTGTTCAGTCTGCTGTCGGCCGTCGTGCAGCCCTGCATATCTTCCATTACAGAATTACACCAGAGATTAATTAAATTTGTGAGAAGAGTTTCCACCAGACAGTGTTGCCAGACTTCTTAGATGCAAGCTGTTTAATGATGTCTAAGCAGGACACATGCACACATGAGGCTTACTGCGGAGAACGTGCTGGCAGCTAGCGTTCGTTTGGCAGTAGCCGGCTACTGCTGCTGGTTCCACCTTGTTTGAATACTGTTGATGCAATTTCAAGATGAAGCAACCTGTTCTTCAAGTAATTGTCATAATCACATGAAGAAATTACTGAAAACAACGATCGAAATCCCTGATCACAATGCATCATTAATTAAAAGCATTACGTTTGATGTGAAAGTTTGTATAACCTGAAATAAAAAAAATTAAAGAGTATTTGGATATAATGGTGTGAGATGACAGAATATTCTCTTGAAAAAAATATCATCTACTTTAAAATGTCAATTTCATAGTGCATAAAAATCATCTCTTATTTATATGATCTGTGACTATTCAGTTTCCTAATAGCAGTTATAATCTGTGAGGATGTAAATCAGTTGAGGCTGGCTACAGATTAATCTCACCTGTTACAAGTAATACAACAATATCCTAATTCTTAGTTTCTGATTGTGTGGGAATTGAATTTCCTGAATATTGTGCAACACAGTGATGAAACACATTCAGTCTTATTTAATTGTCTAAAATTATTGCAAGTGGTCCAGTATTGTACATTCCGAACATGTAAGGATCCCATGTGTGAAATGAAGCTTTGTCATTTGCACAAGCACGCAGGAATGTTTCTTTTTCATATATCCCACCTTCTCCCCTTTAAGGTGTGTACACATACACACGCACACAAAAGTGAAGTTTGGGGTCTGAGTGTAGTCAGGCCATTTATTCAGAATTCCTGGGGGTTAAGAGTGTTACTCAATGGACCAGCAGAGATGTGACTTTTTTGCCACAGCCTGATCTCGAACCAGCGACCGCCGGATCACAGGCACACAGGCTTAACCCCCTGAGTCACGTGCCACCATCCTCATGCCCCTCTCAGAGTAGCTCACAGGATTTTTTGTTAACTCATCCGGTTCCTTCCGACCAGGCTGTTGCTCATATTATGCAGGTCAAGGCACCTTGATGGGCTGCCAGCTAAGGTCCTCCTGCAGGACACCGCAGGCTGTGTCACCCCCCTGGTGGGCTCACCTGCAGGGCACTGTTTGATGGGCACCACCTACAGAGAATGATTAGCTTGGCAGGTAGTGTGCTATAGCGCTCATTGCATCTGGAGCATCAGTCATGTTTAGTACTGGGGGGCAGCAAGCTGAGTCTGGGTGCTCCTCAGATGATGGATGGATGGATGGTGAGTGCGCTGCACAGAGGGAGATTATCCAGCAGGTGCTACAAAGCAGACATGAAACGGAACTGGTGCAGCCGGATCTGAGCTTCCTCTTTCTTCGCATGCTCAGAAAATGGTTCACACACAAAGACCCTAATAGAATTTTTTAGAGATATATGCATAACCTAGAGGCTAAGGGCATCACTTACGGTGTATCTCCAGGCGCTTTTACTTGCCTGCGACAGTAAAGCTACTGTATGCACCTCCTCTGCATACAGTAAATAACAGTGCCCTTTGAAATGAATTTGCTTTTCTTGCTTCAGCGGCCTGACAGGTCGCCAAAGTGCCCCTGAGAGCGATCGCAGAAGAGGATGTGGCTTGCGAGCCTGGGATCTATCGCAGATTTCTGTGCCGTTGAAACACAAGACCCTCCCTCCACAGACTGGAGTAGGCTCGTAGGCGAAGGGAATTAACATGGCTCTGAAATCGCCTCACTGCCCGGCCTCTTCCTGTCTACCTCGGCAAGCACTGGAAATTCCCCCACCTCTGCCCTGCTTTGCCTGGCCGCACGGACCCAGGGTCTGGGGCTAAACGCTGACCACGCTGGCTGCCCGTGGTTAGACACTGGCCAGGCTCGACCTGACTCGCACGCTGTTTCTTTGTGTCCCCTCCATGCTCCCACGAGCTCCCACCCTCCTCCGGCGCTCAGTAACACAGCGCTAAGAGATTTCCGGATGCAAAGTGTGAAAGTGAAAGCGGGTGAACGAGGTGTTGACTGGGCACATTTGTGCCGATGCTGACATTTAAAAGGGAAACGTCTGACTAGTATTCAGCACTATTTCCTCATGTGAATATTTACTTCTACACAATTGCAAAAGAGAAAGTTTTACCATTGATATGATTGTGGTTTTAAGTCATGCATTATGTAACCTTTATGTGTAGCTTAAAATGTAAGATTTTATAGTAGAATGGCCCTGACCTTTTGCGTCCTGCCGTAGCCTGGGAGCCGGACATTAATGTGCTGGGTCTTTTTGGTCTCTGCTGCCCAGTATTATGAATCAGTGCAGCATTAGGTCAACATTTTTTCTGCAGCAAAGCAGAACTTTCTGCAACAGATTTCTCATTATTGTTTGAAAGCAGGATTTTCTGTGTTGGTCTGTTTCTTCCTTTAAAAAACACCCCCACAGCCAAGTCCCAGCCCTGCTCCCTCATCCCCTTGCTCGTTTCTCATTTTTATTTAAATATAACCATCTTTCTTTCTTTCTCTCTCTCTCTCTCTTGCTCCACATACACACACACACACATACGCACACACAGCTACTCATTGAATTTTCCCGCAGCACCAACAGAGCTTAAAAAGTCGGTCCTACATTTCTAATGGTTATTTTCTATTGCGTCACAGAGCACATACAGTACTGAGGAAAGATTCGCTTCACTACACGGTATTTCCGGATTTTTTCTGTAATAAAATCTGTACTGTCTGTCTTCAGGATATACTTAAGAATGCCCTTTATTTTCATTAATTATGAGGGATGCGGTTTGATGATCGTCTCTGCTCTGTTATACACACATAAATTGCTGCTGAGAATCCCACAATGGCAAATATTTGATTGAGTCCCCAAGGGAGCCGCTACTTGAAGACTAGCGGTGCTTGAGGAAGGTGACCTCAGAGGGTCGAGCTGAGAGCGGCATCTGTTTGAAGGGAAACTGCATTCTCCTCTCCGTCTCCTCTATCCGCTGCCCCATTGCATTATGTCATAAATAAGGCATGCTGTGCTTGAGAGGAGATCGATGAGAGAAATCAATGGGGCTGGTGAGCGGGGGACACAGACCAGCTACCCTCCGACCTCTGCTGGAGCTCAGAGCGCTTTACAGGTAACGGAGCTACACCGGAGCATCCCACTCACTCAAACCGACGACCACGGCTTCAAGCGATGATTCATGTCTAGGAAGCGTCTCACAACAATATCTCAGTAGATGAGGCTCTTAGAAATGCCGTTGTAAATATCCCTTACACATTTAATTCTGTGCAGTGTTCGATGAAGAAACTGAAATATTTATGTTTGTTTGCAGCGAGTTGCTCTGCCGACTTTTACTTATCCAGTGTGGCTCGTCTTTAACAGATTGATTATCTCCGCGGTTGGACGTGCTCCGCTAGCAGGAAAACGGCTTTCAGCTCATGTGAGATACGGCTCTAAGATCAGTGGTCACTCTGAAGTGCTATGCGGCGGAGCAGCACTCTAACATTTTGTTTTTTTTTACTATTAACATTAGCATTGTAAAAGCAAGTACTACTGGCATTGAGATTAGTGGAATGTGCTGATTAGTGGAATTCTGATACTGAGAGTGGAAGTCTTATTTTGTACAAAAGTTTGTTTTTGTTTATATAGTCAGTGTCACGTATGTTGCTTCTCAAAATGCGGGCTCTCAGAAACAGAGACGGTGTTTTACCTGCTTTAAAGCCTAGATGGCAGTAATATTCAAAATTCCGAGAGATCAGCGCCTACACGAAGAATAAAATTGCTGCATACTGAGACCGCTGGCTCACTTAGCCTACAGCACAGGTAAGTAGAGTCCTCATGCAAAAGAAGAAGGGACATTTTTGGACTAAATGGACCATTTTAGAACAGGATGATTTGCATTTTGTTATCACTTGAGGTAAGTCCAGGTTTTGGTTACGATCGTCCTAAACTGGGAATGTAGCTACGTCGTGTTCCTCTCTAACATTATAAATATTCTGCATAAAACTGTATGTTGCATCTATATACAATTAAATTTGAAACAAATAACATTTAGCATTTGCACAACCTGGATTAATGGATAGGAAAATGTTAAGGTGTAATAATGCCAGGATAGGATGGATTCATTTATATGATATAATGCATTTTAAAGAATACTTTTTATTACTTTGTTTCATTCATAAAATATCAATATGAAATAAATATGAAATAGGATGAATATCACTTTGTTTAAAAAAGGCAAGGGAAATATCGAAAGTGTCCCTATTGTAGTATTTTATTAAGTTATAAAGAATTGGGTATTACATTATATTGCTCAATATTAACAACTGAAATATATAATTTCGAAAGAAAATCAAAATCGTAATTCATATTTAATTACAATTTACATAATGGAATAGTAGCAGTAGCACATTTAGTGTTTTTGAATTCTAATCGCATCATTTTGTTTTGCCACAAAGCAATAAGGCCAATAATCATATTCATTAATTAATAACAAACGTGAAGCAGAGAGGCGGCAAACTCAGCTAGCCCAACGATAACTGCTACGTGCAGGCGGCCGTGTGCATCCGTGTGCGTCCGTGTGTCTCACTGTCACTGGTGTTTCAGGCTCCTGCAGCCAGGCTCTCGGTCTGGGAGACAGCGGAGTGTAGGAGGGATGCGGCATCCACAGGTCTGCATGGATATTTAAGCAAGCAGATCTGCAGGCTGTACTTAGGATCAGCCGGGGTGGCTGATGGTCTGACCGGCACGTGGGGGGGGGGGGGGCCTGAAGGCCGTGACTGCACATTTGCAGTCAAAAAGCAGAAATAACCAAATACACAAATACAGAAGTAGCTAATTGAATTCAACTGAAAACCAGTGTTGCGACGATTCAGCGCAATTCATAAAACAGGCTGGAAATTCTTAACACCCGCCAAAAATGAGAAGATAACAATATGAAATAGGGGCATGCTGCATTTGGACACAACAACGCTATGCTTTGTGAGTGCTATAATAGATTACAGTCATTCAGTATAATGCTCTCTGATCTGTTGAATTGAGATGTATTTCTGTGTCCATGGACCATTTTCCAATCCTTTGTAATTGAATAACATTTTATGGTGATGAAGACAAAATTGTGTGTGGCATGCCATCTGGAAAGAGGAGCTCCGTGACAGGAGGAGGCACATAAAATCCATCCATCCATTCTCCTCCACAACTGGTTATCCAATTCAGGGTTGCGGCAAGCATGGAGCCTGTGCCGAGAAGCAGGGGACATGTGGTAGGGGACACCCTGCTTGGGGATGAGCGACACGAAGGCTTGTAAAATCGACAGCTAGAGCAGGTTATTTGGACTGGAATTACGATATAATCTGTCAGCATTAATCTCCGAAGCACCCCCAGCAATGTCCGGTATGCGATTGTTAAATAAAAATGAATCTGGCCGAACAGATGAAACGAGGCCAGCGCCCCCACCCTGACGGCTGCTGCAGGCAGCGCTTCTGGGAAGACATGTACAGCTTCTGGCCACCGCTTCCCACAGAAAAAAACTGCAACCCACCCAAGCCAAGGATACCCTCCAGACGGCAGTATGTCTTTCCTGCAGACGGCAGTATGTCTTTCCTGCAGACGGCAGTATGTCTTTCCTGCAGACGGCATAGCCACCAGACAGAAACACACTGTAAATTTGTCCCACATGCACATTTCTGCTCAGCCAACTGTGAAGGTTCACTCAGCGCTTTAAGGCTATTAAACCGGCTGTATTACTGATACTGCAAGAGTTGCAGGCCTACACAGAGAGCCATAGCGCCCCCTACAATACACATCGGAACTCTGAAGCATTAATCATGGCAGTGAAGTGAGCAGGTGGATGTCAGCAGGTAGGTTTAACTTAAGTCCCTGAAGTAGCCTCTACTACTGACTCAGGAATTTTGGGCAATAAACCTGGGTAATGTTGAGATGTCATTTATTATATCAAGGAAATCTTGTATTACTTATACTACTTGAGGGGGCGCAAAAATGTAGTATTAAGCTATTACTCACGTATTAATTAACCACAAACTAAGTGTTAGGTATATACTGATCTCATGTTCATTCATCATTAATGAATTGTGACGCATCATTTATCTAAAACAATTACTATATTTGTTACTATATCTGTTAATTCTGTAAACCTTTGTAAACTACAGAAGGAATGACTGAAGGAACGACTGAAGAAACGACTGAAGGAACAAGTCATGAATAACACAAGTAATATACTGACCATCATTAATGTTCATCATTATTGACCATCACTATTGTTCATCATTAATGAATCGTGACGCATCTTTAATCTGAAGTAGCAACTATATTTGTTCATGATTTGTACTTCAGTAGTTAGTTACTAAGTATTTGGGCCCCATAAGTAAAGTGTTACCAGTTGAACTTATGGTGTAAATTATGTTGTGATTAAGAAATACCTGTAAAATTAGGTGAGGCCAAATATAACATAGTTTAATGGATTCTTACGTGTTTCTCTTAAATTGCCTTCAGATTTGTTTAAAGTGATTTAAGGAAAATTAAAGTTGATGCTTTTCAATCTACAGCTTCTGGGAACAATGTAATTAAGCAGGATGTTTACCGTTAGTTACCTCCAACAGCTGCTTCATATAAGAATTCTAAGGCATATCCCGTCTATGTTTCGGCGTTACATTGTGAAATGTAATGAAATGTTCACTTTAGTGAGCATAACACCTATTGTTATTAATATGGTCGAAGAGCCTTTGGCCAATTTTTAAGGTATTTATAGTCATATTCTGTGTGGTGTTTACCTGGACAGTTAAACTATAATTGTTACTAAGTGAGATAATTGCTAATGATTTAAAATAATTTATGGCTTTTCATCACGTGGGTTGTGCTTATAGGATAGTATTATGGATTAGTAGTAACTAAACCGTATAAGGTACGAAATACACAAATCATGGATATTGGTTAAAATGTTAATTTTAATCTGTGGACATCATTCTAGATATACTAGCTATCTATGAATGCTTGATCAACCAATGATAGAACGCCCCCCCCCCTTCGCTATTCAAAGATGGGGAGGGGGAATGAATTTAACCACAGGATTTAGCGGGGAAGATGAGCAGACGGCAGTGAACGGACACATGACCTTTAACCTTATATAAATTACTATCATTTCCCACCCTACCTCTTCATTTGTCTTATTATAGTCAATTTGTTGAAGTTTTAAAAGTGGTTTGCGACACAATGTTAGTGTACTGTAATACAGAATGGTTGAGTGCTGGATACAGAACACAGAAGAGGTCGGTTCCGTTTAACGAGTGGCCTTTTGTTGTACAGGAGAGAATGGGGGCCATTGAGCGTACCCCCCCCCCCTCCCAAACACACAGGCCCAAACCTTCCCTTTGTGACCATCTGGGGGGAGGCAGATTTTCATTCCCTCTCATAAAAGCACCACAGTGTGTGTCTTTTACAGCAGAAACGGCCCCTTTTACCCTCTGCATAATTTACAACATGATCATCCCCACTCCAGCTAAAATCCACACCTCACCTCATTGCACTTAACGCTTGACCGTAATGTGATATTTTAGAAATGCTCTGATCACTACCGGCCAGAGAGTTTTAAAGCCATTTCTTGGTGCTCGTTATGATTTTGCATGAATCTTTGGTAAGTTAAGGCAGTGTTTGTCATACTAGTCCGCGGGGACCCCCAGATGGACCAAATTTTTGCTCCCTCCCAACTCTCAGGGAATTGGGAGACAGCAAAAACCTGGACCGTCTGGGGGTGCCCGTGGACTGGTTTGAGAAACACTGAGTTAAGGGAGACCTGGATTTCTGACCATGATCATGACTGTTCCTGTTCTCCTGTCCGAACCGGAGAGCCTCACACTGTCACATACAGGCCCCACCTCACTGTGTCTGAGACACACCATGGGAAGCCTGTCTCTAGTTTTCAGGGCATGGCGTACAAGTCTGCATGGCGTACACAGCAACACAGCAATTCTGCGATGCAAAGCATGGGTTTGGGCAATCTGCTCAGGAGAATGTATGGAACAGCTCAGGCAGAGACAAACATCCATTAAACGGGGGCTCTGGGAGCAGCGGACCTTGAGCCCCTCCACTGCAGAGCGGTCATTTGGGTTAGCGGTCGGTGGGCAGGGAAGTCGCCATCGGCTGACCTCATTAGAGGCTTTCAGGCTGCTGAAGATATTTTACCTTAGGGGCCAGAATATTTGTGTTGTATTAAACCTGGGCTACTTCACATGCAGTTTGTGGGTGGGGGGAATAAAATGAGAAGGCTTGGATGGTCTCATTTTGGCATGAGAACATGAAAAGCCAAAATACATCCGTAAACCAAGAGAATAAAAAATACTATAACCCCATGATGTCAAGTTTTTTTTTTATTTAAATCCCAAAACAAATCCTCCTTACAGCAAACTGACTTAGTTGAAATAGACTATTACAAGATTCCCCTTGTAATCCGTACTGGAATGTTCTTATTTGGATGAGCACCGGGGTGAGGTCCGCGCGCGCAGGGCTTTGCTTTGAAAGTCTGGGCCTCGCCAGGTGGCATCTGGTGACACAGCTGGAAGGAGAGCAAGCAGCACATGGTGACAAGGTCGTGGCACAAGGTTACAGGCAGCGTCTCAGACAGCGTGCTTATTCACTGCCTGGCTGAGTTATAGATCCCCAGTTTAAGCTGGCGGTGAGTGCAGTGACAACAGGGTAACTGCCAGTGTGTCATTCTTCAAGGCAGCAGTATTAGGGTACGTGCTGGAATCACTGGCAGATCTATATGCAATGCAGTCACACTGGGGCTCATGGAGGGTCGATGTGCACCTTCACAGGGAGGATCAGCAGGCTGTTATTCTATTCATTTAAAATACCAAAGCATGCAACATTGCATTATGAACTGCCGGAAAGCAAATGATGTACTGTACATACCTTTTTACCAGGCTGACAGGTCTGTCTCGCTCTGTGTCCAGTTTTAACTTTTTCTTTATGACAAGGCTATAAAAGTTCCTGTTGCATACCTTTAGGATATTCCACAAAGACACATCTGTAACATTAAACTGTTGAGGCTCAGAAGCTTCATTTGGATGCAGGGACATATGTGCAGAGATTAGGAGGGGCGCTCACAAAAAATCTTGCACTGGGGCCCATTTTAAGAAGTTCATGCCTCTGGCTGGGATGCGTCTATGGAGTAGCATGCTACCGGCGTGATCAGTGATGCAAAGCAGATGCCATGATGTGGAAACCGTTTCCATAGGTCTCTCTCCCTGGTGGATTTCCTATCCACCAAGCTTACTGTTATCACCACAGGTGATAGGCAACGGCGGGCTGGTTTTAAGCTGCAGCTATACCACTGCATTGTCTTCTCCAAACTACTGTTGTGACTAAACAAACAGTAATAGCGCGAAGTCAAAGTTACGGTGCCTTCATTGAATTTAGGTCTGATTTATTCATTATAGCAATCCGGATTATAACACTGCAACACCCACAAGTCATTTCAGCTCTTCTACTAATATTGACTATTTCCACTGACAATAAATGCACTAGTTATAATACCCACTGGGTATCATACACCCAAGGACTGCAGTTCAGGCCCAGCCTGTGTTTGGTGCTTCGTTATCCAGCCCGTTTTGCAGCCCTGGAGGGAATGTGGGGGTCCTCATCCACCTGTCAATAGCTTCCCTCCAAGGCTTTGGCCAGCATCTTCATCCTATGTTAATACACCTTCCTCCTCCATATCTTCATTCCCATGCTTTCTGGGTGCTCATTCCTTAACCCCCCCCCCCCCCACCTCCTTATCTTCTGTCCGTAAATACATGCAAACATCCTTGGCGTATTCGGCAGCACGTGTCAGCTAATGATGGAAGGGGGGGGGGTGGCTCTGGGTGCTCCCCGCATTGCAGGAGCCCCAATCTTTGGGGTCGGCCTGACCCTGCAGGAGGGCTATGGATTTCAGGGAGGATTAACACTTATCCCTATTAGTAGCTGCAGCTCCTCTCCAAAGCCTTTGGATAAATGTCATACAAAGGGGAGTTTACCGCTGATTTCCGTAAGAGGGGCCGCACATCAGCCACGGAAGGCCTGGTGCTTCGGTTGGGCCCGGGGCTGAGTGCTACCTCGCGGAGAGCAAACACACAGTCAGAGCGGGATGAGAGATTTCCCGGGCCTGCCCTATTCCCTGCGGAGCCCACCGCCCTTGGCAGGACATGTACATGGACATGTGCATAATGAGGCGGAGCTGTGAACAGAATGAGAATGGACTGGGGATGTTCTGTTCAAGTCTGTGGAGGATCCAGGGATGCCGATGTCGCCATGAGGACGCTGTTGCTGTGACCGCTTCCCTGGATCGGAGCTGTGCAGGAGATGCTGCCGTTTATATCACGATGGCCCAGAAACCTATAGGACCTTGTTCTTACACTCAAAGCAAGCCTAGCTTATTAACCCCTACGCTACTGTGGTAATGCTGTAGCATTGTGATTGGACGGCTTCCAAGCAGACTGATGCTGTCGCCGCTAAGTGATTGGGTAGATTGATTGTATTCAACCCTTGAAGATTTTACGCTCATTACTACCTCGGGCTTCTGCTCATCTTGTTTACTTGGTTACCAGCCGCTAATCCTAACCCTGACTCATATTCATTTGCTAAGAGTCTGCTTGTTTTTTACTGAAATGTTGTTAAAAGAGATGTAACTCCAAAGTAAATCAGAAGCCATAACGGTAAACCAGATGGCAAACCAAATGACGGACTGATGGTAAATGCAACACGAACACACGCAAACATGGACACAAACAGACACAGCAGGTTCAGATCAATAAATGAGCACAGAAGAAAGAATTTATCTAACGGAAGATGAAAGCAGAACTACGAGGACAATGTAACAGTGCTAGGAGGACAATGTAAAGAGTTCATAAGAACTGATTGATGGCCACCTTATTACTGGTATTAATGGCAATGAAAGAAATAATGAGGTGACCATTTAAAGTTACATTTTTAAATTAATTGCTAAATGTACAAAATAAGCCAGGAAAGTGGAATATAATGAAATCTAGTTAAATTGCTGTTCAGAAATGAGTTTAACACTCTGGTAAATAAAATGCATCAAATCTCATTAGTTTTAATCAATCTAATACAATAATGTATGGCCTTAAAGAATGATAAATTCCATTAGATTGTAAACAGGTATAATAACTCAAATATGGTAAGATACATACTCTATTCTTTAGGATAGACCAAAGTTTTCCAGTTATGGTTTGGAGTGCTTGTGCTCATTGTACTCAATTACAAAATGGAATGAATGAATTTCTCTAATAAACAGTTAGTCTTCTTTCTCAGTAGTGTGGGTGTGAGGTATTCGAAGACTGGAGACTGGAAACCTGGAAGGCAATTGTGGCCCTTCAGAGCTGAATCACCAGGGTTAACTGGCCTATAAAAATGATTAGGGGGAATCTGCTGAATGGCATTAAATATTAATTCTCTTCATTGTTTTTGTTAGACTGGATATATTGAATTACATTCCAGCTGTCTTAGAATTACACTGGAACTATCATGTCTTGTGTTGGATTGATGGTACAGTTAGAGTAAAGCTGAATTAAAACACAGCTGTTTCTACAAACAGACTATCATTCTATGTACCACACAGAAAATACAAACAGAGCCTTGCAGTCTTGTGTGCACTGCTGTCTTTTTTTGATGGAATAAAAGGTTAACAAATTCAGTGATGATGAGTGGCTGGCGGGATCAGACAGGTCGACCTGGAGGCTGCCACAGTTATGACACTGCTAGCATTCTTGAATCTGTCCTTTGTAACCATGAGAATGTGCAGTAAGGCACTGGATTCAGAGCCCTGGCTCAGTCTTCCCCACCACGAGCTGCCATCACTGGCTGTAAGTAGGGGTTAATCGACTTGCTATGACATTAAACCAACACTTCCTTCAAAACAGTGGCCATGTCTTCAGGCCGGTGCCGTTGACGGACGTGTGATTCACAGCGCTATGTGCAGCGATCGCGACCCGCTGACCTCCAGGCGCCAACAAAAGCAAAACATTAGTTGAAACAAGGGAAGACAGAATGGACTGAGTCACATTTCATAAGTATCATTGCTGCAGTGTGCTGAGACCCTGACAGCCTACACAATAAGACAACAATAAAAGGAAAACAGGCAGAGAGCTGGGAGATGTAAGTATCGCAACAGCTGCTCAAGACATCAGTAGCTAATCACATTACATGTGTGAAGTAATATGAAATATATAATAATATTTTTTTCTTAAGGGTATATCTAATGTCACTTTTTCTTTAGGGTGTAACTTCTTTTACATCCTAGGCTTGCCATAATAGACTTTAAACGTTCATGAATGGTAAAATTATCATCATAATAGTTCAAATAAAATAATCATTCAAGTACTTTAAGTAAAATGTATATTAGATGTGAAGTTTTCATGAAGTGTGGTCTTAATTTCGGAGCAGAAATTGGTTTCTAGAATTGCAGTCTGGTGCACAAAGCTCTCCTTGTGTGTCTGTCACATTGGGTCTCCAAAAAGGCACTCTGTGGCTTTTCAGTCTCACGTGGAATCTAAATTAATGAGTTCCTCATTACTGTACGACCATGAAAGGGATGCCATTCAACATTGCTCTGTTTGTTTGGGATTGGACAATAATTAATATATGTATATTTTAAGCATGGCGAGCATGCCGTTACAAACAGAACAATGACTCAGTACCACCCTAACAGGAATACTTCCAAAGGTGCAGTATTCACAATAGGAGTATTTCCCATGTTGCAAAGTGTCACCCCCCCCCAACCCTCAATAACTTATCTTCCATGTTTTCTCAGCCATGACTACAGCCAACACACCCTAGTTAGTGATGAGGACCATGCAGGAACAGTGAGCAGAAGTTGTTCAGCACATTGAAATTTTCACAAACATAAACTGCAAGTCTGTGGAATCAGGTAGAGTTTGACTCAGTGCGTGTAGACAGACAGACAGACAGACATACTTTATTGATCCCAGGGGGAAGTCTGGTTGCATACAGCAGCAAAGGAACATAAATCAAACATAAATTAAAAGAAGTGACTCTATATCAATTGCACGTACAGTTTGCTTTGGTGTATTTGCCCCAGATTAGCAGATAATTATCATAAGATCCTCATAGCTGACTGTGATTATCCAATTATTTAAGGATATTTAAGTTAACTTGGCAGAAAATGACTTTCAGATGGGATCATTTTGCGCAACAAGCTTAAGGAATTAAATCCGAAGAAGCATCAAATTTTGGTATGCATATTTTTTCTCTCAAATCCCTTCATGATATTACCACCTGCAAGAAAATCTGACCCATTTACTTCTGAAATGCATGTTAAAAACCGCTGGGCACTTTTGTGTGTTACAGCAGACATGGATGCTATAAATGTGAAACTGAAATAAATTACTGTCTGTGCAAAACAAAACTTGAGCATTTCTGTGGTTACATCAAGCGCAGGCCAAACTAAAAGGGCTCACGTTCACCCAGACACATGGAGAGAAACCCCCATCGGTGGCTGGTGCTTCAGGGAGGAGCAGGCCCGGCCCTTAAAGATGCACAAGCTTGTGTGCTGCTCCTTTGGTCTTAGTGTTCATTAACATATTCATGATACAAATGTGCTTGGCAGCTACAATAATACCTCACAGATCAGACTGCATAGATGGAATTACAGCGGTGACGGCGTCGGCCATGTGTCTCGGTTCTGCAACATTAGCTTAATGCCTTCAAAGATCATTCGAGGGTGGGAGCCACAATAATTAGCACGCCAGACTTCATAATGATAACGAATTATTTATGTTCATACAGACTCTGTCTTATGGCCTTGGTGTAATGCCCCATCACTGAGGATTCCAAGGAGAGTAACTGGATTAACAACTTGTTTATTGTCAGTAAAAGCTTGATGGAAGTCAGCTAATAATCCATATGCACTGTATCTGTGATCTCCACCAGCAGCAGATCACTTTAATGAATCACCTTGTAGTGTTTGCTGTGTCAGAACCTGATATGTACTCTCCCAGCTGCAGGGGGGTCCATTAGCGGGCAGTCGATATTGTCAGGAGGAGTGTATTCTTGGGGTTCTCCGGCAAGAGAGGGGATGGGGCAGGTAGGCAGAGAGCTTGCACTGGATCTCAATCTTCCATGATGCAGCCGACATCCAGAAGTGTTTGGTTTCATCGCGGCAAAGGGGAGACATGGGGAGACACAAGGGATACAGGAGGAGACATTGGGAGACCTGAGGAGACACCGAGAGACACAGGGAGATAGGGGAAGACATGAGGAGACAGAGGGAGACGGAGGGAGACATAGGGCGATACAGGGAGACACAAGGAGACACGGATAGACACTGGTAGACAGGGAGACACAGAGAGACATGGGGAGACATGGGGAAAAAGGGGGAGACAGAGAGACATGGGGAGACACGGGGAGACACACGGGGAGACACATGGGGAGACATGGGGAAACACAGGGAGACAGAGACATGGGGAGACACAGAGAGACACAGAGAGACATGGGGAGTCATGGGGAAACACAGGGAGACACAGAGACATGGGAAGACACAGAGAGACATGGGGAGTCATGGGGAAACACAGGGAGACACAGAGACATGGGGAGACATAGGGAGATGCAGAGAGACATGGGTAGACATAGGGAGACGCAGAGAGACATGGGGAGACACAGGGAGACACAGAGAGACATGGGGAGAGAGAGGGAGACGGAGGGAGACATAGGGAGATACAGGGAGACACAAGGAGACACGGAAAGACACTGGTAGACAGGGAGACACAGAGAGACATGGGGAAAAAGGGGGAGAGAGAGAGACATGGGGAGACACAGAGAGACATGGGGAGTCATGGGGAAACACAGGGAGACACAGAGACATAGGGAGACGCAGAGAGACATGGGGAGACATGGGGAGATACGGGGAGACACGGGGAGACACAGAGAGACATGGGGAGACATGGGGAGACACAGAGACATGGGGAGACATAGGGAGACACAGAGACATGGGGAGACACAGGGAGACAGAGAGAGACATGGGGAGACACAGGGAGACAGAGAGAGACATGGGGAGACACAGAGAGACGCAGAGAGACATGGGAAAACATGGGGAGACATGGAGCGATGTGGGGAGACACACATGAAACACACATGAAAGGATATAGACAGACACACAAACACAATGTGGCTTTTCAGCATTAATCCTCCTCGGCTGCAGATGCCCCAGGATTTCACATACAGGCATAATGGGCCATCAGGCACATTTAGGCAGTAAAGCCTTTACATAATGAGAGGGCTGCACTTACGATGCCATCCCTCCATTTAAACTTACATTAAAATATTGAAAAGATTATCCCTCCCTGCAAGAGTAATAAAAATATTTACAGCAATATTTTATTTTGTATATTGCACTGGTGAGAAAACGGTTTAATGATCTGATCGTGCTTCGTAATATAATGGTTTAAGTGCCGGCATGACGCCATATTCTTCAGGGGGTCTTTCAGACATTTGTGAATGTTTAGCCATGTGCAATTTGTACTGATCGAGCTTCTTAGGTTCTCTGACATGTCTCACCCAGATGGGGGCAGCTCTGCTCGTGATCCCTTCTAGGTACGCCCCGGCTTTCAATCACGTGCAATTACATTTGCGAGCCCACACAAATTCACTCATTCAACTCACTCTGACAATGCCGTGCCAGTAGTAATGCATGTTAAATTAATTATTTGACTCCCTCCCCATCGCAGGTATACATCGACTGGAAAAAAATAGCCAGTCAGGATGTTCCAGCTGTGGCTGAGGGCGTGTCCTGTCATTTCATATTACAGAATCTCTGCATTTGTAATAATGACTCCCCCATCCCCCCATGTAGAAAATAAAATGACAAAGTACTGTACTTGGTGCTGTGAATGAATACATTTGTAAAAATGAGCCGGCCACAGTGAAGCAATAAATCCAAAAATTTATTTCCGATTAAAAAAAAACCCCAGACAAAAATCTCATTTTGTAACATCATGAAATATGTTGTTATATTGCAAAAATGCAATTGGCCTTTAATGAATTTTTTTTTTTTTTTTTGCGAGACAGTTGAATACTACCCTTTCACAGTAAGCTGTTTTACTGCCTGCCAACCGCAGCATATCCTGTGTTTCCGCCTGGGTACGGAAATCGCAAATTACTGTCGCAATGACATTACACGCTCTTACTGTACGCTTTAAACATTTATACAGTTGGATGTGTGCTGAAGCACTTCAAGTACCTCCTCGCGAAAACAAGACCAAGCCTTTCCTTGAATTCAAGCTTTAGATAGTTGTAAATGCAAGAATTACAAAGTATACACAGTTTGATTGCAAGCCAATGTGCATGACGATTGTTACTGTGGATACGTGTCATTTGGCTAAATCAGCTGGAGTGGATGGAGTATTTGAGGGACAGGAGCAGCAGCATCTGGCATGGTCATGCAGTGCTTAGCACTGTGGCCTCACACCTCTGGGACCCGGGTTTGAGTCTCTGCCATGGTTCCGTGTTTGTGGAGTTTGCATGTTCTCCCATGTTGTTGTGGGGTCTCCTCCAGGCACTCTGATTGCCCCCCACATGCTGAGGTTAGTTGGAGTTACCAAATTGCCCGTAGGTGTGCATATGTGTGTGAGTGTGCCCTGTGATGGGTTGGCGCCCCATCCTGGATAGCTCCCTGCCTTGCTCATGATTTCACAGAGCTCGGAGTGAAGTCCCATGCTGAGGCAGAGGAAGAACAGAGACGGGGGCGAGCGGAGGCCGGGGGAATGGGGGTGGGTACGTCAGCAGGGGGGCACTGATCAGAAGGCCACTGGACTTGGGATCCGATGACGGTGTAAGCCCAGCTGGGTCATCCCGCAGGATCACCTTGGAGTGTGACTTCACGGCGATGCTCTGTGACTACAGTGCATATCAAAAGCATCGTACAAGCATATTTCCAAACAAAAGGATAGCAACAACAAGCCTTAATAAGCCTGAATACTGTCATGGCTTTCAAAAACGAATCCCTCCAAAATCTGAATGAGGAAAAAAAAAAGACAACAATCTTATTACATATATATCACACACGGATGGTCATGCAGGCTCCATTCAGTAAACAGCACTGTTCATTGGCCAGTGGAACAGTAAGCAGAATATCCATTGGTCAGTGGTACAGTATGGTGCATATTTATTGGCCATCAGTACAGTAAGCTGCATATTCTCTGGTCCATGCTGTCAGTAAGACTTTTTGGCCAAATAGGCAAAGGGAGTTTACTGGCAGAGGCTGAGATCGTACTGGGTTGTGTGCATTCCTGGAGCTCTCACATCCTCTAGTGGCAGGATCAGTAATGGTATCCCAGCAAGCTGATATGGCGGATTACAGCCAGCGGCCTTCAAAGTGGCAGGATGGAGGGACAGACGACGTGCGAGTGACGGTGTGGCACAGCGCAGGCGGAGAAGCTGTGGGATTTCATTTCCAAATAACTCCCTTTCCAACATGGATTGCGAGGCTGTGTTGCTCCAAAATGCTTAACCAAGGCCTTAAGCAAGTAAAGCTGAAGTTATTTGATAGGGGAACGATGCTGAGGATTCAGATATTGGCTGGTAAAATTGTTTTATATTTTTCAGGCTGCTTTATACAAGCCCGAAAAAAAAGGTGAGGGATTCTTTGACAGAAACTATGAAAGATGTGCTGAGTTTTAACTGCAGCATTTCTGTGGTAATGTGTGTAAACTGAGAGCGTAGCATGCGTACTCCCAGCATCCTAGTTCTTTATACTTCCGTATACCCTTAAAACGATGTTGGATAACGACTTACGAAAATTTCAAGTTACGAATGGCCGCTCGGAATGTATCTCGTTCGGAAGTAGATTGAGCGTCTGTACTGAAATCCATCTGTGGTGCACTGTTACTGTGTCATCACTAACGCATAGAGCTTATTCAACATCACGGCAGTGGAGTGTGCATTAGCATAATCTGTGAATTGCCAGCATATATGGCTGCCCTTTGACCATCGTGTCACAATGCTAAGAATGTCTACAGTACTGGGGTTGATTAACGCTGTTTGCAAAGTCGACACATTAAATGAAATCTTAGTCATGTTCGCTGGTGTCAATGGCTCTAACAATCACAATCAGAGCTGCTGGTCTGAAGCTCTCCGCATCACATGCAAGCTTTGGTGGATGCTTTGAACCACCAACAAGGTGTGCGTTCCTTCATGCATGAAACCACAAGCAAGTCAAAGACTAGTCAGTGCAAAGAAACAGCCGCTACTGTTTTACGCAGAAAAGTCCCTTGGGGCTGTGCATGCCTGCACATGTGTGTAGCCGCCGGTCCAGACAGACACTCTATGAGCACACGTCTGCAACTGACATAGATGAGGATTCAAGAGGGAATCAACAGTTTGCAAAGACATTAGAAGTGGAACATTCTGACAAGCATAAAATTTAACACCTCCTCTTCTAACCATGTGTTTCCTTCAGACACTACACAGACTGATACCATGGCAACGTTTCTGCAAATTAGATATTTGACCTATTTCAGCATATATCATTAAAACGTTAGTACAGCTTTACATGTCTTTGACTGTGTCTATTAGCCAAATGCAACTGTGAGTTATATAGAGCAATTTAATTCTGACTAATAGGTTACTCTCCCACATTTAACTATAAAAGCGTCAGCAACAACTAAACATAGACTGATATATCTCATCACACAGTGGTTTTTTGATTGCTGACTCTGTGAACATTTTTATCTGATGAAAGACTTGGTTTTGTATTTAATTTTACATGATTAAAAGTATTTACACAGGTGCCTTCAATGTACATACATAAATTATAATTGTACCTTCCAGTACTATGACTATTCATAACATGAAAAAATGCCTGTCTGAAACATATGCAAGCTTGTTCCTGTTCTCCACTTAAGGGCACTTTTTCTGCACTTTTACACGCATAAGTTAAATGTCCAACTGCTATCATTCAAAGGATGTAAAGTGTAAGGATGCGGTGAAAATGACCAAGCCTCATGATATTCAGAGGAGCAAGCGCAGATTACAAGGGGGCTGCCATAGTTCTCAGTTAGTCAGTCTGATGTAATGATCAGATTACTCACAGGGGTCTGTCACTGGCGGCTAATGAGGGGCTAAAGTCCCCCGGCAGAGCTGGCTGTCATCGAGATGCTGCAAAGCACTCCGTCAACCCATCTGCTCTCTCTCCCATAAGGGAAAAAAAGGTGCGGATAATGGTCACCACTAGCGAAAATGTCTTTCATGTAATGCCGTACTGAGAAATGGCGACGTAACCAACATCGTTCTTCAGAAAACGGTAGCATGACAACTTTTTTGTAGGTGTTGTACTTGCCTGCAGGACATTAGCTGAGGCCTGACTGGTAGTTTCAGGTCGCTTCCTGGGGGGGGGGGGGGGGGGGGGG
>JAODKC010000036.1:2820005-2842247 GCA_026777985.1 Mormyrops attenuatus
CTAGAGGGCCACCGTTGACTGTGTGTGTAATTGAAAGCTTTAGGATGTCACCATGTTTAAGGTAATACAAAGCGGGAATGGTCAGTGTAACTTGAAAATTATTGGCCTGTTTTTTTTTTGAGGATTTATTTGTTTATGGAAATATATGCGGGTGGCCAAAATCAGTTATTGGTGCTCATAAAGTGGATCATGTAAGTGGCAACTGAGCTGTGACAGGAAAATGAGGGTTTACATGATGGGTCTCTTCAAATATTTTTTTGCCTATATTCAGAAGGTATGTCTGTACCTTCTTCATGCATAACCAATAAGATTCTCTAAACAGCAATACTAGAGAGAAAAACTAACATTTTCAACATACTTTACCGGTGTCAGGCTGAAGGACATTTTATTTGGGGAATGATGGGGATATTGTCCAGTAAAAAAAAATTGAATAGCCATTTATGACAGTTACTTGCTGCCATCTGGCGATTGAGAACAAACACTGCAAAGGCCGCGCGTTTAAACGCTACGGCACCCAAAAGTGTTTGCATTGACTTATATGCGTGTCTCTACTGGGAGAGCCCTCTAGTGTCTAAATAAACCAATTACAGCCACTAGGTACCGCCGGGGCACCGTTTCCCGGCATGACATCAACCGGCAGCATAAACGAGTCCCGTTTATTGCAGCGAAAGCCGGCAGCGCGGTCCTGTTTGATTTTTAGTCTTTAACCTACAACTTCCGAGATTTCACTCTTATTTCATTAACCCGAATGCTTTAAATGTCCTCGATTAGGCCCATGTATGGTATGATTTCAATCTCGCCATTTTTCTTGTTAGTGTTGAGGACAATTCCAATCGGTTTTGTAATCGCATTTGACTTTCTTAAAGAATTAAAATCCGAATGAAAAACCTGCACGTATCAAAACACACAGTCTAGCCAATTTCCTACACTGGGTAATTTTCCTACCCACCGACCTTAACAGCTAATATATTAACCGAACCAGTCATCGATTCCAAAGGTTGCCGATTTCCCAATAAGCTGCTGTTTTAACGCGATGTACCGTTTCTCCGCATACGCGTCATACCCAACAGCCGCAGACATGGGCCGTAAATGTGTAACATGCGGATCTCGGGACAGGCGCTCGGTGTCACACCCGCTGGGTGCGATTTGCCGTAGGAACAAAACGCCGCAATAAGGCGACGGAGTCCCAAGGCAAATGTGCACCAACCAGCCTGCATGTTAACTCATTTACAAACTAGTGTGAGGCTTACAAACAAAATGTGCATTTCATTTTCATTTGTACTGCAACAAAATGTTCAATAAACACAATAAACTCCGATGTGTGACTAATTTGTCACCCACTGTAGATACTCTTATACAGCCTGACATTTTTTAATTGTAAAATGATTTATCAAAAATACACATTCTTATTCATCAAGAAGTAATATACCGATTGGCATATATTTGTTATATATTAAGCGTCTTAAAGCTCCTGTTAAAGTAGTTTTCTTTCTGCAAGATCCAAGGACACACAGGTCGGCGAGGGGTGACCGAAATACTTCTGTTTGCGTAAGAACATTATTTATCGATGGAATGTTCATTAAATCAAGGCGCTTTTGTGGGTCATCATGACCAGATGGCGACTGGCATCCTTAATTTGAAAGCTAATTACTTACTTTAAACCAACTGCAGGTTAAAAATGAATTCGCTATAACCCGATTTATTAACTGTTTAATAACCAGCGCAGCAGAGAAAATGCGATGAAACGATGGGCAATTTGTGGAAAATATACATTTGTGCTTTCAAATTCCTCACCCATTCCATATCCAAATAAAATCTTTAGCGCTGTACAGAGCAGTTTTTAGTACTTAAACTATTTACTGCTTATAATTTCTGTACATAAGAAAATATTTCCTTATTGTGCAAACTAGTTTCAAGAATACTGGCACGGGGGAAAGAAAGCATAAAAGCAGAATAATTATATGTAAGCTTTTGTTCTATAGCTTAAAAATGTATACGACGAAACAAAATGGAGTTGCAGCCATTTCATCAGCAAGCAGTGGCGTCGTTCGCCACCATAGAGCCGCGCACGGTAACAAATACGGGCAGGCAGTCCGCCGCTCCTCCATGAATGGCAGGGGAAACGCGGCGTGCGCGCCCCGCGAAATGGCGGAGCGAGGTGGGGACAAGGACGGCGAGAGCCGAGCATGCGCGGTGCAGCTGCCCGGGGCCAAATGCAAAAGCCGGCCTGTATCCGACAGCCGGATCGGGATCGCCGCTCGCCTTTGCACTGGGTCTGTAAACTGTCTGTAATGCAGTTCCCGAATAGTTTTCTTGGTAGTCCATTTTTTCCTTAGGTAATGCAATGTTTAAACCTCCAACATAGATCTGTAGCAGTACGAAAAACTAACTTAGCAGTTACATAATTAAAATAGTTAGAAGGAAACACAGCATGTAAACACGGATATGTATGCCTCATCCAACAATATTAAGATTCTCTGTAAAACAATAAGACAAGAAAAACAATAATCAGAAAAGCAAAAGACGAAGAATTATTTTGGAAATAAACTGAAATCAGAAATATACATATACGAATTTAGTATACACATAAAAACATATTTCAGAACACTGTAATCAAAAAGTAGAAAGATGTCCATATGTTAAATTCACTGTAAGTACTGAAAAAAGGTGTCCTTTTAGCTATTCAGATTGATATTAAGACCAAGAGTGACATGCTTTTTCCTGATTTTTTGTCACTAGGTGAAACAATATTTATGGCTATATTCTCCGATTCCAGTGGAGGGCGACAGCAAGGAAGGAGACGCAGCTGAAAGCGTCCAAGCATAAACTGAGCCCTGCCTTCGGGCGGACAGACGCAGGGGTGGGAGGAAGAGGAATTTGAGCGCTGATCTCATGCGTGTCCATACAAGTCCTGTTCTCTGGTCAGCAAAGCACTATAGGATCTCTTACCGGCCGAAAGTGAGCCGTCGGGAACTAGAGGAAAATACGCTCCTTTCACTCAGCTGTACAGAGCATATAGGTCAGATATGAACAATACTGCAGTTAGCAATGTAATGTACTAAATTTAGCGTGACCTACACAATATAATTCAACATACAGTTCACAAGTCAAATATATTAAACACAGCTGTAAATGTACCTTTTAAGTGTTCCTAATACTGGAGATATTTCTTCAGTAGCAAACTACCCATCAAGTTCCAGACGATAAACTAAAGACTTTGCAGTACTTGGCAAAAGTCTGTATTACTATAGAAAGACTTTTTAAAGATTTCAGAGTGCCAAATTGCACTTTAAAACTGAAAAGATGCTAACTATGAATTTCACGAGTCGTCTCTCATGCCAGTTTTATATTTCACACCCAGTAGTTGTCTCAAACTGAGCATATTAATGTAATTTTCTATTCCGGGCCTCCTTAAATGCAGCAAAACACATGTCCAGCTGTTTTACATTGTTCGCTAGCTCAGGGGTCTTACTTCAAAATAACGAGTGTCTGCAGCATAAATGAAGGGTGAATGTATGAATGCTGTTTCAGTTTTACTGAGAAAGGTATTCAATGCTTCAAAGTTACTTAGTGCCACTTGATAAATATAGCAGCTTCAAGGTTCCTTAGGACATGATAAAAGGCCAAGAAAAGGGGCATCGAAGGGAAGCCAATAGCCTCCTAATATCAGCTGTTTCTTCACACAAAACCCAGCTTCTAAAAATAATAAGAAAAACTGGGCCAGCTCACAAACCTACTGACAACATGCGAGATAGGAGGGAGGGGCAGACAGATTTAAAAAAATCTCCCTTTTCAGACTCATTCGTCTTCTCCTGAGAGTAAACAGCTCTTGAGATAATTTCACCAGTGGGGCGTTGCACATTCCCAGCAATGCTGCCTCCCTTTAAGATCCAACCAGCAGCACCATACATGGGCCTGATCGAGGACAGAGAGGGAGGCGGGAGCCTGCCGTTAAGGGAGCGAGGGGGAGGGAGACGCAGAGCACAATGTGAAGGGGAGGGCACCGGTGTATCATCTCCGCAAGGGGAGGCTCGTCCCTTTGCCATCCTTCAGATGTTTGGCATTGACGGCAGCTCCACGCCGCCAGCCTGGGTGCGCGAGTCACATCCCGCTGGATGAGTACGGCGGAGTATCGGCATAGATCAGATCAGGAAGACCTTGGGGAAGTTTTATCAAACCACATTGGTGACTGTTTCCAAATGTAGTCAGGCTACATGTTGTGTTGCTTTGATTGATGTTAATGCCAAGTCAAATGGAGTCGAGTGGCCTTTATTGTCATACCATTCATGTACAGGTTTACAGTGGCAGGAAATTATGCTCCCCCAGGACCACGATGTGACATACAAGCAGTTAATGTTATTTTAAGCGCTGGCTTCTATTTTACATGGGAGAACAAGTCCATCATGATAATACAACAGAGCATTGAAACTGTATTCTCCTGAGAGCCCAGAGCTTGGTGTGACGAAATACTTTTTTTTAAAGATGAAATTGCATCGTTTCCTTAAAGCTTGCCTCAAAGGATCTGGATTTAAACTTCTAAAAATGTCTGACTATTGTAGGAGAAGATACATTATTAAATGCATTTAATTTTCCTTACAGAACTAAACTGACAAATTAAACATGCAAAGGTATAACAATTTCTGTTATTTTTACCAGCACTAAGGTGTAAGAACTCACTGAGTTCGTATTAATTAGCCACCCGGAACCCTTGATAATCAGAATACAGAATACACCGGCTAAGGTGTGAAAATGTAAATGTGTAAATCTATAGCTTGCCCAGCAGTTTGTCTGCTATAAGGTTATAAATATCATTACAAATATTATTAAAGCTTAAGAAAGACTCCTCTGTTTGATGTAAAAATATTTCTTTCTGCACCTTCTGAGTCCATAACATCACTGGGATCATTAATAAAGGAGATGTCAGTTTCATTTTTTTGACCACAAATGCAATCTTTTGTTGAGCTGCTTCTAAACTGCAAAGATGGCCGGGTTCACCACCAGCTGTCATGAAAGCAGACCGAGGGCGACAGCGAGCCATGAATGTGTGCATTGAAGTGATTAAGACAATAAGTGTGATTGAGAGTGAATGGAGGAGCAGGACACAGTACTGACTACAACAGGAAAGGGCTTCTGTATTGATGGCCTTTCCCTGGGGCTGCCCAAAATTGCCCTTAGATGGGAAGCTGCCTTTATCAAATTTCTGTGTACTAAACATGGATGCTATAAAAGACATCCCTAATGTGCTTATTTGGAGAAAAGTGTATGGTGCTGTCACAGCTTCCAGTTTGGTTAATTGACCAGTTCACTATTACTGTGGGCTATCAAAGTACATCTCACTGGGATTCCGCTGGCCAGGAAAATAATGGAACTTTGACAACAGGGTATTATGCACACAGGACTGTTTTATATATAAATGATATTTTAGAGTAAACTTCAATTAATGCAATCATATGATTGCCATAAAGAACAAGACACCAATCTTAATAAATATATATATTCTTTAATAAAATAAATTAATGAATGTGGAGAGTATGTAATTCTACACTGCAATGCACAAATCTTTGCATTATACCTTGTCATGTAGCTTTTTCGTAGAGTAGAATAGTGCTCTGTGCATAGATGTCATTGTCATCCATCATTTCCATTTACAGTTGCAAATACAGCCAGAGAGGAACCATCTATAATTAAACTGAGATAACTAAATTACAGGTGATCATTATCAGATATCTTTTACACTGCTGTGAGCATTTCATAAGAGAGAAGCGTTGTTCTGTGTTAGAGCAGCAAGCCATGTTGGCTAATCCTAGTTGTTCTAGCTGGAGGGGTTTCTGAGTGAGTAAGTCTGTTGGTGCAAATGTTTTTTGACAGAAAAATCCCTGCAGTTACTTCTTCTGTAGAGTAATAACCATACCCTCCCAGGAAATCAGTTTAAATACTAAAATTCATGTTAATATAATTTTGTGATGAGATTTGTGATAGAAGAAGCAGGCAAAATGCCTTTTTTAATTAGATATTTTGCAACACATCAATGTGATATTATCCTTACCCTACTGAAGCTTTATTAGTCATGCTTAAAATATGACTTACTTTGTAGTAATCTTATGGTGCGGTCCAGACTTCTTGTGTGACCTGCCAGAGAAAAACAGGCCCCTTGGTGTGTGCGCGCGTGTGTGTGTGTGTGTGTGTGTGTGTGTGTGTGTGGGTATAATTTCAATAGAAAGGATACACATTGATTTCAGTTTCATTAGTATGGCACAGCAGAATGATGGAAAACAAACAAGGAGTGGTCACTGTCATGTGATACAGCCCAGGGGTGGCAGTCGGTTTCATTTATAACCCTGTGATTTATGGAGTCCTGATCCAATGTCATAGCTCCTGTGCTCTGCTTCGTGCTGTATACTGTGGTTGGGAATTTGTTAAACAACACCAACGATCAATCATTTTTATTTCCAGCTTTGGTGTTACAGCCACCACATCCCAAGCAGCAGACGAGATAATGGTTTACAGACACAGAACAGTAAAGTGAAGTTTGCTCGTTCAAATTTAGCATTTTGCTGTTCGGTCCTTGAAAAAGGTACTTAACTGAATTGTGAATTTCAAAAGAATCCGTGTGAAATTTGAGGACTGTGACATGCGCTTGACAAAGGCACTCGCGAAGCAATGAAGTCTTTACTTTTATGTCAAATAGAGTTAAAACACCATTTGATGTCGTTTGGCATGGTGGTTCAGACACGATTCAGATACAAACCTGTTAGATAACAAACGTGTTTGCAGGCTCAGTAACCCTGCTGTGAGACTCCGTGGGCCACTAACATGTCATATTTGTGAGATGCTCTCAAGTCGTTCCCAGCATTCTTAAAGTCTTTTATGTCACACTCCAAAGTCGTTCACAGTGCCATGAGTATGGCGAACATGCAAAGTTTTGCCTGTGTGAGAAGCAGGGCTTGTTTGGTGGGCAAGCCAACTTCTGCCAATATTCCCTGGCATATCAAGGCAAGGAACTGGATTAATATGGCTGAAATAAATGAATCCTCACAGTCAGCAGCAGCATGGTAATGCTACTCAGGCTGTAGACTTGAGTTTTACATAGTAAACTGCCACTTCAATAGAGCCTCACTGAATTAGCCTGCTCACAAAGTATCTTGCAGAATCCTGTCCAAAATCAGGTCTAAGAGCTGATACAAATTCCATGGTTGCATCTATATGGATATAAAAACACATTGTCTTATTGTAAAAAAAAAAAAAAAAACATCACGTTCATGTTTTCAGTGAAAAGGAAAACAGGAACTTTTAATCTGAAGCCCCACCCAAGGTAAAAGACTGCATCATTTTTTTTCTTGAGCAGCCTGTTTCTGCCAGCAAAGTAACAGTTCATTTGGATTCTGTCACCTCCTGCGGGACGTGGGAGCACATGAGTTGAATGTGGATGGAACAGTCTCCTTCACCCGTAATCTATGTGTGAGCTGCCTGCACGGTGTTCGTATGGGATGAGTTTGACTAGATATTTTATGAAGGGATCATCTCCCCATCTTTCTTTAGGCACATTGAAGTATTCTTCACATGAACCTGTCCTTTCCGGAACCGAGCGCGTTTCATGCCCAGGCTCTTACATCTGGTATAGGGCGCAGTGCAGTTTCCAGTACAGCAGGTTCTGAGGTACAGTTAACAATGCAATTTGAGTGGAATTTATCACTCACGCATCGTTACAGCGTACCACCCATGTGTACTGACTATGTATAATAATAATATTAATATTAAATGGAATCTGTAGTGTGATGCGATTTGCAGAACCCCAGGGATTTGCCATTACTCAGTATTTTCACACAGAGGCATGAGCTCATCAACAAGCCCCCCGACCCCCGCCGACATCGTCCCTGCCTCTGTCACCCCCACCCCCCACTCACTCATATACGCATCTTTCCACATCTTTGTCATAGATGTCATAGTTTTATATTCCAGTATTCAATATACCCCTGTTCCCTTTAATCTCCTTATAATTATTGTTAATATATTGCACAGCTTGCCCTACTCTGCACTATTTTATTCATTTATTGTTTTATTTATACTTATCTATTATCTTAATTTATGTTCTTTGCATGCTCTTTGTACGCACCAACACTCCCGGAACAAGTCCTAGTACATGCAGTTGTACCTGGCCAATAAAGCGAATTCTGGTTCCGATTCTTATATAACTACAGAAATCAGGCAGTTCAGTCAGAAATTTACTCCTCATTGTTTTGTTTTGCTCTGGATTTTATGCGGCATATCTGCCTACCTGTACTGAATTGTTTCCTTTACATGATTACTTTCTCCAGCTTTTTTCCAGAGTATTAACTAAAGACAATTCCCGCAGTTTAAGCAACTTTCTTTATGGTGCAGGTGAGTACAGTAGCCAGGTCTGTCATCTACCATGGCCAAATGTTTTTTGCTTTTTAGCTATTTTTTTCCCCCATCCCTTTTAAGGTGGTGGGGGGGGGGGGGCTGTTCCCAGGCAGCAGAGTGCACCCTGGATGGGATGCCGGTCCATCACAGGACATACACACATAATCCCAACAATAACAACCCTAACCCCTACCCAGCCCTAACTTTAACCATAAGTAACCAAACAAAATACTTTTTATAAAATTGAGTTATAACAAGTTTTTATGACATTGTTGGGACATTTGGTCCTCGACCCCCTACATAGCCTGACACTCTTCAGGATTCGAACCTCAGGTCTGGGAGCTGTGAGGTACAGTGTTAGCTGGAATGGCTGTAATTAGGCAAAACTCAATTTGTGCTTTTGTTTCTCAAAAACTGCAGCTTGTCAACCTTTCATCATCCATATGTGCAGCATATATTTTCATGACCCTGCTCTGCTCCTCTCAGGAATGCTTCTTACATGCTTATTTATATGTTTAAAAACACTTGACAACCTCAGCCAGCATATTGAATCACCCTGCATGCCATCAAGGCCCAGCGAGACACGTCTATCCCGTCTCCTCCAGCGAATGGTCTTCAAGCCTCCTAATCTGTTCATAAACACACATCTACACACATTCTCAGCTGGCGCCTTTGGCTTCCTCATTTTTGCGTTGACTCTACTGAATATCAGACAAAGAAAAAGAGTGAGACTCCTGTAAATTAAGATGTCTGAAAAAGGTCAATTACCTTCAGCAAAGAGCTCATTGACACAGGTGACTGTAATGAATCGGCTGACAAAGGACGGACTGACAGGTTCGCCCCGAGACAAGTCGACAGGCTGCTGCATGCTAGGACCTCAGCAGATCTGCGCTGCTTCTCCAAGAAAAAGAGTAACGTTCTCAGGAAGGCCGAGAACCCGAGATACAATCTGCTTATGTGGCATGTATTCCAGTAATAGTGTGTGATTCATTGGACCGGTTCCTCCAAAACGATTGCATCAAAACATTAGTCTCGTTACTTCAACAAAGACCCATGAGGTTTGTTGGGGATGTACTGTATCTTATGTCAACATCAAGCAAATCCCTACGCACCCTGTTCACTGGATATGGATACGCGTTACTGATCTCTGAACACGCAGTACGTCAACAAAAGTATGCACCTCAGGTAAAGGAATCCCATACTGTAAATGTTTTTTAAGGCAAAGAACATAACCAGCCTCTCAATCGCATTAAATGACATGGCCGTCCTTCCTCAATCAGCAACAGACTAATAATTATGAAACTGATGAAGTTCCACCCACGGTTTATCAATCATATTCTCATTTAAACAGCACTATAAAGGACAGAGAAACTTATTGCTAATATCTGCATATTGGCATATCTGTCATACGGGAACTAAGCTACGTCTTAAAGGAGGGCAGTGTAAGTGTCATTTGTACTCCTTTGAAAAGGTTAACGCAGCTGCACGAGAAACATGAAATATCTCACACAGGAGGTGATCAGTAGACTTTTATCTAAGCTGTGCTTTTTACTTCCCACCGATAGTGTGATTCGCTAAGCGCAGAGCATTAGTCTTCACGCTCATTTATTACTGCAATGCCCTCGGAGCTCAGACTCAGATTTGCCGTGTATCTGATAGGCCGGTCAGGTCACTGCTTAACAATGTGCTTTGTTGTGAGTCTTGGACAATCTTAGGGACGTAGGGGATGGAACATAAGCTAGAGAAACTTAGAAAAAAACATGCATTTTATCGTTAATAATTAGTAGCTAACTGTCGCTGCAGGGAAAGGCTCCTCCCCAAACTCTATGTTCCTTTCTCACATTGTGCCTAGAACCTAGACTGGGTCACTTTATTTCATCTGCTGGCGTATGACAGCTTTTAATTTGGCATCCTTTCCTGGGACTTTTTTTGTGCTGATATGTTCTGTCAGTCGGGCAAAGGGGTAGCTCAGGGGATGCTAAAACTTTCAACAAAAGCAGCAAGAGCACGGCTTACATATGCAATACAACATCAGGTCTGCCAGCTTCCAGAATGACTAGAAACTAACATCACAGCACGCTCTTGGAGTACGGTAGGAATGTGCTTCTTTGGAACATGAACTGGAACATCTAGATTAAGAATTAGTGCTTATTATGTCTCTAATTCATTTATTTCTTGAAACTGATTTTCAAAATGTAAGTCAGTAAACTAACGCTGGCCAAGTTAAGATAACACATACCTGCCCAGCTTATAAAGCCACTAACTCATTTTAATTGAACACTTCAAAGGTATGTTTAGGATACATGTTTGACAATATACTTAACTTTGGAAGTGAATACATTTTTATATTATATGCAGTTTAATTCCTGTCTGCTCCTTTATAGTTAAAGCACATTTGCCATGAGGATGATTATATAACAATGATAGTTAGAAAAATAAAGTTTTATCATCACGCTTTAATTGCTCTGTATTTGACGTCATGAGGACACACTGCCTAACCCTAACCCACAGTGGTGAGCGTCAGCGTGGCCCAGTCCCGTGTAAGTGTGTGCCAACAGAGCTATCCAAACGAAGGTGATGGAGGTGAGGACCGACCATGTCACTGATCATTACTGATAAGCGGCATTTATTACTAATAACAACAGGACAACTAGGAGCATTTAAAACTACTAAATCATCATTGAGTCTGAAAGTTTTTAGTTGCTTTTCATGCACTGTCACAAAAGAGCACTCTCATAAAGAATCCTTTTCTTGTGTAAAGTATACAGCTCTTGTGAGTGATACACTGGCCATTCGGCCTCTGTGAAGCTCTGTTGGATGCCTTGTATTGTTTGAAAGCTCACAAACCAAGCAGCTGATCTCAGCACTTTTATAGCTGACATTCAACCTAAAACTGATTCCGCTATGCAGCTTTGTGATTTGGTTACTCAGAAACGGAAGCCCTTTTTCACCTGGTTTTCTCCACCCTGATGCTGTGTATTTAAGTACTTAAGAATAAAATGCTTATGTACAAGACTGACCATCGATGTGTTCACATTCTGAGGGCTTTAAGCGCAGGAGTCTCTCCTCAAAAGGGCCGGACAATCCTGTAGGCGACACAGGCAGCCGCCTGGGGTGCCAACTTCTGGGGGGGGGCGACTTGCCAGTCAATTTCATTTTGCCTTGGGCGGGGGGTGTTGGTATTGATGGTGCCTTGCCAGCTGGGACCAATACTGCTGCCCAAGGGCAGGGGCACCGTTAGGCGGAGGAACGTTAGGATGATTCCAAGGGCCCCTGAGTGACAGGGGGCCTACAAAATTTGGAAAAATAACTAAATTTGTCTGGACTGGGGCCCCTTTTCAAGGGCCCTTGTCAATTGCTGGGCCCCCTGAATCTACCAGGGTGTCCTTGCCCCTCCGACACCCTTGGTGTTATACGGATGCCATTAACTCTGCATATTGAATGTTACAGTACATATACAGTACCAGTCAAAAGTCTGGACACACCTACCCATAGAAAGATTTATTTCTACTATTCTCTATATTTTAGAACAATTATAAAGACATTAAAACTATAAAACAACATATATGGAATTATATAAAATTGTATTACTTGCCAACAGAGTATTTTAGAGTGATAGCGTTTTTAGTCAGGTTCTACTGAACCAATATCAGAATGTATTTCATGAGACTTCTAAGCACTTATGTAAGTCGCTCTGGCTAAGGGTGTCTGCCAAATGCTGTAAATGTAAATGTATGCACTGACCAAAAAATTATTAAATGTTAATTTGTTGGGGTGGGGCAGCTCTGTTTTTGAGACTTAGAAGGTCGCTAGTTCGAATCCCATGGTCGGCAGAGTGACCCCACCACTGGGCCCTTAAGGAAGGCCCTTAACCCCAATTGCTCCAGGAACCGACTGACCCTACTACTGTCTCCTCTACACCAGTTCCATGAGGTGGCCTCCTGGGATGCTTTTCCAGCTGTCCTGAAGGAGGTCCCACATTGGCTGCTTTTCCTTCACTCTCTGGTCAAACTCCTCCACAACCATTTCTGCTGTGTTTAGTTCAGGTGGCCAGGTCATGTGATGTGAAGCTATCACTCTCCTTTGTAGGCGGCTTGGCGTTTCCAAACTTAATACTGTATGTAATGTAGTACTGTACTTAGTACTGTATGTAATGTAGTAAAGTTACTGCAAACGACAGTCAGTCACGTTAACAACTGACAGCTGTGTCTCACTAAGCTGTCGTATGGGGGCTCTTGTGAGAAGCGGCATGGAGACAAGCTGAACAATGAGGAAGCAGCCCGGCAACAGGGAGGAGGGTGGAGCCTGCCGGAGACGCAGAGGTCAGAGGTGAATGCAGGGAAAGAACGCAGAGAATGGAGAGAGGCGTGGGAGGAGGGGCTGGGGGGGCCTGCCCAAACCATAAATATTCATGTCTGCTCACAGAGCTTCTTCTGTACTCCGACACCAATCCAAATGTTTTGTAACACTAGTAAGACATGCGACAGATGCTGAGGCCATGTGGCAGGGATCACGCTGCAGCACAGAGATGAATACGAATTACTGGCTTTTCATGATAAATTTGACTGTGTCTCACAGCACGGTACCACTACTCAGAACAGCAATATAACTAATGGAACTAGTACAGTCCTACTAGGCTGAGTGCTCAAAGCTCACAAAGATGTCAAAAATCAGCACTGATGTGCTTCTGACCCAGAATAGTAACACACAGGAGGCAAAAACAGGCTCCCTGAAACTGTTTTGCTGCGTTATGTTGCTTTGAAACAGAAATACGTGAGCTGTTTGTCATCTCTTTGTCATTCTCCTGCTTACGGTGTTGTCCTGCTGTTGGCTGATTCCAGTGAGTCGTTCCTGTTCCTGACACAGGCCACGCATTGCAGAGACACCGAAGCTGGGGTGGTTTCAAGTATTCCCTTACATCTGTCCCGCTGTCGGCAGTGCTGGGAATTTTCTCAGTAGTGACTAAATCTGCTAAAAGCTGCGCAGCTTAAAAAATGAATGTTGTGGGGTTACAAATTTACTGCTGAGGGTAATAAGTAAACTTCTTATTTAGGCCAAACATCCACAGTGAGTATCACTTTATTTAGGTTTATACTTTAATACATTTATGCAGTTATAGTTTTACCAAAGCCATTCTGGAAAATATTATAAAACATTACAACAACAGTATTTCTCAGATATGGACCTTCAGACAGTAGCTGGTCACCTGCCTTGCGCATGTGGGAAGGAGAATAGTCTCTCCTAAGGTACAGAGATGTGCTCCTCCAATGCAGCTTGTGGGAAATAAATCTACAAAGAAATTATAGTATTTATACTGTATATACAAGCTGACATGAACCAGTTTGGTTCATTGAAAAGGAAACATTGTCTGTTGCAATACAATGCACTGCACAGTGACAAATTTACGAAGTATTAACAAGGTATGTATGCTCTTACATGACTATAAGAATGTTAGCAGCTCTGTGAAATCTCCTACAACACACTTATTCACAAGCTCAAGGATTCACTCAAACATGCAATGAATTGTAGCCATCTCAATGTGATAATCATGTGATAATCTCAAAATCAATCGTCTTTGATGTTTTCACCAGTGGAAGAAAAGGAAATACTCAGAACTCTGGAACTATGTTTATGCAATCATAATACAGTGGAAACCGCTTGTGCTGATCACGTCTGTCTGTGTGATCTTTATAACTGATTTTTTTCTTCTTTATGTCTCAGACAGATTACCATCTAACTGACATGTATATATTAATATAAGGTAATAAAATGGACAGCTTCACTATTTAACGATTTTTATTATTCTATAATTTTCTTGTAATGATTTCTAAAAGTACAGCTGTTTCAAATGCTTTTCAAATTACAGTACTGTACTAATTAAATTACTCAACTATGTATAATTCAAATACACTACAATACAGTACTGTATATAAATATTCAATTCAGTTTTATTTATACAGCACATTTTCACAAGGTTACATTGTCTCAAAGCGCTTATTGTAGTTTCACTGCTGCATCTCGGTGGCTCTTTTTTGCCGGTTTATCATAAGCTTTGATGAGTCTATATTTGTCATTGAGACTTAATGACTTTCTTTTTCCCGTCATGTTTTCTGTGCACACAGCATTAGTCTCAGGTAGCTAGCCAGAAGCAGATGGGTTATGGCAAGACAACAGTAGGGCAATCAAAGTAAATAATTTTTTTTTTTCAATATGCAGTCATGTTTAAAAAGACCCAAAACGAACATTGTAATCAAACTACTTGATTACTATAAGGAAATTATTTAAACAGTATTTGTAGGAATGATTTTGTCCCCAGATTTTTTGATCCATATAAACAGTTGATCACTATAACTGTGATCACTATAACTGTCACAGAGCAGCCAATTGCAGGGAACATAAGGCACCAAACTGGGAGAGAAAGACACACAGGGTCTTTGGGAGAAAACAATGCCCCCTACAGATCTGAACTCCCAACACTGCTACCCAACAGGCCACCGTGCCACTCTACCCAGCAGGCCACCGTGCCACTTTACCCAGCAGGCCACCATGCCTCTCTACCCAGCAGACCACCGCGCCACTCTACCCAGCAGACCACCCTGCTACTCTACCCAGCAGACCACCCTGCTACTCTACCCAGCAGGTCACCGCACCACTCAACCCAGCAGGCCACCGTGCCACTCTACCCAGTAGGTCACCACGTCACCCTTCCCAGCTTTTTCAGTATGAAATAATTCAATCTATCCATCTTCCAGCAGCTTCTCCAGTACAGCAGGGGCCTGCAGCCCGTCCCAGGCAGCACAGGGCACCAGGCAGGGGAACACCCCAGGAAGCCAACCATCTCAGTGCAGACACACCTCTCTCAGACAATAACACAAAAAGGGCCTTTTACAGATGGCAATTACCCTGAATGCATGTCTTTAATCTTCGGAAGGAAACCAGAGGGGAAAACCACCACAGGAGGACACACAAGTCCCACACACACACAGTGGGGACAGTATTCGAGCCCCCAATCCTGGAGCTGTGAGGCAGTTACCAAATAATTCCTCTTGTCCTTTCATGGAATCAATGCAAAAATACAAGTCAGTTGTGTTTACTGTTAGTTCAACATCTGCAGTCTAAGCACTCAATCAAGTTACTGAAGATGAAACTAGAAAATTAACACTGCAAATAAGCTTGATGCACTCTGGCGGCGGCCCTCAGGTACGGTGAACATGGATTCAGCTCAGAAATGGAAAATGGCAGTCACGTGGAGAAGGGGCTTTTAGGGGTGCTGCCCACTGCACATTACACACTGAATGTGATATCAGCACTTACAAGAGTTATGAATCTGAATATTCAGATAATGAGCTAAAAGCCTTGGATCTTCTGGCTCCTGGAAGGCTGATGTGAAGATCTACCTCACATCTGAGAGAGGTGTTATGGTGCATAAGCCCTGCCTGACTCCCGTTTGATCTGAAAGGCTCCAGTTACTCAGCAGCAGAGACGTTACAGACTCGCCTAACTAGCCAGGACATGATTATGTGCTCGTTGCTTCGGCTCTGTGCCATATTGAATTAGCAGATAAGTGAATAAAATGTAATGAACAGATACTGGTCACTTTTTTCAAGGCAGCCCTCTCAGTCGATTATCTGGTAGACATCTAATGCCCTCGAGTTATTGCCTCCATTTTGAGCGGGTTCTCAAAAAGAAAGGCATACAGAAAATGGGGGGGAAAGATAATTGCACAAGCATTTTCTGATAAGAATACAGTTTGTCCAAATCACAGAGATGGTTCACCACAGATTCATAATACGCCCTCCAACTAACCCCAAACAGGACCTCTATTGTCAGGGGGTGCATAAAACCGTTTTGCATGCCTTACTGTGTCCTACAAGGGGAACAATAAGGCACAGTGTCTTGGTGACAAATGACCGTAGAGCGATTTCCTATCAGTGTCAACGTATCTGGGAAAGAGCTGCAAGAGGGTCTGTGCTGCACATGTGCTGACGTCACTGGTCACCATGATGGTGACACGGTCTCACTCGTCCCTCCGGGGGGGTTATGCTAAAAGACACTAACTCATACATGGGGTCACCTGACCTGTCACTGTCCGGATCACAAAGTCCACTAAATACATACAATAACGTGAACTGATTTTTTCCGTCTTTGTCCTTATGTCTCAGGCAGATTACCATCGGCACACGCTCAGAAACACAAGGAAGCTTATAGTTCAGTGGTTTTTAACTCAAACAGCCTTATACATTTTTAATGCGTTGGTTTACCATGGCTATTATATGCATGTCCAAAATGTTTTGGCCTTTTCTGACATTGCCACAGGGACATCCCAGAATTATTATTATTAATAATAATAATAATATAATAATAATAATTTTAGTATTATTCCATCATATGCAAATCGCTGTATTTTCTAACACTGACGGGTGAGAAATATCTGAAGGCGGGAGATAAAAAGTAAACATATGGATCCAGAAGGCAGCAAACACAGCTGCAGTACATGATGCGAGCTCCTCCCATACCTGTCTAGATACTGTAGGGAGGCATGCAGATTTCTCGCTGTATGTGAGATGTTATGTGTTCGTTACAGTGTCATTAGGTAAGATGGATTCTTAAAGACTTTGATGAGGGTGTAATGAAGCTTGTGGAAGGTGTCTGGGCAGGGGAATCGGGGGAGCAGCCGGCCTCTGTAAGCGAGAAGCTATATCAGCAGCCTGGAAATGCACCTCTGGTCCACACTGTCCTTCTATATGTGTGCTGTACCGGGAGGCTTTGGCTTGACATTAAAGCACGCTGTGAGTGGGGGGGTGAACAGAAGCATGTAAGATGGAGATGGGAAGAAGGAAGAGGGACTTTATTTAGGGACATGAGAGGAGACAGGATGAAAACAGAATGAAAGATAAAAGATGGTGGTTCTGGGACTATCATGGGGAAATACAAAGAAACAGAACTGGTGTGCGGTCATGGGGGGGGGCTGGATGAATTTAGAGTTTACTGGGGTATCAAAAAACAAAAGCGAGCAGGTGTAGTGAACATGTTGGCTTATTTTCTGATTTCACTCCACCCCGGGACATCTTCACTCACCCTCCCCCCCCAATACACACATTATTTCGCCCTTTCAGTCCCACAGCACATGCTACCATTTCCTGCTGTCATCTGGTTTCCCTTATTCCATTAGAGCAAAAAATTAATGCAGCATGATATGATACTGATCTGAGCAATTATCTCCTTCCCATCATGCACCGCTTTCCTACTGGCACGGGTGTCACCCAGCATGACAATGCCTTAATTGACAGGAAGAGTGTTCCCAGTGTGAATTCGAGGGGGAAAGGGTTGCCTCAGTGGCCACCCCCAGCATCAAACCTGTGTGCAGTGGCACATTGATAACCAGCACAACAATCATGACATGGAGAAATTCCTTGTGGTTCCTGCAGCAGTTTTCTGTGCCATGTCTGCCTGGATACACCCAGCTAAATTGCCCGTTGAGTAGCAGGGCTTGTCCTGACCTCCGCTTTCTCCAGTGTAATAAACGAACCATCGGTCAGTTCAATGGCATCACCGTGGTGTTACTGGAAACAATGGTTTGCTTTTTCAGGAGGCTGGTTTTCTGCAAATCCACCAGTGTTTGCTTGGACAACTGAAATACGGGGGACAGATGGTATTAAGAATGAAAAAACTGTATCTTTATAAACAGCGGGATGCTCATTTAATGTGCCAGCTCCTCACTTTACCACTGATATGCAAGACCAGTGCTGAAAAAGTGACGGCTGTGAATCTTCTTTGTGAGCAGGGGGAGCACCCTGTGGACGGCAACGATGTACAGGGGAGATCCCTTTTGTAAGGGGCAGCCCTGCACACATTTAACTGCTGCTATCATCATCTGGAGGAAGGAGGAGGTGCTTTCCACGGCAGCCAATGGGAACAGCCCTCCTTTGGCCCCTCCCAGTAGAGCTGCCACATTGGCCCAGTCTGCACAGCCCCCCCCCCCTCCCCCACACACAGCAGAAGAGTAGCGATGCTCACCTGTGTGATGCCTAACTGAGGGGGCGGAGCCACAGCAAGGCGCGTTAAGGACGGACTGCAGAGCCAGATAACTCGCTCTTTATTAAACCACTCGGCTGTGACTTCAAATCAGAACTGCATAGTTCGTCCACAGAGACAGAACAGATCGTAAGGCAGCACAATATGGAGAGCAGTTTTGCCCTTTTCTCCACCGCAATGAATGACAGGGAAGCATGTCCGTCAAAACAGTGCCATCTATTGGATGAACAGGCACACAGAGCGACATTCAGACGCGGAGCTCATAGCCTCATCCTTCAACTGTCCTTGAATGCTGTCTGGACACCTCCTCTGTGGCACTGCGCATGAATGCAGTACACAAAGGACCCCAAGGAATGTTTGTCGCGACGATAAAACGAACGAGAATGGGATGAAATAAATATGTTTTTTAGAAGAGGGAGCTGTCAAAGTATTAAGCACATGCTGACAGTGAGAGAGCATTTTAGGCGTTTGCTCACTGCTGGACATGCAAACATCTGCCTCCCCCGCCCCCGCCCACCCCCTGGGACCTTTATCCTAATAATTAGCAGATACAACCTTATGACCTCACCATATGATGTGTGAAACTCACCATTACTCACTGCGTCTGTAACAGGGCAGCAAAGAGTCTGACATGAGATAAGATAAGCTTAAGGGATTCGGACATGGGAAGAGTGTAAATAAAGTCGGGCAGTGAAAGGAGTAAAGTGGCGCCGAAAACAGGATTTCTTGGTAAGAAAGAAACATATGTGACCGCTTCTTCTCTCTGCTGGGCTCAAGGCATTGCACAAAAATAGCTGCTGAGCCAGTGGGTGTGGTGCCATGGCAACTGGAGCTCAGGACTGATGTCACAGCTGATCACTATGGCAACTGGCTCAGGTTGCCTGTCACAGCATGAGGTCAGTGTTTCTATGGAGACAACCCAGCTGAGCAATAAGCTACACTTGTTTTGCATTCGTGTATAAAAGGAAAGGGAAACAAATGTCCCAGGACTACATATTTAGAAATACAGTCCAGTGTCCAGGGTTTGTCCTTAAACTAAGCTCACATTCAAAGCATATTAATCTGCTGGGCTGTTACCAGTGCACTGCAAGAATGAAAGCAGAGTGTGAAAAACATGAATAATTCAGTTAGTTTGTGTCATCTTTTTTTAAATAGTTTTATTTTCGGTATTGCCACAGACACTCCCTCCGTCACCAGAGACAGGATCTTCCAAATGACACGTTTCATTTTTACAGCTTCATTTCTTTACATTGATTGTATGTAAAACTGTTCTAGGTTTTTGTCTTCGAAATATGTAAGTCAATTCAGACACAATAAAGGGCAGTCTGCCTCAGAGATCTGACACGAACTCCGGGAGAAAAGTATTACCATTGCCATTTAAAGTCTGTTAGAGAAAGGCCTAAACGTGCCCTATTCAGCCGCAAGTTGGCATTCAGGGCAGGGGGTAAGTGGGCATTGTTAGCGTCTATTTACCCAAAGTGCGCATAGATAGCAGGCTTGCTCCCGCGCTTCATGAATATTCATGAGGCCTTCAGCCAGCCCTCAGCGTGGCTTTGAAGGCAGAGTCTGTGATCTGCTGTGCTCCCTGAAAGCCTGCGTTTAAAAAACAATCACTCAACGACAAAGACCTTGTCAGCACCCAGCTTTGTGACAGGGGCTAAGATTTTCAAACAGAAATGTTGAGTGTAAATGTGCAATTAATAGCTTGGCCTTTGGCTCCATCTAGTGTTGACAATGTGAGAATGCATAACATTCGCACGCGGCCTTGTAAAAAAAAATTAAAAAAAATACATTGATCCCAGCTATAATCTTTGCATTTTACATCATCTATATAAAAGAAAACAGCAAAAATGTAAAATCTAAATACTTTAACATTAAACCTATAGGGTATTTTAGTACATTTTTAATTCTGCTGATTTTGAATTTGGTAATATTCCGGGAATTTTGCCTTTAAATTATTTTTTTAAACTACACGTTTTTTTTTTTTTTTTTAACATGCAGAGTACCAGCTCGGTTCATGGGCACACCCACCTCATTTTGCTCCATATTGTTAATCATTAGAACACCATAATAATCTTATCTCTGAAAACAACATGAGCCTCAAAGCTGCCGTTTTGATGGGCAACTGACCAGCCTCATCAGTCATTTCATTCCAAGAAGCTAAAGCACCATGGCTTATTGTAAAGCTTCATTTAAGACTCCTTTGTAAAATGAAATTGTGAAATGTATTATGTACTTATACAGGAGGCCATTGTACTCAGCCAAGACAGGTTAACTAACTGTACAGGTTAGCAGGGTAGTCTTCCCTGGAACTTCTGGTCACACTGTACTAGCAGTAACCTGCTCATTAAGTTAATGAATAGCTGACGGGCACGTGACACCTGGGCCTCGGAAGAAAGAACCAGGATCTTTCAGGAATGACATCATACTGGAAAAGGACTTTGATAAGAGGGGAACGGCAGAGACACAGAAGGAAGATTTCAAGGTAACACTTTTGGTCGAGTGCTTTGAAGTTCACTAAGACCGTATTAATGAATGAACTTTGAAGTGCAATTCCTTACTCGAATGACTGAGACAACATAACTAGTTAACTATTAACATGACAAAGATATGTTTACCTATTATCTGCTACTTACAGCTATCAGTAAGATCTGCACCACCTGTAAATGTTTTGGTGTAGCAATGGCCATTAAATACAGAAATATGGTAAATAAAACATGAAAACAATGTTTTATGCTTTAAGAATAATTTCTTGTGACATTTATCATAACTATATAAAAGATAAGGCGTTCATCATAATGAGTTTTTGTCATGTTAAGAACAGCAAAAAGTGTACTGCTTGGATTTTGGTCCATGCGCACTTGTATTTCAAACGGTTTATTTAAAACACTTCTTTTAGCCCCAGTTCAGTTACTACGGCGCCCCTAAGGACACAGGGTCGGAAAATAGCAACACTTTTGCGTTTCCTCGCAAAACCTGGATAATTACGCATTAAAGTGGTACCTTGACTTAGGAGTGTCCCAACTAACGAGTTTTTCGAGATACGAGCCGTCCCTTGGCCGATTTTTTGCTTTGAGTTGAGAGCTAAAATTCGGGTACCGAGCCAGCTTCAGATACCCCACCGCTAGTTGACAAGTGAACGCCGAAACATCCGCCCAGCATCCCGGGTCTCACTCGTTCACTTTAAGCGGTTGTTTTTTTGGGGTCCGGAACTGATTAATGGCATTTCAATTCATTTCAATGGGGAAAATTAATTTGATATACGAGTAATTTGAGTTACGAGCTCCGTCACGGAACGAATTAAACTCGAAAGTCAAGGTACCACTGTATGTGTATTCTAGACCAAGTTCAAATTAAGATCCGATAAGGTGATGCATTACCTTTGCATCTGTCGGAATGTTCTGCAGGGCAGCGAATGAGTGCATATATATGTCGCCAGACAGGATTGTGAGCGAACACAAAACAATTGCAAGGGGCCATGAAGCCTTTAAAAAAAAAAATCTAACCCCGTCCCTTTATGGGATCCATAAGCTACAAACGTTTGTGACGACACATTTTAGCGTCCCATAATCCATTGATCTTGGCCCTTTGTTTTGATAACCAAAATATACTTTTATGCGCATAAAACTAATATGTATTTCTTCAGCTTCCCCCAAATCACCTAAATCCAGAATCTCATTGGGTGCAGCCTACATATATTAACATCTTAATGTGCTTGGGGAATTTCATTGAACAGGTACACACTGGCATCTGTTGGTGGCAGACGCGGAGTAGTGTGTTCCAGCCAAGCTGCCCTGATATGTGTGTGTGTGTGTGTGTGTGTGT
>JAODKC010000036.1:2852245-2877912 GCA_026777985.1 Mormyrops attenuatus
CACTCAACCCCCCACCTTCTGTTTCTGAGCATCGTTCCTTTGCTGCTGACAAAATCAATGGCTGGGAATTCTTACAGATCTATTTATTTTATTTATGCTTTAGTGTCTGAAATTTCCCGTTGTCTGTATTATTCTTGCACTCGTACAATTTCTGTTCTAAGCTCTGCTGTGGTGTCAGCGTTTCCCACTTTGGATTCATGAAATATATTTGTACGTATGTATAGGGTCTACCTTGGGATGAGTACAAAGACCCGAATTAAATGGTCTGCTTTACACTAAGTGAGAAACATTTAATGGCAGTGTATTCAAATGTACCAGGATTACATTTAAATATTTCTATTTCTAGATGTCCAGCAGAGAAAATATCCACAGTTGAGCCAAACAGTGCAGGTAAATGATGCATTTTCCCAATATAAAGAGTGCATGTGGCGCTTTCATTCTCTGGCCCTGTCAGTGATGAATGGAATATTGTGACGCTCTTGTTCCAAGGCCAACTCACGCTAGTTACAGGCCATTTACTGGATGCTTAGCCAGGGTGCACTTATGCATAGTCGGCCCCCTGACAGCTGCATGCTTGCTTGTACGTTACTTTGGACAAAAAGCATCTGCTAAATAAACAAATGTAAATGTGATGCATTTATGAAGTGCACGAGTGTGTGTGGGTATACATATCTCCAGGCAAAAGCAATATTACATTATCCTACTAAGACAAAACATTGTCTTGCAAAAATGGCGGACGAACAACTTATTGCATCGCATAATTTTAATGCACAAGACAAAAATGAACAGCAAATAATTAACCATGGCACCCTGAATTTTCATGAGGCTTACAAGCTCAGTGAAATGATGAGAAATACGAGCAATTATAGTGGACGTGTCCAGGAAGAAGCCAGGGCGACTCTCAGGGGGGTAAAATCAGAAGAAACGAAATCGATCACAAGGACTCACAGCATCTGCCAGATGAAGGCATAAATGACATTTTGTTTAATTACACAGGATAACATTTGCTTTCAACTGCCACTGCCGTAGTAAATGTGATTTAAGTCTCACATTAAAAATCTGTATGGAAAATTCCCTAGACCTAATTATACCCATTAGAGAAGAGAATCAATTGAAATTATCAGCACCGCAAACAAAAAGTCTCTTTCATCAAGTCATCAACATCTTTGACTACCGGGAAAAAGGAGTAAGTTCTGATTTAAATAAAAAAAAAAGTTTAAAATGCCATTTCACATGGTGTACATGATGCCCCATTAAGACTCAAACTGGTCCATATCCAGGACTCTCCGTGTAGCTGGTAGAACTAGACTGACAGCCCTTAATACGACAGCCTGAGCTTGTGATATAGAGGCCAAGCCTTCCGGAAGCGTGACACACCCAAAGCACCCAATTATCTTAATCAATGGAACAAAGCCATTCCCAAATCCATTCTGCACGTGGTACACTTCCGACGATCACCTTAAAAAGTATGTCTGGCAGGAGACTCGCTAATGCAACTTCCTGCAGACTAATTACCTACATAACCGCCTCATTTTTCATTAAGATTAGCACAAAGCAAATGGCAGCCAGGAAACCAGGGGGGGGGGGGGGCATTTAAATAAAGACACCCGCTACTGTTGCAGCAGATTACTGGAATATTACTCAACTGCTCTAAAAATAGCAGAAGAAACTTCATATTGAAGCAGCGGCACACATGCATATGGATTACGGAGCCAAATTATCTGGCAAATATACCAGGGGGTTACAGGCTGGGCAACTAACGAGCACATTCTCCAGACCTGCCGGGGCCACCACAGCAGCGAGCCGGGGGCCACCACAAGGAGAGGGCCCTTCCAGCACCAGGCACACACTCTCCCGTAATTAGTCCACAGAGCAAAGTACCCATCATCAGTACCATGCCTGGAAAATCACTCTTAAAAAGTAACCATCTGGAAATGCAGAGCAGCCCATTCTGAAAGGTCATCATGCTAATATGTCAATTAAAGGAAAATTTATGTAGCTCAGTAATGCTACCAGAATTAGGCTAGAACATACAGTCATGGCAGCAGGAACGAGACCTGTGACTGGAATTTGTAGTAAGTGTTTATGTACATGGATAGCGAACACATGCACCGCGGTTTATGGCTATAGAACTCGCCATCTGCTATTAAAACCATTTTTGATTCTATTTTTCATCTCTGTCTTATGTCAATGTCGCACTGCATTGTGTTGAAATTGTCAGATTGTCAAAATATAATTCATGTTCATGTTTATATTCTATTCATCACTGTTTTCTTGTACTGTGACCAACAAGATCTTAATTTCATCACAGCATGTGACCCATGGATCATACAGCTGAAGATGACAGTGAAGATTCTTGGACCCGAGTTGTATGAGGTAAAACAGAAAACTGATCATCCGCATGGACATTTGTACTTTTCATCATAAACCTCAGAGTGAAATCCAAAGACCTCTGAGCTAGGCGTGGCTTTGGAGCGAGATCGATCCACCATCAGCGGTTCACTGAAACCACCGTTTGGCAGCCGGAAATGTTCAGGAAGGCCATATAAAAACCTTGCCGCACGCAGTGGCTCCTCACGGGGTCTCCGGTTTCACTTCTGAGTGTCTGTTCTCTGGCTCCCGTTTCTAAGGGACAGGAGAAGGGCGAGCCAGACCTGTACACAAGGGAAGGCGCACAGAACAGCACACTCTCCCCAAAGGCCCAGAATGCATACAGTGACGGAGAAAGTGCTGCAAGGGAGCCGTGACGACACCTCCGACTGCCGCACCGAGATGACCCTCTACGGAACTCACACCGTCCTTATTCAGAAAGTTATTTAACATTCCGCAAGCCAACCGCATGCTTTGCGTTTTTTGCCGTCGTACATGTTTGCAATGATAGCAGTCGCTTGCAGTTTCACACTGTGTGAAGTTCAAGGAATATCAAGTGTGGGAACAGTACGTTTAAACAGTACCGAGAGATCTCGAAGAGAAGATAAAACTTCTGCCTTTAACTAAGAAGGTCATTAAAGCTCTACTATCAACAGGGAGCAACTGTAATTTTCTTTAAATGATCTTGAACTTGCCAATTAGCCTAGCACACAGCACTGCTGAGACCTTGTTTCCAGGTGATAAGGACGATAATGACTTGCTCTGGTTCAGGATTACATTGCTAGGTTTGGAACATTTGGCGGGGGGGGGGGGTACTGCAAATATACAAATGCTCCTCCGCATATGATGCGCCTGTCTTCCAATGAACCCATCGTATGTAGAAAATACGAGTCGAATATGAACGATACATTGTATGAGATGGTTACAGTCGCAATCGCGACAGAGACTGGAAGCTCGGCTGCGTGGATGCTGCATCAGCCGGCATATCGCAAGCCTGGGAACCGATCGAAGCTCAAAGTTTGATGGCCGCTGAATGTATATCGCTATCGCACCACCATAAAGTCGAATCATCGGAAAAGTGTGGGACACCTGTACTCAATTTTCATTGCAGTGTCATTGAAGATGCATGGGTTGGTATAATAATTGAGAAAACAAGCACAGCCTTGTCTGAAGGAAGGTGATAGCCCTCAGACAGAAATTCTATACAAGTTTCATCACAAAATTAGACAAGCAAAACAATATTACCTGTCCTAAATACAGCAGTCCCCTAGTATCCGTGGGTGCTACATTACGAGACCTACCACGGATAGCCGAAACCAGCCGTGGACCCCATATAGAGTGTGATTTTCAGTTACTTACATATGATAACTCATAAATTACTCAGAGTAAGACATTACCAACACTGAATACAGTAATAATATAATTCAGACGTTTCAGCCTAATTCTCAAGAAACGATAGAGCAATGAATGAAAAAATGTTACATCAAGGGATAATGGAGCAATGAAAATCATGCTTTTTATACCCCTCAAAGGACAAAGGAACAAAAAGAAGACACTGGTATTCATTTTACAATTAACAGGTAACTGAAACCAGGGGGCTTACTGTATTGTATATTCAAAGTAATAAAGTATATAAAAAAGTAAAAAAAATAAATAAAAAAAAGTGCTATATATGAACTAACCCATTAATCATGCACGTGAATAGAATTATATTCATTCTATACCAGAGGAAGGCAACCCTGATCCTGGAGTGCCGGGATCCAGCAGGTTTTCCACCCTCTGATGAACCACACCTGATCTCAGGCAGATAGTAACTCATCAGGTAGGACAGGAAACCTGCTGGATCCCAGCACTCCAGGATCAGGGTTGTATACCCCTGTTCTGTACTATGATCATCTGAATTTTACTTACTTGACACTGTGCCACAACAATGATGCTAAGATATTCTCAGTTTCTGAGCGGGAAACTAAGTCAATTCTGCTCTATAACCTTTCAAATAAATCAAACATCTAAAGTCAACCAATCTGGAATACTTTTATTATTCCATTCACTCAGTAAATTCAGTTTAACACCCAAAATGATGTCCAACGGGTGGATTTATGAGGTGCAATTTCCACACAATCTTACAGCAGCACTTAGATAATGAATATTACGTGCTATCCTTGTAATACCAATTTTTAAATGCATTGAAGAACCCTGCCAGCCAAACACCCATGGCCAGCAGCATGCTGCACTGACCAGACTATTGCAGGGCAGCAAATCCCTGTCCTTGCAACCCAAGGATTTAAGGAATTACGAGCCTAAAAAAATCAGCTTGCACTCCCTAAGGAAGGTCACCAGCACAAGCTGAAATCGGCGGGAAGCACCAGCCTTATCATTATTCAAAACGCATTGATTTACCACAACAGATTTTCAGGAAAGTTCCTTGGGGCTTCATGGGGAAAAACCAGGAACAATCATGAGGATGGAATTATTTCCATTTGTTGTACTGTATCTATTTAAGAACGGCAGTCCCAAACCGAGCAGCATTATGGAAAGATGCCTGTTTCTTTGGAGAACAAGTTTTCAACTTACAGCACCAGATCTAAAGACCAGTACTATAATTTAAGCACACCATAACAACTACCATCAGGAAAAAAACAACACCTGAGATACAACGTATTTATGCGAAATCCACATTTAACATCATACATAAACACTTTCGAAAACACAGCAAACTGTATTTAGTATCAACTGCACCTCCAGAACGCATTCAAAGGGTCAATTAATCTCAGAGTAACAATTTCCAGTTGCACAAAATAATCCTAGCTGACGTCTGTAGTTTCCTCGCTAGGGAACTGTCAACCCGGCAAACTTCCAAGACTTGCTACTACTAATCGTAGTATAGTTTGCATCAAAGTTGGTTAACCTGCCATGCGGATGATTTGCATGAGACGATTACCGACCATGCATATGGGAAATAGCGTTCTTTATCCATGGTGCCAAATATCGGATGCAATGCTGGTACATATACAGACGCCGACCAAGTTGTATGATTTCAAGTTAACCGGCCAGAAATATCTGACAGCACCGTGTAGCACATTCAACCCGCACTGAGCACCACTAATGCACACAAGCTGCATAGCTAACGGCAGGCTAACTGGCTACACTCACAATAACAAATCGGCGAAATGCATGATACACTTTAAGCCCGGCATGACAGAGCAGCCCGTGCAGTTCAGTACCAGCAACGCCGATGGAGCGCTCAACACAGGAAAGGATACAGTTTAAACCCTCTGAGAATCTCCTTGGCTCTGTCTTCGTTTGAAGACATACTTTCGCAAATTTCCAGGTTTCGCGAACAAAAATAAATAACTAAACAATTACAGCTACAGAAAAAATTCAGAAAAAAGGACGAAACATAAACAACAAAAAACAAAAGCACCTCAATGTAGCCTTAATCTTAAAAGCGATACCCTTGTTGATCCTTTAATCAATCTACCCTAAATAGATTCCTAAAAGATTGACAACTAATTCGACCGGAGAGCTAACGAGTAGCTTGAGGCAGAAACGAAATCAGCCAATGAGAGTGGAGGGGCGGGTACCATGGGAGGAGCTTACTTCAGCAGAGGTGGGTCAACCCCAAGCAACCTGACGTCCCTTAGATACGGCTGTATGGCAGCGTGTAGGGGACAAACTTCATATCAGGATTTCTACACCGTAAGTAATCAGAACGGATTTCCCATTATTGAATGTACACAAGGCATAAAATGTACCAAATATTTACTCGCGTTTAACATGCAAAAACACATTTAGTTGGAAATTATTATATACACCTGAACATTTACACATTATTCTGAAAAAAGTTAGTGCTGATGAGGATTCACAATGTATTGAGATCCATCCATCTTCTATTTGCTTATTCTGGACAATGTCTCTGGGCGATTGGGGGCTGATCCCAGGCAGAAGAGGGCACAATGCAGGGTCACACCCTGGACATAATTTCAATTCATCGCAAGGAACGCCCATATACTCTGAAAGCATTTTCGAGATATCAGTTTACGTAACTGCATATCTTTGGACAGGGGCAGGAAACTGCAGTATTGAGAGGAATCCCCTGTGACATGGAGGGAAGATGCAAGCTCCACACAAACAGAGCAGAGGCAGGACTAAAACCCCTGCGGAGGTGTGAGGTAAGAGTGTTACTCACCGAACAACCGTGCCACTCCGAGCTAAAATTATGAAGCCTATATCTATTAGATAGACTCTCAGTTAACGTAAAAAAAGATCCTGAATTCAGTGCTGCTTCTCAGAGCTAATATGCATAGAGACAATCACTCAGTGGGTGCACCTAGCACAGCATGCAGTGACTTAAGGAATATGTGACACTGGATATTCCTCCAGAATTAAGTCATTTTTATTCCATAACGATGGATGATACTGATCAGTTTGGCTGGATTACATTGACTGTGTTACATTCCGCATATATAAAATTCTTCCATAAATAACAAAAATCTTCACATCAAAACTGTCCATTATTTCAACAAAAGTTCCATGTCAAATTTCTTTTTGAGAATTGATACTGATGCACTCATTTCTTCTCCCAAATATATTCATTTACTGATGTCAACAGTGATGGCTTGAATAATGTAGACAATCACGTTTTAAAGACTACTTTGATACAATAAACATCTTAAGACATTTCTATGAAACCTGGGGGCCTTTTTATATCACTGTGTAGTAACACGTCTTAATATGTATCATCTTCTTGTCATTTGAGCCAGAATAATTTCAGTTAAATTTAGACACTGTTTTATAGTACTATCATGACTTAAAATAGATCTGTCAGTGTCTGAATATTCCACATTATACCAGCCAACAAAATCTAATGGTCTTTCTGGCTTTCAAAAAAGCGGAGCACATTGCCTGGCTGTCAATGCAGACACATTTCTGTCATCATGCAGTTAAATATATAATTGAATTTAAATTTTTATCCTCAAAGCCACAATAGCAATGTATTGGTTCTCTGGCAATATCTACAGTTCACAGTATTTATTAAAGTATCTTCCAAAATCATTGTGTTCTGTCAAACAAGACCAGGACAGGAAACTCCAGGCAACCAGGTTTATTCAGGGCAAAACAGGGAAGGGTCAGAAGCCGTTGCAGGGTCTTAACCAGAAGCCGTCCGCACAACACACCAGAAACAGAGAGGTGATCCAAAGTCGTAGTTGTTAAGGGAGGAGCCAAGCCAGGGGATCAGTCAGGAGATGCGGACGAATGAAGAAGGGGAATCCGTGAGGGGCTTCACGGTGGGGGGGGCGGAGTGGAAGGAGGGTAGACGGGAGGTGTGGGAAGTTTGGGAAGGGCCAGACAGATGGAACGTAACTGTGGGAAGAACAAAGAGTTAAAGCGCTCAGTAGTGGCATGCAAACAATACCTCGAACCGCACTGCCGTCGGTGTGAGGCTTAAGTAGGGAGTTCTACTGATCAGTCCTAAGAGGAGTCAGCTGCGGTTGCCACCTCCGCAAGGCGGGTGTGACACGTTTCTCCAGTTGAGGGTCACAGTAGAGCAATACCCCATCCTCAGAATAAATCCTCAGACAAAAGGTCCTGAGAGGGACTCTCCCTCCAATCCATGCTTGGCAGAATGTGCCGAGGTGACATTTTGCCAAGGGGGCAAGAATTTCAAATTTCTAGCTACCCCTGCCCAGACCACTGGCAACAACAAAAAAGCCATAAAGCATCTATTAACCACCACCATATTTTACTGTGGACACCAGGTCTTGTGGTGCTGACCGACCATGCTAACGGTGTGTAGAACCAAACAGCTCTAGTATGGCTATAATACACAATTACAATTGTAGTTTCAATTGCAATTTGTGGGTCGTTCAGTAAAGCATTCTTTTGGGCAATCTTTACAAAGTGTTTGTCGACATGGAGCTGATGTCAAACAGCTGAAACTCGATAACCCAGAAGATTCTGCTACACTGTGTGGTTCTTAGTCTTAGATTCCTCTTTCCCTCCCTCAACGTCTTCTTCGCTGACTGTGGCGGCAATAATCACAGCTACTCTCTTCTGGGGAAATTTATGTGTTTTTCATACTTCTGAAACTTTTCTTTATTATTGGTATTTTCAGTATTGTTACCTGATATGTGTTGGTCAACTGAGCAATAATTTTGAATCCTCATTAAAATGTTTTCTGTTAGAAAAATTATTGTGTCAGAATTGAATAGAAGATTCAGCAGAACAGTTGAGTCATTGTTCATATTGTTGATTTTCTACATTTAATTTTATTTTTAATGAGGGTGCCAATCATTTTTGGGCTGACTCATTAACAGAAAACAATAATGATTTATGTAAAGTGTGAAGTGCACAAAAATGTGCGGTTTTGCCCCCTGCATGCAAGTGAATGTTTTGAGTAATTAAAGTTCAAATCCCTAACGATTTGGAAGCAGGGCACCGTCTAGGACATACACAGTCACCATTTAGTTAATGTTCTTCACCACTAATCCAGCTGCTGACCTGTTGGTGGTGCTGGACTGGGATGCTGGCAGACAACTGGGCATGAACCCAAATACCACCTGTGCAAGTGAAAACCTTACAGTAGCTAATGATCTTATTGAAAGATACAACCTAATGATTCCATCACCACGATGGGAAGTTCAGTAAATAGATGATCAGATTATGAGGCATGTAAGCCCACTAATGATTCCCCTAGAAGTTTACAATCCCAGCTTTGACTAAGTTCACTAGGATATAGATCCACCCTAGATCCAAACTATTAAGGTGTGAGTTTGCATGCAACTTCTAAATAACACTAATAATTATTTAAGATATCTGTTAAAGGGTGTAGGGTGACACATGTAACCGTCTTTTTTATTCCGACACATTTAACAGTGTGTGACTCTGTGAGCTAAGCCTCTGTGCCTGTGGTCAGAAGGTCGTTGGTTTGAGCCCGGCCTCGGTACGTCGGTGGCTCCTGGAGCAAGGCCCTTAACCCCTAGCTCCCTGGGTGCTGCTGTGGGTGGCTGCCCTTCATCGCCATCTTGCTCTCACCTACAGAGAGCCAGTTGGGGGGAGGCAAAAACAGAATTTCCCCATGGCGAACAATCAATCAATTATACAAAGCATCTTGACTACCCACAAGTGTATTGATAATTTATGCAAACCTGAAGATATGCAAACCAAGTTAAGTCGTATTCTTTATTCTGTCCATAAAGTAATTTAACTGGAAGGTACCTGCAAAAAGAAACGTCACAAGTATGTAATAGCCAGGTTTTACCATCTGGGGGCAGCACACCATCACTGAAGGTCCACGCAAATTTTGATTAAGATTATGAGACAATATGGTCAAGTGTGCTGTCTGGGATGGAGTCCAGGTGCCCCTGTGACCCTGTGCTGCATAAAAGGTTGGGGCATGAATGGATGGATGGATGGATGAAAAAAAGCCAAGCTGCCAAAAGGTTTCAACTTACAATGTATTATACATGAGCTCTCTTGACAACAGAAGTCAAAGAAAGTTGCTAGGCTCCTCAATAAAACATTAAGCAAATGTAATTTTCAAATTCTGCCTGGACCTGGCCTTTTTTGTATTGAATCTGGAGTTTCGTAGATACTTAACAGTTATTTCTATCTACTGATTCTATAACAGTACATTTAATGTTAAGAAAAGTGTCTTTTCACTCACGGCATAAATGAAATATAATTTGATATTTGTTATATTTTGAGCTTTCTATATGAGTATTGCTATATTTGCATATAAAAATATCAGAAATTTCTTGCATTGTCCTCTATAATAGAAATAACATTTTTTTTGTCTAAATACCACCTTAATTCCAAAGATAATTACAAAGCTAGGCTGTTGTTTACTGTATTTGTATAGCTTTGTCTGTATTCTCTAAGCTGATGCCGACTTGCTATATCAATCTATATGCAGTGTCCCCTTTATTAGATATCCATATGTGGTACCAGGTAGGACCCAGTTTCTCCTCCAGAATAACTGCGAGTGCTGACAAATTGCGCATTTGGAGCTGCCTTCCTGCACACGACTGCTATACCGAGTTGTATTGTTTTTTTTGCATTTACGGCCTTCCTGTTAGCTTTAACAAGTCTGGATATTTTTCTCTGACCTCCCTCATTAACAGGGTGTTTTCAGTAACATAACCGCCACTGGATGTTTTCTGCTTATTGCACCATTCTCTGCACACTTTTGACACTGCAGTGTGTGAAAATCCCCGTTGATGGCTGTTTCTGACACGCTGGAGCAACATATCCGGCAGCCAACCGTCATACCAAATGTCCCTTGGATCATGTGTCTTAGCTGTTCTGATACTTATTCCTAAAGCCAAAGTAAAAGCCAAAGTAAATTATTCACTTGATGATGTCTGCATGCTGTAAGTATTCAGTTAAGGCCAAATGATTTGCTATTTAGATAAGCAGGCTATTTGCGTAAATAAGCCGGTGTACCTAATAAAGTGGCCACAAAGTGTATTTGTTTAAAAATCTTCCTGTATGTATTCATATAATCACATATCTGTTATTTGAGTTGCTGGTGCTGCTTCACAGAAGCATTCCCAGAAACTTGGCTATCCATCCATCCATCCATCCATCCATTAATCTTCAAATTGCTTATCCTGGTGCACAAAAAATGCCATAAAGAATCACACAATTTCAACTCTTCACAAGCACTTTTATTTTTGAATTGATTTTTTCCCCAGTCTTGCAAACGATTGATGTGAATATTGTACCCGATGGTTTAAAAAAAAACCCACTTTTGTTTGTAGCGGTGGGTCTTGACCAGGTCATTTTGAAAAGGGTCAAAATCAATAGGAATGGCAGAGTGTAGCCTATTGATGGACAAAGGCTTCAGGATTCTAAGAACGCATCTCTGTGAGTCAAAGGAAACAGAAACTTCATTCATGCCATTCACATGTTCCCTTTATTTATTCATCCTTCATTCATGTTATATTGCTCGAAAGCTATTCTTAATTTGCCCCAGCCCCATTGGATACACATTGAGTTAAATGTCTCCTGTTGAGATAACTTAACCTCTGCATTGCATAGAAAATATCTCCTTTCCTTTGTAGGTTATGTTTTTATGTACCTGTAATTTAATCTGTCGAGTCTGCCCAGTGTTACTTGGTACTGAACTGTCTGCCAGCACTATTTTAAAATTAAAATTAAATTGATGGCAGTGATTGATTAATGAAACTTCTTTCTCGGGGGTAATTAATGTGACTAACAACATGTCGATAATCTGTCCTGAACTTCCCTGCCTTCAGAGCACTGTGACTCAAAGTAAAATTTATAACAATATTCATAATTTTACGGTTGCACCATACTATGCATCAAAAAGGAATCAAATGGCTTCTGCACAAAGCTCTCTGCGATGTTAACATGTTCTATGTAGGCCACAGATGAATTTTCTTGCAAGATTTCTAGGTAGCTCATTGTACCTTATGTAGGTTCAATGTTACAGACAAGTACTGCAACACAACCATACGGAAATAAACGAACAGGCAAAGAAAGAAAGAAACAAACAGATATTTTACAAACATTAAAATGACACTCTTCACAGAACACAAGTATCCATCCAGCTTATCCAATCGTAAAGCTTCTGCTAAAAAAAACATGCAAATGCAGTCATTCACTGGAAGCTCTGTCTAGCTGCACTTATGCCTAGTTGGCTGTTTGACAGCTGCCTGCTTGTGGTGTATCTGCTTCGCATGTACGTCATTTTAGACAAAAAGCATCTGCTGAATAAATAAATGCAAATGTTGTACAAGGTCGCAGAGTCTGGAGCTGAGCCCAGGTAGCACAGGGCAGATGGCATAGGACCATGCCGGACAGGAAGCCAAAAAGTGCAAAATATTTCAGTATTTTTGTATAATACCTAATAATACATGATACTGAAATTAATGCTTAGTCACTAAGGCCAGATGCTATGCAAACGATATTGTATAAGCCTCGATCCATTCCGGTACCTGCAACGATTTTGCAGATATTTTATGTTGCTGGAATCCGAAATAAATTTCCTTAGGGACTAGATATGGTAAGAAAGAACTGGAGCTTCAGAATCATCATTATACTTGCATTTTTATTATAATTAGTGGCCAATTTGTGAAATCCAAAACAATCATGAATCCATAAACGAAATCCCCAGATGAAGAAAATGGGAAATTGATTCCCCTTTTTATTCTTAATGTCCCATGCAAAATATAGGGACTCTTCTTCTGACATTAACATGCCACAAGGAGCCGACTCCAGGTATTATCATCAGAACAGCATTAACCTTTGTTGCGTAAATGTGTCTAGCAACCAACATGAAGTAAATCCATCCATCCGCCCAGGCATTCTGCATTACTGCTTATGCGGTGGCATGGTACACCTACAGCACTTCAAGAAAGTGTGAAGGAGTGTCAACCCAGGGCAGGTGTCCAGCGAATCACGCAATCAAGCCAATCCACACGCATCTGAGATTGTTGGTGGACAGCAGAAAACCTGGAGCGACTTCAAACAAGTGTAGGGAAAGCATGCGAACAGCACACAAATGCGCTGTCACAGTCAAGCCCCTGGATGACCAAGGGGCACGGTTCACTAGCCGGCTGACAGTCGACCGTCTTTGCCTTTCAGCACCACGGACAGTGACTGACTGTCACTGACCGGCTGTCTTAACGGTTCAGCACCACTTCTGTGGACACCAGGACGTCACAGGGACCCATAACAAGACATGACTGGCGACCACTGACCATTAGGTGGCCTGTGAGGACAAGAAAAGTGACCTAGCAACCCCAGCACAGGAAGGAAGTCACTGTCTAGAAGGAATGGCCCCTTCCTATCTGCACAGTGGAGAAAAATAAGACTGTGGTCTTTGTGGTTCCTCTGAGGTGCTAAAAGCTCTGAGTAGGATGACACCATAGTTCCCTGCTGAAACATCAGCTGGGACACCCACTGCCTTCTCCATGCCTCTCTGCATATCCTACACACCCCAACTCCCTGTAGTCAGATATATTGCACCCTGTTAATAAACACCCTCCCCCGGGACACGCAGTGACACCCTCAGGCACACCACCGCCGCCCTCCACCTTCCCCCCACTCCAGCATCCCAACAACAACTCAAAATACACCGGAATTAATCACACTTCTCAAGATTCAAGATCTTTATTTGCCAGATGCGCACATGTTCAGTACAATGGCAGTGAAATGTTATTGTGCCAAAACAGCTGTCACTCTGCATAAATATATATAAAATATAAGGCAAAAAGTCAAGATAAATAATAAAATAGAGAATGATAAAGGAAAGAAAACTATTAGAAAAGGCAATACATTTTTAATGAAAATGAAAAAGGCAACTTCCACCACAATCACACACTGATATTACATTGAAAGAGAAAAATACATGTCAGTATACATTACTCATATGCCACTCATCATCACCAGATCTCCATCAGCTCTTACGGAGAAGAATCACCGTGAATGAGAGCGACAGACTGTCATACACTGATGAAGACCCAGACAGCACTGTCTCTCGCTGCTTACACAGTACTTTTAGGGTACTCGCCATTAAAAGCCTAATCATTCAGGCTAGGGACCTTCACAAATATATTTCAGTGTTTGAACATATTTGTTTTACTATCATCAGATGTGTAAATCAACTATCACTTATCTATAAATGAAAGGTAGGATCCATTTTTACTTTGACTGATGATATAATGACTATTAATAGCAACAAAAGTATTTTAACCTCACCTTTACTTGAACTCCATTTCAGACTAATGTACCTGCTCCTTTGTATTTGCTATGGGCAGGCATATGCACAAAATTGGTTGTCACATTACCTGGGCCTCAAACGACACAAATAATGTGGTTGTACTTTCTATGAGGAAGTAATGCACTCCACCACTGACTAATGTGGTACTGAAAGTTAAAAAACGAGGCAAGAGAAAACTGGTGATGTCCGTCTACTTTGGTCTACAAGTGTGTATCCTGGGATTATGATACTATATAGCTATTTGGTTGCTGGAGACTGAGGGTGGAGGGCAGCTTTTTTGGCAATGTTGCCAGGCAATTGCCAACCAGGTGAAACTAAGGGCAACTCAATTGGATGAGGATTACCAGAGTTTTTCAAATAGAAACTTGTTGCCTAATATCAATGGGAAAGTGCCTGAGCAGCACTGGTCAGCAACATTGCCCAGCAACACTGGTCAGCAACATTGCCCAGCAACAATGGTCAGCAACATTGCCCAGCAACACTGGTCAGCAACATTGCCCAGCACTGTTGTTCATTACTCTTAGGGAAAGTGGAGTGGTTTAGGTACAGCAGGTTGCTCAGCACTGACCTGACTCTGTAGGATGGATTGGGGTTTAACATGGAAATGGCAGGAGAGCTGTAGCCATCTAGTGTTTGTGGTGTTACACACTTGGGTAAATAATGTGGAGAAAGTCACATATTGTTTGCTAGAGCTTGCACACCTGACATTTAGCCCTCAAGGAAGGTGTCAGGATCAGTACCTGCCTGGCCAGCAGGTGTTGCTAGTCACCCCTTTCCTAGTGTTTGAGCCGTTTGTGATTATGACCCTCACCTGTCCCTCGTCTTAACCTTGTTACCTGTATATGTATGTACCTGTCCTTGCCTTTGTTCCCCAGTTGGTCATTGTGTACTGCCGCTGTGTTGCCCCTGCCTTGCTCCCTGCCTTAGTTTTGTTTGTCGACATGCTTTGTATTTGAACCCTCGTGGTCTGTTTGTTTCTCGTGCTCTTTTTGAGTTTTAATGAAGTCCCATTTTGTGAGTCACAATGTGGGCTGTCCGTCTTTCATCACCACGCCTGTCTGTAACAGTAGGCATCTCTTCCGGGCTCCACTCTGCTTTCTTGCTCTCTTAGTCCATCTGAGTCTATTTTGTTGCTTCTGAATCACAAAACAAACCCAGCAGGCAGTTCCCCAAAACTCGAGATTAATACCAGGTTGTGCCATCAGTGCAAATGCACTCAAAGTCATCGTTCCTCTTTCTTAATGTTCACACTCACCTCACTTTCGAAATGTGCTATTTCCCCCTCCTCAGATCTTATTTTCTTGGAAAGGTATTGCAGCAATTAAAGTTAATGATATTTCTAAATGGAGCTGAACAGGTAATAGTGTGTGTAAAAAGGCTCAGTATGGTTAAATGGGAGAGAACATAAGAAAGTGGAAAATTAAGTAAAGCTTATTAAGGCTGGGTGCTAGAGCCAAAAGATAAGCAGACTGTTAGCTGGCTCATCTCGTGGACTTCCAGAGCTTCAGGAGCCAATGAAGTCCCCTATAGTCACAAAATGCTAATTACAGTGGATTGATGCCCAGTTAACTAATGGCACAGAAAAAACTGTAAGTGCAATCCACTGACAGATGAAATGAAAACAGGTACAATAATAATACTTTATTTATATAGCACCTTTCATGCAAGGAATAATAATTGGCAATTTATTAATCCCTGTGGGGAAATTCTCTTTTTGTCTCCCCCGGCTTGAACTCTGCGGGTGAGAGCAAGATGGCTGTAAAGGGCAGCCAGCTATTGTGCCCCCCAGGGAGCTGGGGGTGGGGGGCACGGAGGGTCTCGCTCAAGGACCCACAGATGTGCTGAGGCCAGGCTTAAATCAGTGACCTTCTGATCACAGGCACAGAGGCTTAGCCCACTGAGCCCCACGCGGTACCTTATGCAGAATGTGGCTCAAAGTGCTTTACAGTAAAGGATATACCGACGCTCCTCTACTTGCAAATGAGATACGTTTCTGAATGGCCGATCGTAACTTGAAATGTTCAAAAGTCGTTATTCAACATCATTTTAAGGGCATACGCAAGTACAAAGAACTAGGATGCTGGGAGTATGCGCGCTATGCTGCTGCGTGGCACGAGTAGCGGCCAGAAGTCGTACTAGGCGGAATTGGCGCGCAGAAAAACGTTTGATGTTGCGGACAGGAAACGGGAGCTCAATGAACACAATTTGGACTTACAGCCCTCTTCGTTTGTATGTCTGAAATTTCGTAATTTGAAAGTTTGTAAGTAGAGGAGCGTCTGTACATGAAAATAGAAATAAGATGGATAAAATGAAAGGAAATTTAATTAAATTAAAAAAGGAAAGTCAAAGCCTAGGTTGTATCCACCTAACAGTTAAAATAAAAATTGTATCCATAGAATAATTAAACATAACATTAACCAAAGTCATAAAGTCAAGTAAAATACGTTTCATGTGGTAGTGCATAAGTGTAAGCAGAGTGCAAAAGGAATTCACAGGCACAGGTACAATATGACTATGGGTCCTCAACATTTGTTTCACTGGGAAGAATTTCTTAAACGTTTTTTCAGTGTTAACTCTGCCTTGTTCCTCTCGAGGTTGGGGTCGGTAAGGTCCCCCCTTTACTGGACATGAGAACATCTATTAGATGAGGTTCTGGGCAGATGGACTGGTGCAGTGTGATGTATATCAGGGCATCATGAGTACAGAATTACACTGCCAGACACTATTGTCCAATCCTTCAGCTTGGTGTAGCCATTTCCGAAGCAGAACACTGATTTTGTTCTCTTGGATTTTCCCTTTTGTTTCACCGTCCATTGTTTTTGCTCCTCCCCAGGGTTTTTTTGCAGGCTTCCCCCTCCTTTGTCATTCTCAATTCCCTCCCCATGTCCTCCCATCCTCTTCTCAGTCACACCTCTAGCAACTCTTATAGCCAATGCAAAAATGTTTGAATTGAAAGTTTTGTAGCAATTTAACAGCTAAAACGAGTCCTACTCATGTATTCTAGAGAGGTAATTAACCTATATGCCTGGCATATATTATGCAGCTGTGTGAGGGTGTGAGGTCATGTGTTATGTTACAAACACTGAATGAAAGCGTCATCTTGATGGAGCAGAAATAACAAGCCGTTACTAGTGTCAGCACATGTTCACAGCTTGAATGCTGCTAAAATTATGAACAGTGATTATAATAAAGGTTTTCAAAAGGCATGTTTATGAATAAAATGATTGCATTTTCCTGTCCACTACACCAGATTATTGCCCCCAGTCTGTACAAAAGTGAGCCAGAGAAAGGGTTCTGTATTTTATGTGCCACATTTTTGTGCCAGTTTGCCTTGGTATTAATTAATTTCATCCTGTGTATGTCACATTTTTTCCATTGAGAAATCTCCCAAATTAATCGTACTGCTAGAAGCATTTTTGGCTACAAATACCAGCCGTTACCACTCAGCAAGTCAAGGTATCTAAAATGTTGTTAAATGTAACTTACATGGCCCCCTTAGGGTTAGCAGTTAGCAAGCAAACGTTACTAAAGCTCCAGAAAGTACAGATAGATAAATAGTTCAGGACTGCAGTTTTTTCTGTCCTCATGACAAGCTTTCATTTTTAATTAGCGACAGTGAGCTGACTGCCAAATACAGAGCCATCATTCCGGTCCTTGGTGCATCTGTTTGCGAATAAAACGGAAGGTAAAGAGACTTTGGAATTATTTTTTTTTACTGAGCTCAGCTGCAGTATTTCCATAATAAGTGTAAGACTATGAAAATAGCTCTGAACCTAGGTCATAAAACCTCTTTTTTTAGATGAACAAAGTAAAGCAATGACTGATTTGAGAAGTAAGATGTTATTTAAATTAGCTTTGAATACGTTTTGTATGACATTGTTATGGCAACGGAAATTTGCAGAACTTTGATATTTAACATCCAGTCCCAGGCTGAGGACGTATGATTTATTTTTTCAAGAAAATTTGCTTCAAACAAGGCACTGTCACGCACCCAAATTATAGCCTGGATATGTTAGACTTGTGTGAGAAATACAAACATATATTGTGCTTCACAATTAAAAAGGATGCTAATGCTTTCAAGGCGTGGCTAATACTTCCGGGGGCTCCTTTCATATATAATACTTAATGTGACAACCGTGTTCTGCCAGTTTGGTCATTAACGTAATAAAAAAGGCTAATGACATTACCGAAGCAATTGAAGCATTTCTGCATTAATGACACAATGAAGGGACTCGGGGCCCTTTAATCTACTCCGCATACTCTGATGAGCCCTTTCACATCCAGGCCCTTTGCCCCAGTGGACGGCAGTCAGAGCTGTACTGCAGACACAACATGTGACATCCCAGTTTGCCTGTAGGTGCTTGTGCAGTTCTTAACCTTGCCTTTAAATAAAGACATTAGCAGCTAATTAGAGGGCATGGTAAAAGGGGACATAGATTAGGCTCAGTCATGCATATCGAATGTAACTAGACTAGAATTTAAAGGAAAGGTGCACTTTTCCTGCTTTCGCAGAGCAGTGAGTGTGAAGGTGTGCATCCCGCTCAGCCTAAGGAACTGAGCCTAAGGAAGCTCAACAGCTTTGGGGTCAACAAGGTCATACTCAGTACCTTTTTCTGCTCCTTCATTGAGAGTGTCCTCTGTTTTTCCATCGCCCGCTGATACCACTCCACCAGTCTGCAGCACAGGGCCCGCCTGCGCAACACAGTGAAAGTCTGCTTTAAGATCATCGGACTCCCGGTCAGAGCACTTTCATCCCTGTGTGAGCAGCAAACTCTAAACAAACAGCGTGCAGGATTCAACGGGACCCCTCCCATGCTCCGTTCCCGGAGTTTGAGCGGCTCCCCTCAGGACGACGGCTCCGCTGTCCCGGCTGCAGGACACGGAGGAGGAGAGCGACCTTTGTTCCCAGGGCCCGCCAACTCCGCAATTCGCAGACTTCTCTTCCCCCTCGCCTGCACTGGGACCCGTCACTCATTCTGCACTTGAGCCCCCCCATGCCCACTAACAATCCCTCCCTTCTACATGTTTATTCAGTTTTCATCTACCTGATTGACTGCAATTTTGCACAGAACCTTCTAATCACTGTAATCACTCTTGCACTTTATGTCACTGTGTCCTTGTTCAACTGCCCTGTGCGCCTTTAATTGCCCCTCGGGGAGAAATAAAGTTTTTTTGAATTGAATTTGAACCGAATTGAATTGAATTGAATTGAATTTAATTGAACACTTAGTTCTTGTTTCAAGTGTCTTAAGAGAAACTGACCTATGGTGACAAGTAAGGTTATAACATTTAATTATTTGCCAAATTCGGGTGTGACAAAAAAGGTGAAACTTTCACGAACATTTCGTTGTTTCAAAACTTTGGTGACTACACAGTAGAAAAAAGCAAGTTAATAGCCATAAGATACAATTTTAAAGTTCCTTTGATTAACAAAAATTGCATGCATTGATTAATGAAATTTTCTCTTTCAATGAATACACAGTGACTGGTGCTATTTGGCCCAGAATATCACTGACTAAGGCTGCGCTGAGGTCGCGTGGAGGAAGCTCCGCAGTCTGAGAGACCAAATTTTAAAAAAATCAGATGACCAAAGTCCAAGAATGCACTTTTAGTCCACAAATTAACTCCAACATAGCAAACAACAGAGGGAAAGAACACTGGTTAAGGCTCAGAACGTTAAACCAGTGAAAGGTGCCATATTTAGACAGAGACCACTGGGACACATTCCTCTCTGTGGTAAGGTGCAGCTCATTTAAGGATCAGGAGCTGGGAGGGAGACATGACTAGACAAGACCAACTGAAGCAGGGAAACATGGAAGGTGGAACCTGAGCGGCCAAGCTGATTGGTCATTAGTTTGACTTTACAAAGAGTCATGGAAGGGTTTACGTATCTGGTGCTAATATACTGAGACTTCATCCGAAATATTTACCTTTGTCAGTTACCTAAAATCTAAGGCACAACAGGATTTCCAAGCACCGATGTGGAGAGGATTCTCTCTCCTCATCTCCATCCAGGGCTTTCATGCTCATTCACTGCCAAGTCATTGTGGCTGATTTTGGAATTGGAATAATGCTTTCCCAGTGCTCTGGTAACGACAGCAAAGTGCACACATATGTTTTCATGAAGCGTTTTTCATGGAGAGCATGCTGAATCTTAGAGGTGGAGAAAACAAGGATGTTATCAAGAGAGACAAAGAGAAATCTGTTCGGCAAACCCCAGGGAACCCCCCCGAAAAAACAAACACTCCTGGAAAAACCAAATAGGATCAGATATTGATAGTGGCATAGTGGTTTTCTACTGATTTCCTTCTCTAAATGAAACCAAATTGTAAGTGTGGCATTATGGCATCATTGATGAGTTCCAGGGATAGGGAAAGTGAGTAATGATTCTTTACTGTGCTTTCATTTAAACTAAAATAATAGTACCATACTTCATAAAGTAGAAATTAGCCCCACCAAGCAATGTGGAGGGACAGATACATCCCGGGTCTCCTTAATGTACCCCTCCTTAGAAACTTTCTTAGAAGAAAAAGAGTAAAATCTAATTATAGGTGGTTTGGTGCCCAGCAAAAGATGAGTGACACAATCATTAGGCCAATGGGAGTGGGGGGAGGCAATAGCTGGCCATTTAGATTCATCCACTAGGTTATGGTACAGCCCTCAGACGGAATGTCAGGACACTAAAAATCCTCCAGTAAATTAGAAAATTGTAAAATAGTGTGAGTGATCCTGGCAGTAATGGAACTGGAACAAGACCTCATGAGGTACTGATAGAATCAGCTCAGGACCAAAGGCTGGGAAGTACCAATTACACAACCAGCTAATTAATCTTCCGTTGATAGGCCAGACTGTCACTTATTCACAAGAAAATTGAGCAAGAAACACATCCATAGAACCAGGGCCGTCAGAAGCATTTTGAACGTTGGGGGGACACACTGGCGGTGAACTAATATTTTATGTTAAATGTGGGGGGGTCCAAACGAATAATTATGAAATGTGAGGGGGACACGCCCCCCTTAGATTTAATGGCGGTGACACCCATGCATAGAACGTCCAGAAGTGCCCGAATGCGCAAGCACTCTGTCACTCCATGAAGTAGCAGCAGGCAAAATGAATCACAAAAGGCCAAATAGAAGGAAAACAGCTCCAAACATTAGGATCTTCCTGCCCCCTGATGAACGCTTCTTCAAGAGTTCAGTTCATGTCTCTCATATCCCTCTGAAATGTATGAATTCATCTGATGCAGCAACAGGGACTCCCATGTACGGCTTTATCCCAAACCCCAACCCTAACCCTAACCCCAACCCTAAGCCTAACCCCAACCCCAACCCTAACTCTAACCCCAACCCCAACCCTAAGCCTAACCCCAAACCTAACTCTAACCCCAACCCCAACCCTAAGCCTAACCCAAAGTCTTCCATTGGTGAGGTTTGTGGTTCCTGAGTCTTCCAGGGAATTTGAATGTCAGCAGAAGCGGTTCTGAATTGAGGAGCACATGCTGGACTTGACCAAGATGAGATTCTGGTCACCAGATATGACTGGATGTCCCACATTACTCCTGTTACTCGATGTGCCCGGCCTAGGCAGAATAGTCACATCTGTGGGCCCTAGAGCACGACCCTTAACCCCCAGCTCCATGGGCACGGCTACGGGTGGCCGCCCTTCATGGGCAAGCTTGCTCTCACATAGTTTTGTGTCTGTGTCTCATGGAGAGCAAGATGGGGTAGGGGAAAAGAGAATTTCCTCTCGGGGATCAATGATAAAGTGTCATCATCAACTTCAGCTGCAGCAGTTGCTGCTGGAGGTTGTCCAGCAAGGCTCCCCAGAAATAATGGCTGAAATTTGTCCTGTCTCCACTGGGACCAGTGTGGCAATCATGCAGTATTATGGAAGCACTAAAAGAGTGCAATAGGATAACTAAACCGTCCAGGGAATACCATAGTAAAATTAATGGTAGCAAAGTAAACAAATAGTCCAACAGCACAACAAGGTTCAGAACATGACACCGGAGAAAGGCACTATGTAAAAGAATCAGGAGGATATTGCTAAATTTGCTCTTTGCAGAATAACAAGGGTAGCAGGGAAATGTATGAGAAAGCCATAGTGATGAATGCCAGTATTTAAAAGGAGGCTATTAGATGGCAAATAGGTGCCAGGTGTAGCTCATTGGCAGCAGACGACAGGGTGCTGTTGGAGTTAGGCCTCTTTGCTACCATCATGTGGTGGAGTTGTGCCATAGACGTCACACCTTATGTAGTGTACTGCATTAAATAATATCCCACTTCTGGTTAAGGATTACAAATCCCTACCAGACCCTCAATTCTCTGTCATACTCTGCCCAGACCTAAACCCTTGAAGTCTCTCACCACATAACAGAATAACTTTACCACCTCAACCCTAACCCTATTCCCAACTATAACCCTAAACCCAACCCTAAGCCCAACCCTAAGACCAACCCTAACCGTAACCCCAACTCCAATCCTAACCAACATCACAATCATGAAAGCAGTCTTTTTCGCTCCCTCTTTAGAATGTGTTTCATTCTTTCTCGGCCATCGTCATGGTGAAAACCAAACACATCTCAGCTGTATATAAATATGCAAACCAGCATTTCCCAGCGGTCCTGCGGACGGTCCCTCGAGTTCATCGACTGCGAACATGGTGGAGAATGGCTGCCTTGTCCATTTGTTTTCTGAACTGTATACATGAAAGATGTGTCTTGTGCGTTAGTGCTTCAGATAAAATCAATTTTGTGTTGCAGAAAAATTTATAAAGTTTTTATTTTGATGAATTTATTTGGAGGTGATGACTTTATTTTTTTGAATTTCAATCTCTAGTTTTTTTCCACAAAGTAGTCAAAGAATAACTCCATGATGTAACACGTCATACTCACGGATATTAAAATGAATAAACCCTTCCAAAAAGCCTTCCAAAGTAAAAATGAATTCAGCTTTGGACTTCATTCATTCACCTGTTTTGTGTAATGGTTCTATGCTATCTATCTTAATTATCTATGTAATTCTATACAGAACTGGGGCAAACTTGGAGCTTCTTTTAAGGGAGCAGGGGGCACCATGCAGGATTCCTGTCGGATGGGATGCCAGGCCATCACAGGGCATATGGCAGGGCTCAGCTTGGACCGACTGCCCGTACATCACAGGGCACACAGGCTTTGTGGTCACTGAAGGGTCACAGCCGGTGCCTGTGTTACTAATAATTTATGCAGCCGGAGTTCACCCTCAGCCCGCCAGAGCTTAATCGGACCCACTGCTGAGATGAGAGTCGATGTTCTGGGTGGTGTATGTGTGGGCTGGTTCTGCAGGAGTGACTATGCAGAGCGTCTGTCTGCGGCCCTCCTGCAGATGGTGTGGGGAGCCTTTGGCACAGTCCTTAAGGAGTAACTCAGGGGGAAAAAACAGCCTAAACTTTGTAAGAACAGCCAAAGTACCTGCACATCACAAAGAAATGCATCAGGCCGCCACAACAGCTTTTGGGACATTATGGACATTGGGGTTATTTCGGGATAACATATAAATAAAAGAATGAGGTAAGCTGAAGGTAAAGAATGAGGAATGTTCACTGGAGGTCTTCATCTTCTTAATTCTTAGACATTTAAATGGCTAAAATTATTCTTTCCTTCATCTTTTTGACAAACATCCTTCACTGAAAAAACCCAGCTGAATAAACGGGCTCAAATGTGTTCCTATAAATCACCACCACATGGTTTATAAAGCTGGACACTAAAATGGGCAGTTTGGACGTCTTTTCTCAGGTATGGTTTGTAAAGCATATATAAATGTAAGTGTTGCCCTTACTGGATCCAGTCCTTAATATTTTCATATCCATGTGATACTTTTCAGTTTTTAGACATCTATAGTTTTGCAAAATGTGTTTTGGGCTGAAAAAAAACATTTCTGATTTTCAAATGTGTTCTTTTTGGCAGTTTTCTTTAATCTCATTCTAGTGATGGACTGTCATCCCATCCAGGGTGTATCTCTGCCCCATGTTCCTTGCTGAACGGATTGAGTTATTTCGACACACAGACCATGACATAACACTGCTTACGTTTGTCTTCATGAGTAATCCATCTGAACGGATCCTTAGCTCTGGCCCATCCATTCGCAGCTAGGCCCACCCCTTAAAAAATTATACTGAACATGAATTGAATATGAATAACGGAACAACAATCGTTGATTACTATTATTATTAATAACATGACTACCACCACCAGCATTAGTTGCTTGTGGTAATGGTACTGTGTTACTGTAGTGTTAATGATAGTGTAAATGATTTAGTGTAAGTGTTAGTGGTTTTCCCTCACTTGACAACCTCATGCATCACTCTCATGGACTCATGAGATGCACATTCCTTCATGCACATTCCTTCTTGTCTCCCTACACCCACGCCTGGCCACATGTAACAGGATTACTTGGTGGCTTCGTCACCTGCCTGCGTAACACAGCTTGACCTACACCATTGGATGAATGCCAGTAGGAACCAAAGACACTCCATGAAAAAACAATTGCGGGTCAGGTCCAGGAACGTGCTGTTCAACACGGTGACAAGATAAGTATTAAACTGTCCCTCACTGACGGATTCATGCCAGCACTGGGCCCCTCTCACCTGACAGGTAACCAAACACAGCCTTTACAAGAAACCTTTGTTCTCTTATGTCAGCCAAACTGATTAAACTGTTATTTGAGCAACTTGCAATTAGACATTGAGTGGGCTTGGGCTGTTTGCTGTAGGTAGGAGTTGATTGCTTTTTCCATTCTGTCTCTTTTTTTATTTGAGTATTATTGACTACACAAATATCAACCTGTCTGCGATTTCTCTGCAAAATTTACTGTAAAAAAATATCCACCCACCATTTCACAGACTTATACAATACAGGACAGCAGTGACCCTGGAGCCAATATTTTGGAAGCACAAGCAGGGTTGGACTTGTCTGGGAGCCCTAGGCTGCTATCAGCATAGACACTCATGTGGTGCTGATTTATCTAAGTGCTCCTTTTTTCCCTGAGGCGACTGGGGCTCTGCTATTTGCTAGGGCACTGGGCTGTATCCTATGCATTAATTGGCCCCTGAGCACAGGTCATTCTGCACCCTAGACAGGAAACAAACACACCCACCCCTACACACACACACACAAACATTTGATACCGTTTCTTTGGTTGCTTATCAAGAGGCTGGTAGTGTTTATTGACAGAGCACAAAATATTATTAAAGAAGTGTAAAAAAATCATCAGGAAAAAAAACAGTTACTTGGAAAATTACTACTTCGCTCATGTCTTTTTAGTCAAAATAATTAGTCTTTCTATTGTCATTTCTTCTTCTGTACAGCTGGAGGCCTCTAGAAATAATTCAGGTTAATAGTTTTACCATCTACTGACCATACATTTTCTTATCAAGGGCCTCAGATGATTCTTAAGGAGGTTTAATAAGCAGCAAGAGTGAGGGTAAGCTTCATAACACACTCTCAGAAAAAAGGGTACAAATTTGTACCTTTGCTTGTCACTGGGGCTGTACCCTCAAGGGTCTGCCAATT
>JAODKC010000036.1:2878012-2895779 GCA_026777985.1 Mormyrops attenuatus
GGCAGACCCTTGAGGGTACAGCCCCAGTGACAAGCAAAGGTACAAATTTGTACCCTTTTTTCTGAGAGTGCAGAGTTACAGAGTTAGCTTTAAGTTAGCTTTAATAAAAGGCTATTAATGGAAACAACTATTGAAACCATTGCCCTGCCCAGGAAATACTGTTGACTTAAGCAGACTACACATGGTTCAAGGCACTTCAGGCAGTAAGATTCCTCTTAGCGGATGGGTGATTGAGCAGAGCCAGCGGTTAAAGGGCTGAGGATTCCTCAGAACTCTCTCCAGCTATAGCACACATTTTGTACATGGTGGACTTAAACTGAGGGTTGGCCAGACCTGTTTCATCTCTTGATGTGGTGTTACACAGGCAGGACTGTGAGTGCACTTGGCTGCTGGTACAAAGAGCACTTTACTGCAGACGGATGGATACCTCTGACACTTTGTGTGGTCGCTGCGGAAGGTAAGAAAGCGGGCTCAACTTAATGCCCCATTAGACAGAGTCTATTCATTACTACATACTGATTCAAGAAGTTGACAGTCATGCTGTACTACTTAATGAGCTCCAATTGGCAAATTTGTTTCCAGTTTTATACAATTGCCATTTTACACACCACACACAAAGATGTGATGTTTCCTGTGTATGCAAACACCATATTTTTTTATTTAGTGCACGCAGGGCTGGATGCTGGCATAGGCAAACTCAACAGCTGCCCAGGGCTCAATCGGCACATGGTGGCCCGGACAAAGTCATGAAAAAGTACATACATTATATTTATAGCCAGCTGTAGCTATCGGCGTGATGCGCAGTTGCTTAAGGTCTCCAAATTACCTGCATTGCGGAGGAAGTGACATGATCATCAGTTTTCTTGGTATGGGGGGCTCCCAAACAAAGCTTTGCCTAGGGCCCCTGAGAAGAGAGATCCATCCCCAGCCATAGGGCCCCTGAGAAGAGAGATCCATCCCCAGCCATAGGGCCCCTGAGAAGATAGCACGTTCTCATTTTGCCGAGTTCGACATGTCCCTGGGTCAACAAAGGAGGGACTTGCATTTCACTTCTGTAACCAATCACAGTCTTCATTGTATGACATCACCACATTAATGAAAAACAGTGATTTCTGTCAAGCGACAAGGTGCATAGATTTGTAAAGTACCTGTTTTATTGTGTATGCCTTTTGTTAAGGGACATGTTGTAGAATCAAAACATAGAGGTATGTTTACCTGCGAAGGCTGTATGGAGCAATGTAAAGGTGCGTCTTTATTTCATGATGATAATATTAATAATAATATTAATATTAATAATAATAATAATAATAATAATAACACCAAGGCTGGAACCAGCACCCTCGTGATCACAAGCGCTGAGCCACACGCCCCCCCCCCAGGCTGGACAGCTGGATGGTGGGAAGCCTTGAGTTTGAAAATGAGAAAAATAAATAAATAAATAAAAAGGGCCAATTTGCTGATGTCATGCAATGAACACTGTGATTGGTTAAAGAAGTGGAACACAAGCCCCTCCCTTGCTGCCCCCGGGACACATCCAACTCTGCAAAATCAGAATGTCTGAAAAGATAGATCCGGCCCTGACTGCTCTCCAGTCAGATTTTAAGCTACACGTTTTGAGTCACAATCTTAGTTTCTTGGTAACTGCTTTGCATGTCCCTGCTCCAAGCAGCGTTCCGCACAGCGTCGTCCCTGGCTGATGTTAATTACTTCACCGCTTCTCTTTGCACACTTTGAGCTTCACATCCTGAGCTTCCAGTGGTGCCTCTCAAGCATTGTGAGGCTGATTTTGCAATACTGTGCACAAGTCTTAGGCAGCCTAAGGAGATGTTTATCTGGATAGTAAATGTATATTTGCTCCGAACAACAAAAAAAAAAAACACACAATTCAACATTACAACATATGGACAGTAAGAATAGCATAACAAAAACTAACAGGGATTTTTGTGTTCTCTAAAAAGTTCCTGATATCTTGCTGGAGGGCTAGATGAGCACTGCTTCAGGTCCTAAACCTCTACTCAGGGGCACCCCAGTCATTTTATGTATTTGTTAAATTTTGCCACCAGCTCACTTTTTGTTAATTAATAATTAATAACTAATAACTAATAATAGTAATAATAGTTTTTAAAGTCAGAGAGGTATTGATGAGCCATACGAGGTGTGCTAGTGGTCGAAAAAATGCATGGGTGTGTTGGATGGTTGCTGCAAATAGCGGGTGACTTTAGGGGAGGTTTCAAAACGGCTACACTAACACAATTTGACAGACATCATAGTTTTACAGCAACATGGAGATAATTTAAACATCATTTTCTTTAAGAAAGACTTTTGGACAGCACTGTAAGTATCTTCTATCAGCATTAGGAAAAGCCTTATTCTGCTCCTGCAGTGCACGCTGTAGGAATTCGGCGTCAGTGTTTCACTTGGCCAGCTTCCATGGAATCCGAGTTGCATGATCGGAAAATGTCGAAAACGCGAAATGTCGTAAATTTTTTTAAATAATGAAATTCCTTGAGAGCATGTGCAGTGGTTTCCATTTTGAGAGAATTAAACCATGTGTGTTTATGCTGTTTGTCTCACTTGTACATTGCTTTCGACAAAACCATTCACTAAATAATGTAATCGTGTGCCAGTAATAAGTTTATTTGAATATTTTAATCATTTGGTAATTTACTGTCTTTTGGCGGGCTGCTACCCGTGGATAACAAATGTTCTTTTCATTTTGTGGAAACTTTAGCTAATGCACATTAAGAATAAATGGTTCTCGGTTTTTAAATTGTGCTAATAAATAGATTATTAAGCGGATGCATAATTCATGAGAAACTCCCACCATAATTAATTCAGGGATTAAAGTTATTGTTTTCAGAGTGCTCGCTCACTGTTTGTTAGGCCACGCAAAACAATTTATCTTATGACTTTCATTTGGACCCCCTCTTTGTGGCAGCTGTTAATACGTTTTTTTTTCTGAGTAAAGTCTTTTTGCTTCTTTAGCCCAACATGGTGTAACGTGGGCACATTAAGAGCACACTGTAATTGATCTCCACATCAAAGAAAGGGTTCATCTTAATCTGGTAAAGTAATCCTTCTCTTGTTACCTTGACTTGCTGAGGGATGCCTGAACTAATTATATTCCATCCTAACCTGATCTTAACCTTGAGCAATGGAAATAAGGTAGGTGTTTTCATTGCTGAGGACTGCAGAGTCAATCACACCCCAGCCAAAAAGCCAGAAACAGGGTCTTCTCATCTTATTAAATCACACAAAGCAATTAAATACAGGAAATGAATGACCTCTTCCCATCACCTTAATGTCCTGCTGTTTGACAAATCATCCCCATCTCCGGTATTGTTGTACAATGAAGAACTTCTGTGCTGTTAACAGCATGTTTTCTTATCATAAAAAATCCACTGTTGTGTCTATCCTGAGACACAGCTACAGTCTTCAAGAAATGCAATACTTTGGAAAATCTCCTTAAGATTTGATTTGCTCACACTTACTATTTTGAACAGTGTGCACCACTGCATGGTTTCCATGGCGACTGGCAGCGCAGCTAGCACTGCTGTTTCCTAGCGTGTGCATTCCGTCCCACCATGGTGCAGCTGGCAGCGTGTGAAATCTTTTATTTAAAATTGAATTCAATATGCCAAATTCTGTTCAAATCGTATATAAGGTTGTATTCCATGTATATTTAAGGTTGCATTTCCCCTTTCTTGTCACTTTACATTTTAAGAGGAGTTTAACTTGACAAACCTGCATGATCTCCATGTTGTAGACATCTCCCTTCACCATGGCCTGTGCTCTCATGTCCTGTTCCTGTAACCAGATCTCTACCCCATGGAATTCTGGGTACCAGCCCATGCAATATGTTGGTACCCTGCCCAGCGTAGCTACGTGTTGCTGCGTAGCTCCCCCCGCACCCCCCACCCCCCACCGGGCTTGGAGGCAGCACTGTGCATATGCGATGACACTGTCAGGATACATTGTCCCCACAGCCTTCTCTCTACCAAATTCAGAAGCACACATGCAGAGTCCCACGCAATATTCTCTCTCTATAGCATCAGACTATCCAAAAAAAACTTTATAAGTAGAGCTTAGAAAGAGAAAATTAACGAAATTTAAAAAGGAAGCAAAGACATTCGTAATGAACGTTTGAAATAGGAGCAAAGGAAAAAAATCAGCTGCCAAAATAGAATCACCGACATCAAATGTCATAATATGGCTTTGTGAGGATAAGTCACCATGAGTCAGTGTGCAGAAGCATAGATCCTACAGGTGTCTGGGGCTCCTTTAGAAAGACACAACATCATCCTGTCATCAGGAAATCAAACACACTTGTTTTGGTAGCGGTGGTTAAAAGTGGTGTCACCACACTGATATCTCCTATAATTGGTCAACTAGATGGAGATCTGGAGATAAGAAGGTCTACTGTATAATGTTTTCATGCCCATGAAACCATGTAGTGGGGCCATTATTATTCTGGAATATTCTACTCACATCAAGAAAAGCCTCAAGCCTCAGTTATTCCTGTGTGAGTGTGGGCATGTGCGAGTGTGTGCATATGTGAGTGTGTGCATGTGTGAGTGAGGGCATATGTGGACATGTTCATGTGTGTGCATGGGCATATGTGAGCGTGTGCATGTGTGTGCATGTGTGTGCATGGGCATATGTGAGCGTGTGCATGTGCGAGCATGTGCATGTGTGAGCATGGGCATATGTGAGCGTGGGCATGTGTGAGTGTGTGCATGTGTGAGTGAGGGCATATGTGGACATGTTCATGTGTGTGCATGGGCATATGTGAGCGTGGGCATGTGTGAGTGTGTGCATGTGTGAGTGTGTGTATGTGTGAGTGAGGGCATATGTGGACATGTGCATGTGTGAGCATGGGCATATGTGAGTGTGTGCATGTGCGAGCGTGGGCATGTGCGAGCGTGGGCATGTGTGAGAGTGTGTGTTGGAAGTGTCTTCAGGCTCTTATCCAAAGTCTTATTGACTGATTCCCAGATGCTTCCCTCAACGAGACACTCTATCCAGGTGGCAGCAGAGAAATACCCAGCTGCGAAAATTACTGCTAAGACTGGAGTGTAAAAATAAATCACGGTGACCCGTTTCAGTCACTTTGGATAAAAATGCCTGGAAAATTAATTATCATTTGTTGTTATTTATTTTCTTGGCATACCGGGGGCTGGATGGTGTAGGTAACCACAGAATATGTATGATAGCCATTTATTTTGCTGTGCTGTTTCTGTTGCTTTCTTTATCAGCATTACAAGCTGGTAGAACAACAGTATTTTCAGGAAAATTACACATTGCATGGTTCAACCATATTATAAAATAATTGTGGTTTCAGAACATAGTATTACATGTATCATTTATAGCCCTTAAAAAATTATGGGTACATACTTAACAGGTAACACTGTTATGTATGTTTGGTATTGTTGTTGTGTTCATAAGCTGAGAACAGCCAGAATTCAGAATTAAAAATCAAATCAGTTATGATACTGTTTGTCTGCCTAGAAACTACTTCATTACCAGTTTTTTATGCAGGGTTACCAAGTCTCACACATCTGGTCTATATTATTCAAGTATAAACCTAAAATTAGCTACATCATAAGCATTGAGGTAGTCTGCAACCCCTACAGACTGTTTAAAAGGTAATGAAACTCTTAGATAGATGTAAATGGGTGTGAATGTGTGTGCAGACTTGTCTTCAATTGAAAATTTCACTCCAGCCTGCTGAGCAAAGTTGGCAGCCCTGTTTATATCATAGTGAAACTGGCGGGAGAAAAAAATGTAAACACCAAGCTAAATAGTTAATAAGTGCATGACCTTACAGCCTGCAAAGTCTGTATGCATCGTGGTGTATTTTGTATGCATCGTGGTATAGTCTGTATGCATCGTTATATGGTCTGTATGCATCATGGTATATTCTGTATGCATCGGTGTATATTCTGTATGCATTGCGGTATGGTCTGTATGCATCATGGTATGGTCTGTATGCATCATGGTATGGTCTGTATGCATCATGGTATATTCTGTATGCATCGTGGTATGGTCTGTATGCAGGTCTGTATGCATTGTGGTATATTTTCTGTATGCATCGTGGTATGGTCTTCATGCATCATGGTATGGTTTGTATGCATTGTGGGATAGTCTGTATGCATCGTGGGATAGGTGACTATGCTTTTCCCCCAGTGGGTGTGAGGTGGGATAACCTAACCAGTCATTCATGCAGATAAATACATTTGTAAAAAAATAGTGAATACATTTACAATAAATGATTACCCATTGATATGACTAGCACATGCCACATTTTCACATATAATTTTCAATTTAATTTAATTGTATTGAACTTAATATGTTCAAATAGCATCTTTCATCAGGGGGTACAGCTGTAAAATTGCCCATGCACCATGAGAGACTTTTCTCAGCATTAGAAGGGATGCCATTTTTCCAGTGGAGGCCATTAAAATCATACCAGATTAATGGAGGCGTTTCCTAGGGGCTGTTCCAGAATATGCACTGAATAGTCACTCTACAGAGGTTACGGCATATGGGTGATGCTCATCATGCTGATTCCGGGGTCACATGTGCTCTTTTCATGGAGGAAATGTTACCCTGAAAGTCACCCCGGCAATAAAAAAGCCTCGCAGCGTGAGGGATAGAGAATAACTTGGTGTCAGTAGTAATTAGCGTTAACTGCCTTCTACTCAGGATCAGTTCACCTAAACCAGTGTTTCTTAAACCAGTCGTTGGGGACCCCTGATGGTGCATGTTTTTGCCCCCTCTTGGCTGCCGGCATGGATCGTCTGGCAGGGAGTTGGGAGGGAGCAAAAACTTGGAAATTATATTTGAAAATGTGGCTTTTGTTAGTGATATCGATGTGTAATAATTTATTGTAAATGTCTTTACGTTTTTTTTTTTTTTTTGCAAATTTATTTATCTGCATGAACGGCTGGTTGGGATATCTCACCTTGTCCAGGAGCTGGGAGGGAGCAAAAATGTGGACTGTCTAGGGTCCCTGAGGACCGGATTGAGAACCACTGACCTAAACCAAATGTGCCTCAAACATTACAGAATCACAAGGCCAGATGACGATTGATGGCAGACAGCAGTGCTGGTTGGTTATTCAGCTGCTCCATGACTTTTGTCTTCTATAGGTGACCCTGAATAGGACAAATGGGTATGGAAAATGGATGGATGGATGGATGGATTAGATGATTACACAGAAATGAAAGCAACACACCAGTGAGTTTCCTGGCTGGGATGTGGTCTTTAGTTTGGAGGTATCCTCTTGTCTGGTACACTGTGCCTGTAACACTAGAGAAGGCGTGTATCATAGACTTTAGTTTCATTACCTCCGATTTACTTATAGAGTTGTTACAAGAACATTCCATAGCCTATGCTGCTGATGCAGTGTCTTTTAGTGCTAAGTTAACTCTTGGTGCCAAATGCAGGTGAAGTCGCACCGCTGACTTAGCACAACTCTGCTTCATTTTTTTAAGCCGCTGTCATCTGAGTTTTTTTCAACGGAAAGAGTGCTCCATCAAAGGCGGCGGAGATTTGGGGAAAACAAGGGCTGAACCGCAGGGAAGACTATGCAAAGGAGCTCAGAAAGAAGCGCGTCAAAAATGATAAGAGATTTGCTTTAAATAATCTGCCCAGAATGCTTTTATTAAAAACTGAGTTTAGTGATCCAAACACTTGTACGATAAATTTACTATAGTGTTTCGCGTTGGTGAAGAAAAACATTTTAAAATCCATTTTGTTTCTTTTGCCAAACAGATACTTTTAGCTTTGTGGACTCGTTTTTCCGGTTATTATTATGTACCAAACAAAATATAAGAGTTTTGGCATTTTTAGTTTTTTTGATATCACTGTCACTTGGCATTAAGGTCCATGCTCAAGGAGATATAGCCCACTGGCTATGGGTTTCAAACCTACAACCTTCTGATCATCAGGCACAGAACCCAGACCCTTAGAGCAGCATATTATTTCAAGACACAGTAGTATTATTCTCAGCACTGCTTTGGTAGCGAGCAGTTACAGTGCTCACTACCAGCAATGAAACTCCGGTATGTAAATAGAAGCTGTTCAATAATCAATGACAACAAGAGGTTCTTCTAAGCAGGCAGGAAAGACACACATTGCAGCTCCATTACAGCAAATCACACACATTTGAGATAAATTGGAGCTCTTTAAAGGTCTTTGAATACCCATGAAAAATAAGGCTGTCTTGTGGAATGGTAAATGATACGGAAAATAAAGCAGATGTCTGGACAGTGTCTCTAGTCTTAATAATGAAGGCATTTAGAGTCTACTTTCTTCCTCAAATCATTGTGCGGGCATCCATCACTTCAACCTAAGTTTATCAAAGTTGATTCTTGACTGCGCTGTAGGGACCCTGCCTGACCTCAGGTCTCTGATATTGATTGCTTTGCTTTAGGCCAGTGTTTCCCAATCTGGTCCTCAAAGACCCACAGACTGCAAAAATGTGGACTGTCTGGTATGGTAGGGAGCGAAATAACGGGCCGAGTGTGGATCCTCAGGCACAGGATTGGGGAACATCACTTTAGGCAATGCCAGTGGGAGTCATGTGACAAGGCTGAGGTCCACAACAGAGACACCCTGGAAGCAGAGAATGGAAGATGTTGGTGTTACAGGCAAAAAAAGAAAGTTGAGAGCTGACTTTGCAGGGTTTTTTTTTATTTTGTATGGAAAATTCCGGTGACATCTAGAATTCACTTTTTGCCCTGAAACAAAGGTGGGTATTCCTGGTGCACATCATTTTTCCAGAGAGTAAAAGCCCAGGCCAAGATTTTGTTTCAACCATCCAGTTGAGTACTCTGTCTGACTCTGATTATTTATACTCAACTATACTAATTTCTGCCTGTGTTCAGCAGTCAGTGAAAAGTTGTCATCAGAGATGTTTGTTTGGTGATTAGCGAATCTGACATGATGGAGGACCTGAGGGAGAGCAGCATGCTGGATCAGTGGCGGAAATCCAGGAGCAAGCTGCAGGAATATTGTTGCTGTCCGGATTTTAGATGATCAGAGTCGTTACCAGGAAAAGCATGCAGGGGGCACAGAAGAACAGGCAGCATGTTCTACATAAATATGCATGGTCTGCTGTGGAGATTGATGGAAGGGAGATTTATTAACAATAATACTGTGTAGGTTTTTCAAAGGATGTAAAGGCCACCTGCAAATCACTCGACGTATTAATTTATTTAGTGGCTGTCAGTGAAAAATAAGCAGAATACAACACAAAGGAAGTATTTAAGGCTCTAAGCAAAGTACACTGTGTTTACTTGGAAGATTTCATAACAGGCGGCCAACAGCAACCTTAAACAACCTTCAGGCCTACTCACAGGCTGAGGTTTGCCTTCGCGACCACATCCGGAGAGAGAGGTTACTCTGCAGACATGCCGTAAGAATTCATTAAGAACTCCAGGCTTCTGTTTCCACCTCCGTTGTCCCAAAAGGGGAATTCATGGTGAAACAACTCACTCGGTTTCAGCTGTGACCTTTCGTTCGCTTTGTAATATCCTTAGTAAACATTAGCTGAAAACGATTGTCATCTTAAATGGCCATGCAAGGTTAAGTCTGAACACCTCTGAAAAGGTTCTTAAAGTTTCTCATAGAAAATATTTCTAACTTTGTGGCTATGAAGCCTATCCATGGCAAACTGTCTTAATAATGATGGTACACTCTGGGGGGGGGGGGGGATCACTCAGAATATTGTTATTCTACCCTAACCTCTCCCACCATGAAAGTTGATGAAGATAATGGCGATTTACAATGTTGGTCTGCATCTACCACCGTGGGGTCCCACGGCGAAGCATAAGAGGGAGGCATATGCATAGAGGTTGGTAGTCCAGGTTCAGAAAGTAAAAATCCAGATCAAGATTTTGTTTCAACCAACCAGTTGAGTATTCAGTTTTTGTGACCATTTGCACTCAACTGGTTGGTTGAAACAAAATCTTATTCTGAACTTTTTTTTCTCTGGACATGAATTACCCAGGGGTTTTTCATACTCCGGCCCCCTATAATGGACCCATGTCACCTCACACAGACCACGATAGTGCAAACTAGAGCAGTTATATTCACAGAAATGGAGGGTGCACGGCCAGTGCCACAAATCAAAATCTAAAGTGTCATGCTGAGTGTTGGACGTCATTCAGATGTATCCTGCGTCACAGAGACCCCCCCGGGCTGCAGGGATCATTTTTCCTTATTAAATCGTGCTTCGGGAGATATTTTCATCAGCCTATGTTGTTCATCATAGTTTTCAGGAGTGAAACAAATGTAGCAAAGAAGCTTTATTTCTACACATGATAAAACGCAAGAACTGCATTACATTTTTATTAGTCAAATAGAAATACTGTGTTTTTCCTAAGAAAATTACTTAAAACATCATACTGGCTGTGTGGCAAGATAGGAAAATATGCACATTTGATTAATAATTGACCGATGATCATTCTTGCCAAATGATTTTTCCAGTTGCTATTTGTGGGTTTTGTTTAAACAGCACAGACCAATAAAATACTGACACATCAGATACTTTTGAAAATGTAAAACCTGTCTCCTGTGAACTGACAGGCAGTGGGATATTCAGTGTTAAAACAGTGACAGTCATTTCCAGTGCACACAATCCCCATTTGCTTCATTTGCATAGCCTCCAGTCCATTAAACACAATCGCCGAAATTTGCAAGTGTGTCTTCTGATATAATTTTTATGCAATTTGTTCCTTTGCAAGATGGTTCCGGATGTTCTGCTCTTAGCTCACACCTCCAGGGGTGGGAGTTCGAATCCCATGTTTGCTTGATGTTTCTGGGGTTTTAATCTTCTCCCATCTTGTGTGGGATTCCTCCAGGAGATTTGGGTTTCCTTCCATAGTCTGAAAACATGCATCTAGGCCAGGAAACCTGCTGGATACCGACACTTTAGGATCAGGGGTGGTCTGCCCCTGGTCTAGGCAAACTGTTGTGCACGTGCATTTGCCGTAAAATGACTGTAAACCCTTGCAGGGTATCCCGACCTCGTTCCATATGCTGCCTGAGATAGACTACAGGCCCCCTGTCCAGCATGAACAGTTGGAAGCTTTATGGATAGTTTTCACACTTTTTGTACTTTAACAATTCTTTTTTGGCAGTGGGATAAGGTGGTTAGTAGAACACCAACAAATATTTAAACATGCAACTATTTTGGCATAATTTTTGCGTGTTTATAGAAAAGAATGTGCACATGCAAAACTATCAAGCCACAGGCTGTCAGATATTTGCGTTAATTCAATGGCAGCATTCCTCAGCCTAACAGTCAGTTATTTGTTGGTGACACAATGTGGCTGGGGTTTGCATTCTTGGTGAAATGTCTTGTCGACCTTCTTGGGGTCTAATTGGGAAAAGGAATGGTCTGAACTGATAAGCAGTTACCTGATGAGCAAGTAAGGTGGCACAACAGATTTAATAAGCATTCAAGATTCAAGATTTTTATTGCCATTTTATTTTATTGCTTAATACATCCTGCACAATTCTTACTTGTATGTCTCCTTGCAACGGGATGCTTAAATGATAATAAATACAAGTATACAAGATGTTGCAGCAGTGAAGATGTGAATAAATACAAAGTAAACAGACAAAAATGAATAAATAAAAATGACAGCAATTTTCAGGTGCAGCAGCAATAGGGTACAGTAATAGGAATGAAATAGATAACAAAGTCGACAGCATAAACAGATACATATGATAATACAATAGGAATAAAAAATGAATGATGGCAGGGCTATAGACAGCTTCCCATGTCATGCAGTTCATGTAAATAAACCTTACAGGATACTTCTGTTCAGCTGGATTCTGTGTTTCAGATGTTTTCCATTAGTTTGATCTTGACTTATGATCTGTTCATTTTTGACAATTTATAAACCAGTGTCTTTAGTTGGCTTTTGATCCAATGAAGGCGTGCAATCTAATCATGCTCCTGTAGAGGTTCAGCAGTGTACGGATTCCACAAGGGGCAGCTTGTCGAAATGGCAGGAAATTTTGGCTTAGATGTTCATCGTTCTGCAGCAATATTTTTCACTTATCTCACATCAAACTGCAGTTCAAGCCTAACATCTCTGCCTTCACCAAGTTCAAAGGAAAAGTCCACCTATCCTCTAACCTAGTGATGCAACATTTATGACCTGCTCTTTTCGCAGGGTAGAATTTGCACCAACGGCTACATAGATAAAAACATTCTCTGTTGCAGGCTCTTTTGCCGAATTGCAAAGGCTGCATCGATTGCATCCGTCCATTGAACATCAGCTAATTGACTCTGGTCACCATTCTATGGTATAGCTTTGTAGAAAAACTATAAACGCAGCGTAGATAAGAGGAAATCTTCAAACTATCCCACTCAAAGTAACAGCTTTGAAAGGTTTGAAAGGTCAAAAGTAAGCGAGTGAGACCATAAGTCTACTTTTAAAGTACAGCCAGTTCTATTCAGTGCTTCTGAGTGGCTAATATTCCCCCCTATTTCTGTGGTCATAAACGGCAGAATTAACATAAAAGACGCATCTACACTGTGAACAGAAAGTATCAACAGGCATCTATCTATTTGCATGTCTGAATAAGAGCTGTGTTTCACGCGTGCGGATTACATAAAGGCAATCAGATAGCCAGCCATAATCTTTCAGTAATACACAGCACTGCTTCTCCTAATACATTGTCCACAGGCTTTAAGGCTGATGCTTTTGGGGGGTTATTTACAGATAACAACAAGGTTTCAAGCAGGGTCCTCATTCCCTCCCCCGGGGGCTGCGCTCCTGACAACAGGCTTGCCTGTCATTTGTTGTAAAGGTATTCTCACCATTGCATCAGGCATTTTGGAATGAGAAGTAAAGACTGGATAACTAAAACATTTATCTGTTCTGCCAATACCTTCAGCTCTAAAGAGAGAGAGACCAAACATAGTTCAGCATTTAAATATCTTGCTAGTTTCTTCTGTCTGTTTGTTATACATTTACATTATACATTCTCTCACTAATACTGTAGGTTATTAAAGCATCAGTTTTAAAATATATGTTTAACAGTTATTCTGTTGCTGCTTTTAGTAATGCCACTTCCCAGTTTACCACTGAGGGGAATGTTTATACCTATTGGAGTTTATCACAGGGTGGGGGGCAGCGTGCGGCTCAGTGTGCTAAACCTCTGTGCCTGTGATCAGAAGGTCACCAGTTCGTGCTCAGCTTCAGCACATCAGCGTGTCCTTGAGCACTGCCCTGTACCCCCTGGGTGCTATTGTGGGTGGCTGCCCTTTGCAGCCAGCTTGCTCTCACCTACAGAGAGCCAGTTGGGGGGAGGCAAAAAGAGAATTTCCCCATGGGGATCAATAATGTGTCTATTATAATTACATATAGGATTCAAAAGGTTTATTCCTTTCTTTTGTTCTAAGTACAATGAGATGCTTATCTGGATGTTTCCTGCAGACAAACACAGGGTAACAAGGCATAGGACAAACACTTTTTTTAAAAATAAATATAAGTATATAATAAGGGTATGTAAATAAGAGTACATAAATATTATTCTAAATATGGATACAGAAATATGGATGTATCTGAAAGAACGAATATGGTACATACAATATATATGCATACACTGTAGCAGCAGACAATAATGTAAATATAGTACAAAGCCAAAAATAGAGGTTCGGGGGTGTATGGAAGGTTCACACATGATAAACGATCATGGCGTAAATGAACTTTTCACATATGCATAAAATTCGGTGGCTGAACCTCACTAGCTCAAGGTACTTGGGAATATACTGAAAAAAAGATTAGACCGTGCTTATACTTTTAAAACATTAAAATGCACTTTGGCCAGAATTTCTCTAATGTGGACTTAAAATTAGATTCGATTTATTTCCAAATAACGGTGCATTTCTGTAGATGTGATTCTGTCCGATTTAAATGGGGTGGAAAATTGCAGCACAAAATGTTTGCGTAAGAATGGCAGGCTGTGTGGAGAGTGGGAGAGTTTTGCGTTTAAAGGATTGACTGTGCATGTATACAGTCTGTATATCTGCTGCTGCCACTCAGAAATGCACTGGGCACTTTTGCACGTCACCGAAATATTTAAGGTAATACTGGCCAATTATACTGCCAAACAGCTACAGATATCCTGCTGATTAACACCTGAGATGGTGTGTAAGTATTTTATTTACATCACTGAGTGCTAATATAGAACAACAGTCAGCATGGTCGGTGGCACTGAACACAACACGATGTTCTGGTCACACCTCCGGGGGCTCAGTTCAAAGCTGTGTGTGTGTGTCTGCATGTGTGCATGTGTGTTTATGTATATATTACATATCCAAATCCATATTTATACATCTTCATAATGTAATAAAAACCTATTATTTTGACATTTTTTTCGGTCCACACAAGGGAAAACTCAGTTTCATAGAAATCTGTCAAATGCAATCAAAAAACTAAAAATGCCAAAAGTTTCGTATTTTATTTGGTTACTTATGGTTAAGGTTAGGGCTGGTTAAGGTTGTCATTGTTGGGATTAGCGTCATGCCCATAGAATGAATGGACGGTCCGCACAAAGGTATGAATACAAACGTGTGTGTGTGTGTGTGTGTGTTCTCTCCACACTGCAGCTTTCGTTCCTCCAGGGATGCCTGATTTCCTTCTGCACTCCAAAAGCACACAGCTAGGGGCACACTGGTGTGTCTAAATAGCCCGCAGCATGTGACTGTGTGTGAATGTGTAGCACGTGATGTAGTGTGTCACTAAGCCTAGGATAGCCCAGCTTTTAGTCTAATGGTTATATGCAATGGTGGTCAGAAAAATAAGCAATCTGTGTCTTTTATAAAGTCATTTCAAGATGTACTGAGATGCTCAGAAAGTAAAACAAACGGTCCAGTGCCCTGCAAAAATGTGTCGGTTTTTGGTTTTTGGTTTTACATCCACCTGGGTCTCAATGATCTCGCATAAAATGCAAGAAATTAAAGTCTAATTAGTATAATCTTTATTGCTGATCTTATTTTATTTTGAGAATGAAAGGCAAATTACGAGAGTAAGTGAGAAAAGAGACTGTTCTTTTCGACTGGCAATTATATTCTAAAATAATTATTATACTAATTTATTTATACATACTGAATGTACTTCTACGCATCTATTTCAATTCTTGTACTTACTTAAAAATACAACCCAGATATAAAGTCCTTTGAAGTCTGATATAATTATGAATGCAACTCGGTGTAAGATTCTACATGGTGTCCTTCTTCTTCTGGGTCCTTGTGTACACCTTAGAGACTCAAGAAAGATGCCTCTGTGTTTCTTTGAAACTTCTTGCAGTGGCCACCTTCACATTCACTGTATCCTGAGCAGAACTGCACCAATAGCTGACAATTTTTGACATTTTGCATGTATTTATTTAGCAGATGCTTTTGTCCAATATGCAAGGGAAACTAATATGGAAAGTGATTAGTTATCATTGTTGGCACACAGTACACAGCAGCAAAATTCCACCTCGCATCTAACCCATCGTGACATAGCAGGGGGCAGCTAATTCAGTGCTTGGGGGGCAGTACCTTACTCAGGAGTGCTTTGCTGGTCAGGGATTCAAACCAGCAATCCTCCAGTTACAAAGGCACATCCCTACCCATTAAGCCACCACTGCCATGCATGCCGTACATACAGCTGTCAAGACACAGACATACCTATTGGTATAAGTGCTGTTTTATTAATCCTCCAATGACTGACTAGAAACAAGTATATGATCCATACGGACACCCAGGGCTGGCCCCGCTCTATATGCATCATAGGCGACAGCCTGGGGGGAAACTGGATTAGGGGCACAAAAGATTAGGGGTGAAACAAATCTGAAGAAATGTGTGACATTACAATTATTTACACTAGTTTTTCAATTTCACTACTTTACTTTTGAAACAGATGTCAGCTGGCTAGTTAGCAGCCAGATCCGCTGTGCTACTGAAATGTTTTTAATATAAATGAACTGGCAAAATGTGTTTTCTGCTGCAGGTGGGGGGCTGGGACGTTTAGCAGAATTTAGCCTGGGGTGCCAGACCAACCAGGACCAGCCCTGGTGATGCTTCCTAAAAACCTTGTATTTGTCATTTGTTATAAACGTGTCGTAAAGTGGGCAGACAGGTGCAACACAAATATCTCCCATGAGAGAACCTCATAAAAAAAGAGTCAATATAAAAATGTACACAACAGCATCCAGTAGTCCCATCAAACCTCTTCACAAGTAAGGAGTGAATCACCAAGGGTCAGTGATGGCGGACGAGTTAGTTTGCTGCATAAATGTTGAGTGATTCCTGATAGAGAAGACAGAGCCTTAAGCCATTCCTTGGAGGTCACAAGGGTCTTACAATTGGATTTTTTTCTGCAAGCAACACCTTTGGTAAATGACGAATAGAAAGACCGGCATTAAAACAGAATTAAAATGCACCAAAAGATAAAGAGGTTGGTGGTCAGCCATCAGCTGGGCCGAGCCGGATGAAGACATGATACTAATTCAGCCAGAAGAGAAGGGATTTTTTCAATTTGGAGACTATTAAATACAATAAATGTGTTTTCAATGGATATGTTTATTTAAAATGAAACTTAATAGTTTTAGTTTGCTGGACTAATTTGAAAGTGGGCTTCTGTCATTCTGGAAAAGGGTGTGATAACAAGCCTTTCAAATCTATTTTTTTGGCCATTTATTAGGTGCCATGCTCAGTCTCCTTTGTGTCAGTGTAGCTTTTGTGTTCCATTGTGCGCCAGGCTATTGTGTGACGAATGTGGACACTTTTCAAACGGTTAGGGACCTTTTTCAAGTCCATTGAATGGCCTACAAGAATCTTTTCTTGGCTATTTCTGTATAGTAACAAGGACATGCTTTTAAAATCTTATTATTCATTTCATTACTTTTTTTCCATTACAGTATATGACGTCAGGGTAAAAAGGAGTACTTGGCCTAACAGACTTAAAAAGAAAATGCTCTGGGCGCAAACTGAATTTATGTAATATGCAACATCTGTCCAGTCTTGCTAATAATGACCGTGGGGAAAAAGGTAAACAAAACTGGCTTCCCAGAAACACCCACCATTGGGTGTGGAAACCGTTTGTTTTTATAGGTACTGTACCTAAAGCCATGCTACTTTGCATTCATCTGAGATTCACAATGAGTGCGAATGAAATTTAAGAAGAGCTTCCAGCTAATGCTGAATTGACTCCTGTTATGTTAGTTTTTCAATGGAGAAGTAGCATCTTGTTATGGAAATGTAGAGCTCCTCTGAAGTGACTGTAAATATTTCCCTTCACTCTAAAAGTCATTTATTCTTATTAGTTCATGAGCCCCCAAGGGAAAAGCAGCAGCTTTTCCTTAATTTAAGGACAATTCATTCTGTTCCTTATTCCCAAACATACTTTATGCTGGTCCCTTCTCAGCCTTTGGTATCACCTATTCTTGCAAGAATATTTAGGGTCTATGTGTTTTCTACTTATCCTTATAGCCGTTCACAGAAAAAAGGAAATTAAGATAAAGATCACAGCAAGGCTTGCATTTCCTTTACTGAAATGTGTCATGCAGGCTGACGCTCGGTCCTCCACGGCTCACAGCAGTCCTTATTTCCTCCCGCACGCGATATCCATGGTTCACAGCAGTCCTTACTTCCTCCCGCGCGCGATATCCGCGGCTCACAGCAGTCCTTACTTCCTCCTGCACGTGATATCCACGGCTCACAGCAGTCCTTACTTCCTCCTGCACGTGATATCCA
>JAODKC010000036.1:2895879-2922266 GCA_026777985.1 Mormyrops attenuatus
GCACGTGATATCCACGGCTCACAGCAGTCCTTACTTCCTCCTGCACGTGATATCCACGGCTCACAGCAGTCCTTACTCGCTCCCCGTCTCTAACTTGCAAGCCACTGGAACCTTTCAAACCTGGAACCTCTGGCTCCCCTCTCGGCCCAGATTCCCGTGCCATGTGCTGCTGAACGGTAAGATCATTATGTGCGTCGCCTGGCCCCTGGCTACACAGGATATGCAAACACAAAATAGACATTTTCAGTCTGGCCGGTTCTGCAATGGTAAGCGGAAACTAAGCTGTCGTCATTGCTATCAGCATCATGTGACAGATCATGACAGCGTGAGTGTCTTATTATTACACAGTGCCGGTTTGCCCTACGCCTGCCCTTATGTATATGTAAAATGCACTTAGGTTAGCTCGTTTTTTTGAGAGTCGATGCAAAAATGCCTGCAGACAGTAAGCGACCCTGTGGGGCCTGGAGTGCTTATGACAATTCTAAATTATCATACGAGAATCTGGGTGGGTCCTCTGCAGAGCCGTTTAGTTAATCATTCATCTACACCAAGCAGGCATTCGGATTTTCCCATAGTTCCCTTTGTAATAGGTAATAACATGTTACATTAAGATTGGAATAAGTGGGGCAGGGAAAATGTCTATTATAATAGCAATTATGAGAATGATACTGATGGGGATAGATGATTTAGACGCTATGCAGATCTGTCTTGGAAAGGGGACTAGAAATGCCAAGGTAAAGTGACAGGAGGTAAAAGGCAGCGACTGAAAAAGCATCCTTCGCGATGTGCAGCCTGATCCTATAAAACTAAAGGGCTTTTTAATGTGGAAATGAACATCCAGTTTGAACATGTTTATTGCTGTCATTCACAAGGTGTCATGGTGGGGACCCCAGGATGCATAATTCAAGGCTGTTTATGACATTATACATCAGGCACAGAATCCAGAAAGATCTCAGCTGTGATCTTGGCAGTTCAGACCAAGAGATCATTTTCTTTTTTCTGTTAATTACTTTACTATTTTTTCTGTGGCAACATTACCTTTTTTGTGAATATTAAGTACAATTCTACACATAAATTTGATTGTCAAGGACATTGTACTTATGAAACTCCCTCCCTACCGCTATTCGTCTGTTCATCTTAGTCTCAGATTTAAAACACAAGTTAAAAACCTTTTTGTTTGCTCAAGCCTATGATGTTCTATTCTAGGTAAGTGTCTTTGAGATCCTGAAAAGTGCTATATTAATAAAAGGCACTATTATTACTATTATTATTATTATTATTATTATTATTCCACAGAGCATTACTGGGAGAAATTTTACATAATCAATTGATTTGCACATGCAGAAAATGGCTTTCCAGCCATTTCATCATTACTCGGTGTTAATATGTTGTGGCGAGAATGAAATGTGACTTCCTTCCTTCCTTGTTTTACTGTACCTGCCCCCGCCCCCCCCGCCTAGTGCAAACCGGAGGTGAATCTGAGGATGAAAGCTGTTCTGCAGTAAGTTCCGGCGTTAGGCAAAAGTTCCCCAATGCCTCACAAAGCTGGTGTGAGATTCTCTGCCTTTTGTTTATGTGCTGGATCAGCACAAAAGGGGAACTGTGCCAGATAACTGCTTGTGCTGGATAGCGCAACGGAGAAAACAGATAATAGCATTTTTTATGCTTTCGGGACATGGGGCTGTGGACTAAAATAGTTATATAGTTAGAATGAACTAATTAATATATGGACCTTGGCTGTGGATTTTCCTAACCAAGACAGACGTTACTGTGTTGAAAATCCTTCATAAGGTAATAGTTTTTGTTGAGCTTCATTTAGTTCCTATATACAGTGACTATGCATGGCTAATGACAATTTTTAAGGGGAGCTGTGAAGCTGTGAAGCTGGTACACCACGGTGTCAGGCAGAAGCTGATCAGGAGCGACTGAGGTGTGCAGGCCTGTCTCAGCTGCCTGAGAAGGTGCAGCCACTGGTTGGCCTTTTCTCACCCTGTGAGGGCTGTTAGGGCTGATTTATACTTTTACATTGAATCAACACCGTATGTATGGCATTGTTGTGGACCCGAGGCCATAGCCCGATGCTCACCTCCCCAGAAATGTAACTACATGTCACGGAGACTCAGACCTCAAGGACTGTGATTGGTCCGCTTGGTAGCATTCATTTTTCCATGGGAGATAAGAAAGTGTACATCCCAGGTGTACTTATATCACTGATTGAAACTGAAGTGCTATTTATATCTAGCATTAAATAACTCACCTTAGGCGTCATAGCAACAGGTCAACGAAACACTCAGGATGCCGGCGCCAATTTCACTTCACTTATAAGTTTATGAGACTTTATGAGACTAAAAAAAGTAAAAAGTAGTATAGACACTAACTTTAGAAAGGAAATGCATTCTACGGAAAGTTTGGGGCAGCAAAAATATAATCAGAATGTTGTTAATTCAGACCATTCTGTACAACTCCTATATCTTTACAACTCCTAGATCCATACAACTCCTAGATCAGACGTGTGTTTTTTTTCGCTTGAATAACATCTCCCACCCTGATAAATCAGATAATTCTCATCGCCCGGCTACCTGCTGCTCTGCACATGGTTACAGGAAGGTTCGGGGGCTAAGCAGGCAGCCTCCCGGAGGGGTCACACGGTACAGCGACTGCCGGAGAAAAACGAGGGTGAGCTCAAGCATGACTTTACCTACCACTTGTCCATCCACTACTAATATAAATGGAAATTAGGTGCTTCAATTTTGAATATAGGAGGGGGGAAATAATTAAATGTAAAAGATATGGTCTTTCATAATAATGTCTAATTATGTGATATATTCTAAACATATCATTAATCTACAGTACACTGTGATAACCTTATTCATTATTTGTTTATCAGCAGCTAGTTTTTTTCCTTTAGCCTTTTTGATCAATAAATCATACATTTTACAAACTCAACACAATCAAAATTAAGACATAAAAGTAATCATCAGTGTACAGTGATTCAATAGATTGTTAAAAGGGAAATTGTTCTCCATCTTTTTCATCATCTCTGTTACGTTAGTCCTTTAATGACTGCTGCTTGTCGTTCTGTATTTTCTCTGATTGTTTGATATGTTTAAACAGGGGTGGGAGGGGGGGTATTTTCATTATCCATTCTCCCACTGGATGTGGCGTTTAGAGCTTTCAGAGCGCAGCTCACGTCACTGGGGCTGATTCGTTTGAGGTCTGCTCCTCTGTGGCTCTCTAACCTCAGACTATTTAAAATGTTTCTGCTTTTACCACAGCCCCTGTACCCGTAGGAACATGGTGTAGCCACGTGTACTTTTTGAAAAGCATTGTACCCACACGGATTATTTTGCTTCCCCATTATTTTTATGCATCCTGCGTCTTAATGTCATTGCTGCGTTAGTTTAGCTTATGTGGCCATTACATCAAGCTATAAAACACCAAAAAAAGAACGAGATGAAACAGAATTGACTAAATGTTTTGACTGCTCCGTGTGCATATCGCCGATAAATTACCAAAACTTATCCCGCAGGCCTGTCTCAAACAGTAGCTTTTATTACAACTGTAAATTGTGCGTTTGGTCCATAGCAACATTGTTATGACTGTTTCTGTATCTGTCTGTTGGTTTTCTTGCGACGTGCAAATGCTTATTATGAATAAATAACCTGAAGGCTGTGCGTTTCCACTGTTTATGGTGCTGCTGTGCAGTAAAACTGCAGTAAACTGCTATTTCATTTCATGTACTGTATATGTTTTTCTATCAGTCCTCATAGACAGTTCCAAAAACAGCAATTGTAATCCAGTGACACTGCACACCCGTATTGTTCAGTATAGGCTATTAAATGCTTACAGTACACTGAATACAAATATAGACATACATGTTCAAGATTCAAGATCCAATATTCTTTGTATATTAAATCTATACATTATATGAACACGATAGCATTAATATGCCGAGAAAAATCTAAGGATTTTAACATTGGCTTGATGTTGTAACTTATGCCAAAAGTTCTAATTTCCTCCACGGTGGAGCTCGACCTGGATGGGGGTGTTGGTAAACGAGCATCCTGTTGGAGCGGTGGAGGTGCGTCTCCCTGCCCAGCACAGGATGTACTGAGACGAGCTGCCAGCTGTCCGCCGGGGAGCCCAGCCTTGGTCCACTAGTCACGTGTAGAGCCCATCTGTGGCAGATGTGCTTATCTGTCTGTACTCTGCCATCTTACTTAGTCCCGACATGCAACTTTACACCAGCAGTTGTCTATAAAGTCCAGAAACAAGCAAAAAACAATGACTATTAATCCATATTATTTTCCATTATTATCTTCATTATTAATCTTTCAGTTTTGTGAGAATAGAACAGGTCTGCTTATTTACGCTGCTTATATTACCTTCATATATGAGAGCAAATTAGATTTTTTTAATTGGGTTTTCCATATTAATGTGCCTCATATCTGCCCGCAGTTCAGATGTTCTCCAGCTGACTGCTGATTTAGTGCCAAACAGGTGTGGGGACGACGGGGTGGGAGAAAAAAAAGAGGTTGCTTTCACTGGGGCTTAATACAGTGATAGAAGGCGTGGGGCTTAATACAGTGATAGAAGGGGTGGGGCTTAATACAGTGATAGAAGGCGTGGGGCTTAATACAGTGATAGAAGGCGTGGGGCTTAATACAGTGATAGAAGGGGTGGGGCTTAATACAGTGATAAAAGTCCTGTCTTGAACTGTCACCTAATGTTTTTCACTCCTTTAGAGCCTGACAGCCTCAACTCTGGCAAAACACCCATCTAGGAAAAAAAACAGATGTCCCAGAACATGGAGTCAATGCTCAATAAATCAGGCTGTGGTGTTCTGTGCATCTCTGACAAAAATGAGAGTCAACCACAGTCAACTTTGGCCACTTAACGGGCCTGCCAGGATTTGCACCATAATTTGCAGCAAACGTCAACTGAGGCACCATCCCGTGTGTTCAAAACAGTACATAAAGACAAACAAGGTAAAATAATGAGGAGGGAGGTCAGCAGGTGAGGCACTACAGGGATATACATGAATAAAAACACCCTTAATTAACTGGAATATTTTACGCTATAAATATGGGTAGCTTGGAGGTAATTATAATGTGAACATGGTAAGCCTTTCCAGCAGGCCAATCTACGAATGTGCCTTATTGACTCCTTGACTAGTCAGGCTTACAGGCGGAGAAAGGGCGGTTTAATGAATACGGAAGCACTGTGAGAAGAATAGCCAAATAGCATTAGCATTTAAAGCATGCGATTCCTCTCGAGGAAGGATTTCAATTTATGATTTACATTAATATCAGCAGGTAAGGCAATGCAAGCATCGTGGCAATTGTCTACAGCGCCATCAAGTAACTTTAAAGCAGATATCAAGGTTTAAGCAGCCAATGACTGGGCATATATAACACATGGTGATTGGTTGACAGCCTGCCTGCCGACTCTCCAGGATGACTATGACCCTTTTTTTGGCAGTGTTTCTCAATCTGGTCCTCGGGGACCCCCAGGCAGTCCACAAATTGCCTCCTGCCTGGAGCTGGGAGGGAGCAAAAATGTGCACTGTCAGAGAGGGAGCAAAAATGTGGACTGTCTGAGAGGGAGCAAAAATATGGATTGCCTGGGGGTCCTTGAGGGCTGGATTGGGAATAACCGCTTTATGGTATAAGCAGTTATAGGTCAGGGGGCAGGGATGGGTGGATGATGGATGGATGCGATATGAAATTTTATTAATTTCAGGGTTTACTGTAAGGGATTAAATACAGTAGAAGGGTAATGTCCCTGAGAAAAGTTAGAAAACACTGAGAAGTCATTCCTTATCAGGCATGATTTATGGTATAGTAGTCAGGTGTGAATAATGCTGAAAAATAAATGGTAAAATATTGTTATTTCTCGTTTTTATTAATGAAGACACTGGATATATATTACGGCATTAGGTGAATACTGGAAGTTCGGGATAAGGGGAACAAGTTTTTTCTATATTTCAAAAACATTTCAAAACTTAATGAGACTGAACAATTGCAACTGATCTAGTATGCCACTTAGGTGAAAAATCTTTGTTATCAATGACAGCCAACTGTTACACTTTCAAAGTGAAAAAGCAGGGAAACTGCGGATGCTGGTGGGTGATTTAAAGTACATCATATGTATTACACACACCTCATTTTATGAATCTTTAAAATCACTTTCATTGTTTGCTAACAGAAGTGGCTTTCTGCAGGAAGCCTAACAGAATTATGAATCATAGATGTGCAAATTATTTTGAACTCTTTGCCCTCTTTCTGGAGTTCTGCATTTCAATCCCCACATACCCATTGAGTGACGGCAGTAATTTAGGTTGGAAATTACCACTGTGTTCGAATATTAATAGGAATATTAATTAATATGTCAGTGTTGGAATTTTCTACATTGCAAAGTGAAGCATTAAATTCAATTCGAGACTGGAACTTTGACTGACCACAAATGTAAAAAAAAAATAATTTGCAAATTTTAACCCAAATTTACAATAGTGGCAGAATGTTATCCATATATTTTTCATAAGTTTTTATGCAGTGCAGGGACACAGTGAGTTTAGAGCTTATCCCAGCAAGCACAGGACACATACTCATAAACTCAACTGAGAATAAACAATTGACCTATTGTGCACATCTTTGAACTGTGGGAGGAAACTGGAGCATGAGGAGGAAAGGCACAGAGACATGGGGAAAACATGGGGAGAACATGGGGAGAACATGGGGAAAACATGGGGAGAACATGGGGAGAACATGCAAACCCCACACACTGCCCTGATGAGTCCACCTTCACTGTCTTTCCCACATCCAGGAGAGTTACACTGTGGAGAAGCCCCAAAAATGGCTTACCACCCAAACTGTTGCGTACCCAGAGTGCAGCGTAGGGGTGGATCAGTGATGGTTTGGGCTGCAAAGTCATGGCATTCTCTAGGCTCACTACTTCTAAATAGGGCATCACTGCCAAGAACTACCAAACCATTCTGGAGGACCATGTTCACCCAGTGGGTCAAAGATTGTACCCGAGGGTGGTGCCATATATCTGGATAATAATGCACAAATACACACAGCAAGACTGGTGACAGAGTGGATTGATGGACATAAAAGTAAAGCTCAACATCTCCCATGGCCTGCACAGTTCCCAGATTTGAATATTATTGAGCCACTTTGGATTGTTTTGGAGGAGCGAGTCAGGAAAGGTCTTCCTCATGAACATCTTCGACCACTGTTCTGAAAGAGGAATGGCTCAAAATCTGACCACTATGCAGGACCTGTATCTGTCATTCCCAAGATGAACTTATGCTGCATTGGTCACAAAAGGAGGTCCTACACCATACTAATAAATTATTGTGGTCTAGAAACAGGTGTTTCAGTTTCGTTGTCTAACCCCTGTATTCTACTACATGTGCGGCATGCGGCAAGACCCAAAGCAAGCCGATTGTGCTGCCACTGCGGACAATTAGTTAAAAGTGTGTGATATTGTATCTTAAGTTAATAGCATATTTGACTACTCCCTTATAATGATGGAGTGAGCAAACAGGGAATCAGTGCAGGGAATTATCTCCCCACCGGTTTGTTTCATACCAGTACTGATAACTGTTCTGATGGCAGACCCATTGTCCTTAGCTATATTGCTCTTAATGGCAACCTGACTTTACTGCAGTTTGTCACTCATAATTTGAATTTATTTAATGTATAACTGGGGATGCTGTAAGTATTGATCATTAGGTATCCCTCTGTGGGGTGGGAAAATAGGACTTCACCAGAACACCTGGATTCTCTGGTCATAAGCTTATTTGTATAATTTTTAATGATCCATTTCGTCCTGGGTTGAAGGCCGTCAAGCCCTGGGTAAGACTGGCAGTGTTTCCAGGTCTCTTCTGAAAATGCCTGATTTAAATTGCGATGTCAGTCACTGCATAAGGCAGAGCTGCAGCAGACATGGTCCTGTAGTTTCAACGCTCTCACATCAATCTCACCTACTGATGTAACAAACCCTCGTTAGCACCTGACGACCTCTAACTATCCTACTCATCAGCACAGATAATACATATACAGAATCATTAGCTCTTCCTCTCTGACGTGAAGAATAATATCTTGTCCATATTTATGCCTGTATAATATTTAACTATTCCAAATATGACTTTCCATTATACTTTATTTTAGGGTCTGCAGTTACTATGACTTGTACTCTATAGCTTGTGGATTGGATTGTTGATTCACGATTCACACAGGCATTAGCAAAGCTTCAGATCTGACAGCCAAAGCCTTGCTTCTCATTAGGGCTGGAATATACCCTCTCTACATTTGTTTTCATACAACAGTTCCTAAACAAGTGCTATTGTTGATTTAATGAGATCCACACACTCTGAGACATCTCTGTATAAACATGCAAGCTGTCCCAGATTTGCAAGCTTATTATGTGTGTGTTTTTCTTCAGCATATTTTAGGTTGCAATATGAATTTGAACAAATTTCATGAATATGTGATGAAGGATTCATGAATGGATAAAGTGATTAACTATATTTAGTTATACATTTTATGTTTATTATGAGAATAAGTCATCAGTGGTATATTGATTTATTTTGGAATAAAACCTTTCGAAAACCTTACTTCATATAGCTAATATTGCCTGTGTTGAAATAGCTTAATTACATTAAGACTGAGTATTATTTAAAAATAAATAAATAAATAACAAGCCTCCTTATTTTTAACATCTCAGTCACAGTCACAATGCATTCTGGGATTGCTTTACTAGCTGAAAAATATGCTGGCATTTATTGAGACGAAAACCATAGTAATCTATGTGTAGCTTCTGCCACTGCTTTTCAGAAGATTCATTGAAGGATCACATATGACAATATTTTAACATACAACATAAACGCATACTCACTTTGCTTAAGTTTCCTCTCTGTTGTTTAAATGTTTGTGTTTATGGTCTCTGTACTGCTCTTCCAGGCGCCTGCATCACAAAGCAGGATTTCTTGCTTAGCTTGTTGGATTTAAGGTAGTCTGGGTTAAATGTAAATGGACGGAGATAAAGTCCATTCACACTGGGGTACCTTAAATATGATGCGATATCTGGCCCTGGGTCTCTTCATGTTGTGGCGTGAGTTTACATTTCACATTGGCCACAAAGGGATACATACCACTGTTTGATGGGTGCAGTGAACATTATCATTAGTCGATTCTCATATTCACAGCTCCCTGAATCTTCGCCACTGTATCCCATTTGGGCTTCCGTGCCCCCCCAGCTGGAAAGTTCGCAAAGCCACTGGACAGTCTGGGCATTGGCATCCTTCATGAGCTGGATGCATCGCCGGGGGGCATGATCCCAACAGGGGGAGGAATTTCTGTCCTCTGAGGTAGAAGCTATGGGAACTGCCCACTTGATCTCTAAACTTCTGTTTTGAATGGTGCTGCACTTATTATCCTTAGTGGGTAGCTTCCCAGTATACCAGTATCTCTGCATGCAGCTCAGTTGGTCAGGCTGAAAGGTCGCTGGTTCCAGTCCCTGGATCAGTAAAGTAGTTTCACCATTCGGCTCCTGAGCAAGAGCCTAACCCCAGCTGCTCCAAGGGTGGTCTGCTCCAAAGGTGGTCTGCTCCAAGGGTGGTCTGACCCTGCCTTTTCAACTGTGTGTCACTTTAGATAAAAGTATCTACTACATTATTTTAAAAACTGCCATCCTCTATCTGAAAGGTCTGTTTGTAAAATAAATGGGTGAGAAAAGTCAAATGACATCAGCAGAGGTTACCCAGAGCGCTCTTTTAATGGGTCCACTGGGCCAGATCTGGGGCATCGCATTTGGCTTTTTTGTATTGGGTTGTCAAGAAATGGTGTAAACCAAATGCTGCTTAAGTCCTGGAAACAATGGGATCTGGTATGTAATGCTTGCTGAAATCCACTGTGGCATAAAACTTAGATACACCTGACCAATCCAGCAACAGTATGGAGAATGAATGAAGGTGTGAGACCTAGATAGACAACTAGGGTGACATCCATGTCAGGAGGGACACTATGCGGTAGAACAGGGCCGTTTCAATTATTTCAATGAAAAGGACCTGGATTTCACTTAAGCACTGAATTCTTGCTGTGAGCTCATTGGCCAGTCCGCTATAATCAGGCATGTGTCATTAATGTTAATGTGAAACAGGTGGATGAATCACTCAATCACAGAAGCAAACCAGTCATAGTGCCCCCTGACATGGATTAGGTGGTCACCTTATAGTCAACGCAGAAGAGAACAGATCAACTGCATCTGGGAGCCAGCAAAATGGACTCGCTCCATTAGTCACTCCTGAATTACACCAGTGCCTAGCATTTTTACAGATTTGCCGAGAAAACATTTTTTTCCCTGTTCAAGCGGGTGATTACAGGCAGGACCTAACCACCACTGCCAGCAGGGCCTGCATGTGCTGTTCCATGAGATTGATGCAGCTGAGTAGGGGAGGAAGAAAACTCATCCAAAAACTTCTGCTGCTTTGCCACAGCCTGAATTAGCTGATCCAGGGTCAGTGGAGCCCCACAGGGGACCTTCACCCGTTTCCTACATTTAGGTATTTCCAGACCCAGCTCATTGCTCACGACATCCATAAGAGCCAACAGCGCCGGCTCTCTCTGAGGTTTAAGGAGCTTAACGCCATAAGCTTGCGGTGCCTTTCCCCGATCGGCCTACCAAGCGTCGATATCTACATCCAGGTGCTGAGTCTGCTGGGTGAGGAGAGCCGACTGAAGGTCAGTCTGCAGGGTGGGCAGGTACTGGAGTGGCAAGCAAAGAGGTCTCTATTTGAGGTAATGAGGGTTGCTACATGATGGGGAAAAAATGGATGAAAAGGGGGTGGGGGCTGCGGAGGCCTGGGCTGACTTTGGGGCTCATGGAGGGGTAATTAGATCCAGGTTTATGGGACACAAGTGCTGAACATGAGGTTCCCCCTGGCAAGAGGAAATAAGTAAAATGTATACAATTCATCAGGGATTACACAGGAAAAGGAGCCTGTGAGCTGATTTAACAACACCCCCATTGGGGTGGTCCATTCCCTCCCCCGTCTTACACTCTGGTATCAAAATAGTTAGATTTTTACTTGCGAACAATAAACCTACAGTTCAAACCTTTTGAAGTGTATCAACATGCAGACATAAGGAACACAATGTAAGACCAAAATTTAGCAATTCTTGCAATAGTACTTGTCAAAATAGCAAACCGGAATAAATAAGGTCTTTGTATTCTACTTTTTCCATTATCTAAAAATGAGCCAGCATTACAGTAGGCTGATTTAATAACGTCACATTTACACAACATTGAAAAGGCCAATGCCTAAGCCTGAAATAACCTTTGATATGTAATGTTACACATTCCATGTTTCAGGTAAACTAACAAAGAATCGGGATTTAAAGTCTGGCAGATTTAGAGACATCCAAATACACATAAAAAGAGAGATATGGGTGATATTATCTGTGAAACTGCCGTACAGTACAATGCACTGGCTGGTGTATTCTGTTAGACAGGTGAGTCTTCTAATCCTGGAAATATGGGGGGTTCTACTGGGACTAAAAGAAGAAGAGGGAGAAAAGGGGGGTAAGGTGGTATATCCTGGAAGAGGATGAAAACTGTCTAAAGAAAATAAAGTGTTGGAAGACCAGCCGGAGGAAAATTTGCGCCCTGTGCACAACTGACAGAGAACTTTTGCATTCTAAAATTAAGCTGTCTAAGAACAACAAATATGATGTTTCTCTGGGGAAAACAAAAAACACTGAATGAAGAAAATGTGAAGAGTGCCGTAATATGGCTGAGGTTTATCGGATCTGAGGAATGAAAAGGCAGTGTATGTGAGAGGGGAGTGATTTTCCCTGATCTGCAGTTCCTCACTTTGAGGGACACGACACAGCAGCGGGTGAGTGTTTTCAGGGAGTCAGGGGGCAGAGAATTTAGCAAGAGGAGCGACTGCTTAGCTCAGGATGGGTGTAAGGTGAGAGCCCTGACATCCGCAGAAGTTAGGCACATTATCACCAGAAAAAAGATGTAGAGAAGAAAGAGAATAAGAGCAGATGGAAAGTGCAGGTTCAGAAAGTACAAATCCAGACCAAGATTTTGTTTCAACCAACCAATTGAGTACTCTGTGATTCTTATACTGGTTATACTAAACTGGTTGGTTGACAGAAAATCTTGGTCTGGACTTTTAATCTCTGGACCTGAACTTTCCACCTCTGGAAGATTCTGAATGCAGATTTCTTCAACTAAGTCTAGTTAAAATTCTTAACATTTAGCTTGTTTTTCTGTGACCTGTCATCAACCCTTTCATTTTAATTATAAATGTAAAGAACATGTAAAAATCAATTATTCAATAAATTAAGAAGCATGTGAAATGTTGAATGCTGAAATTCTGCATTGACAGATGAACTAGCTTGGTGCTTGATGGGTAGAGATGTATTTGGAAGGGCTACGCAGACTGGCAGTAACACAGAAATATTTCTTCTGCAGGTCATGAAGGAGCGAATTGGTGGCAGGAAGCGGATGACAAGGAAGGATATTTTGGTGTTTCAGTGAGAGGAATGTTCGTCTTCCAGAATCTTTCCTGAGGGACTGAAGCTTTTGCCGTTGTCAGCGAAGGTAAACAAGGGAAAAGGAATGAGAGGAAGTTAATAGCTCATGGAAACGGCGCTCTCAGAGGGATTCCCTGCAATTGGACAGGTAACAGAACACACATGGCAAACATGTCATCATAACAGAACATGATGCAATATCAATGTCAGAGGTGTCACCATAGGTGTAACATTAAGAAATATGTCTTCATGGTGTTTGGAACATAATTCAACGTAATTGGATAGAGTGAGACTAATGCCACAAATGTGGTAGATGAGAAAACACAAGAAAAAGATCTCTTCAGAATTTAGTGCCTCACGGTCGATCCGACAGACGCAGAGCTGTCAAAGATTCAGGAGAATATACGACACATAGGTCCCTAACCTCTGCCTCAACTGGTCATGTCCAGACACGGTCTGCTCCCCCCGTCAGCTGGGACTTATGGACAGAAATCATGTCTTAGACCTCAGCTGAATGGGATTTAGCTGTTAAGGCCCATCTGCACCCTATTCAGTTTTAAAAACATTAGCAATTCGTCACCAACAGTAACTGTGTACAGGATGCTCACTCGAGTATCTTTTTACTTTGTTTTTTTTCTCATTTGATCTATAAAGCCTTGTTTCCATAAGTGGCCACAGCGCTGTTTTTCCTTGTCTTGTACCACAAGCATGGATTATATGTGCTGTACATTAGGATGTCCCTTATTTACAGGTAAAAATTAAAATTTCATAAAATCTACCTCTGGCCGCCTCAAAAGCGTCCATCTAGTGTAAAAAAATTACGTGTAAATTTTCATGAAGATATTTTTATTTAGGGGCTGCTCAAGGGCCCAAACTTCATAATTATGGTATTTTGACTAGATTACGATTCCGAAAGCTTCAACTGTACAATAAAAGGTTAACACATATGTTTTTGTAAGGCTAAATCAAAACTGATAATAAGCTGGTGCAACACAAAAACAGTTTCACTGATACATCACTATCAATTACAGGTGTTTTGAATGCAAACATAAACATCGGCATCAAAACTCTAGTGTCCCAGAGCCTGCCGATTTGATGGTAACTTCAAACCTCTAATTTCTTCAACGTACATTCCTAACAAATATGCAACATTTCTGCTTTTGCTATATGTTGCAGAAGCCATACTGATAATCCTGCAAATACACAACAAACCCACGCTTATTTTCTGAACTGGTTCAACACACTGTCACTGTGCAAACTGAGCTATTTAATTTATAAAACTGTGAGCCTGATAAGTCAGAAAAACCATCAATATTGTGTAGTTGATCTTCATATATTTTCACTGCTTTTTGTACCAAAAGAGCAACAAAACAAAACATATCTCAGGACACAAGATGATGAGATCAAAGAAGCAAGCATGAAAAAAACAGCTAATAAAGATCTTTTATGTTGTCTGCTACCAAATGTAAACATTAAACAGGAAACAGTATCATCTTAATCAAATTCTTCAATTAAACACAGTAAATAAGTAACAATCAGCCGTCTGCTTGGCTTTCATAGTCATGCTACGAAGTGTGTAGGTGTGCACTCTGTTCAGCACTCCTTGTACTTAACGTAGGACCGATTGAGCTACCCCTAAATATTAAAATATTTTAATGAAACTTTCCAATCTGTGCTTTCTCACCAAATAGTCAATTTCTGGGGGGGGGAGGGGTCAGACCAACAAAATGAATAACTTGAAAAATATGGGACAACCTACTGTACATGTTTTGCAGATGGTTGAGAAGTGAAATTCCAGTATGTTGGACAGCAAATTTTACACGTTACCTGCCGTTCTCATGAGTAACAAAGGAGATCCAACAAGCTGACAAGAAAGCAGAGATTTCCAGCCAACCAAGGGCTACCAATACTCTGTTCTGACATCTGTGTAATACGTCTGCTCCTTATCAGACACCACCAAACAAAGAACGGTGAATAGGTGCAATTTCCTACACACCATTTAGAGTGTCAAGGTAGTCATTTCTTCGCTCAAAAATATGCAGAAATTATTTTTTTAAATAAATGGGATTCCCAAACTCTGTAACTATCAATTATTATCTTAGATTACACTTTCAGTTCATTTCAACTTCCAAACTTGGTTAAGGAATAATTCTGGTTGGTTCACAAAATTTCTTTTTATATATTTAGTATATGTTTTTTATTGTTTGTACATTAGGAACATATATCATTTTAAATATACGTTTTATACATACTGTGTATATGGAAATCAGATTATTTTTATTCAAAATTGCGTCACCATCTGAGATTAGACTGCATTATATTAACTTGACTGAGGAGGTCATTTGTACAAAATTAAATCATTACTTAGAACTATACTGAACTGATTAAATTTACTATGCTTTTTCATCATTACCATTGATCAAAAGGGCAACACTAGGGCTACTTATCTAGTTCCTGATGTGTCGTTAGTTATTAATATAGCTAATAAATTATAATGTCAAAAGTAACATGAGACCCTGCATGTAATTATAGATGTGACGTCACCCTTTTGCAAATGATGAAATGTAACGATTTAGAGATGTAACTATTAATAAAGAATAATTAAGGGCTTTGTTATTAATTTAGCAGGGGGAAGAAGGGTTCTGTGTTTTACGATGCAAAGGCAGTATTACTGGACACTGACAGCACCACAGTACGTGAATTTTTGTATCCTCTGTTTTTCTTGCCTGAACAGCAATTACACACACAAACACAAAAAAAAAATCAATCCGGCAAACATAAAATGATAACCTATTCTATTTGCATGGTATGTGGATGTTTAGGAGCAGGATGCCCGGGTTTTGGAAGGTATAATTGTTTTCTCTCATATATTTTTATTTAACCAAATATAACAATCCTGCTTGTAGACAATGGGGACTGTGTGACCCCAGCCACTGGTGTTTAATCATTAACTGTGACCTGCACCTCAATATCATTTATATTTTTATGTTACAAACTTAAAATGAAATTCTTGGTGTGCTTTGAGTGTTAATATCAAATATTACACCTAATATTAAAAATTACATCTAATACGAAAGGTGGGGTAGAGGAGGTGATGGGAATGTTGTAAAAATTACCCATCCTGCCACAGTTTTTTTTTAAGTGGAATCTATTGTTAATCTACCATTGCTCATTGGAATAACCCAGATTGCGTTGATAGACTCAAGGCTGAAATAAAGGCCTCTCTGTGTTGATCAGATTGTTCTGCAAGCAGAACATGTGTCAGCCTGGGGGGGGCATTTTATTTTTAATGTCCTGCTCTGGGACCCATTTCTCTGCTCACCGTCTCAAAAACATTTTTTCTTCCACGAGGCCCGGTGATTAATATATCTCTAATAGCAAACGGCGTTCAACCCTGACCGAACTGACCCCATGGGGGAAGACCAACAAAGAGCGCAGACAGTTGTACGAGGCTGATAGCACACTGGGCCAAGCCCTAACCAAAAATACCCTCGCTGTTAAATATTTTTGAACCGAGCCACTTCCACTGCAATTACCCACAGATAATTTTAGCGACGATGGGAACAGCCCCAACATTGTCTCTTTTCAAAGGGGCTTATTTTGTAGCTGCTTTAATTTGAGTTTTGGAGGTGACGTGTTTGATGTAATGCAAACCAGGCACACAGCTTACCATGTTCCTTTTGATTATTTCCACAAAAGGCCTTGAAATCTTTCCGTAAATATTGTATTGTTTAATTAGATCTTATTATACATTCTGTTCTTGGTTTTGGCAATTTCCTGCTTTACATCGTATGATAAAGTTTCCCTTTTGGGTTAATTTTTGATAAATGACCCAATCAGGCAAAATAATGCCATTATAATACTTGCATTCAAATACTGAGAAAAAAATCACTGCAGTGCCTCCCCAGTGTTCACTTGTGTTTGTAGAATATGTGTAGAAACAAATGAGCATTTTGAGACACTCAACATCAGAATTCAACCCCTACATAGTGAGCATTTTATACCTTTCATCAATATCATCTTTGAGAATAACAGCCTTGCACTGAACATAATTTAACATTTACTGAGTTAATCCGGTGCAAAGAAGGCATTAAACCAAGGTGTTGTCAATCAATTTGGGGTTAAATTATCCTGAAATAACTTCTTGCAATAGTGATGTTGACAGGAATAAATAATAATTAACGTGGCATATCCTATAAAAATTAGGTCAAACTTCTTCAATGCACAAAAGTAATGCTTTGGCGTTTTGACAACTATTTGCAGTTTTTTTAGAGCCGGCTGGTTAAATTATTTTTCATCCTTGTTTTTCTTGCTTATACAGGCAGATCAAGCAGAAATGCCAGGATGTTGATATAAATTATAGTATCAGTGTCATATATTCTTATTCAGGACAAAATAATAGAAGTCATAACCGAAATGAACAACCCAATACGTGCGACTTAATAACACTGCCAGTGTCATTTTCGAGTTTCTAAGTAGAACAGGATGTGAGATTCTTTGGCTCTTCTGACCTGAACGCAGTGTTATGAACAGTTCCCAGTCACTCAAGCAGACATAGGCCGATAGACCAATATAGATAAAGTGTTGCTCACTGCGTGTGAATAGAACAGGTCAAATTCCACACCATAAGTTTAGAATTGAAAAGAATTGAAAATTTTAGGATCTACAGTTTGACATATTTGACCTACAATTTGTCGTATAAAGTCAAAGTTACTAAATGTCAGGGAAATCGCCCGGATGACATTGCCTACACTACCTAGGTAAACTGGAGAAAGTAGTCTAGCGTGTACCTTGATTTTTTTAGGCAAATATACAATTTGTATCAATGGTGTAATCACTGTAATACTGTTAGATTGCTTTGAGACCAATCACAGATAATGAAAGAAGAAAAAATGTCTTTGAAATAAATAATGCCGGAATTCTACAATGAAAATTAAGAGTATGCATCAGCAAAACATAGTCACAAAATATAACTGGAATTGTTCTGCTGCAGCTTGGGAAAAGGCTGGGTGTACAAAGGAAGAATTTTAAAGAGAAGCTATTGGACATCAACATATCTTGCTTTAGTCGGAACCAGATGGTGTGAAAGGTATTTCTTGCTGTCAAGTCTGTGACAGATTTGAGAACTTAATTGGGGTTAAAATAGGGAGGATATGAAAATTTCAACGAAGAATCGGTGGAGTGAAGAGTCTACTACTTAGAATATGTTTTATAATAAGTCTCAGTCCCAAGCTAATCTTTCTAATCTATCGATTCCTCTTCCTACCACTTATTCTGGTCAGTTTCAAAGAGGGACTAGGAGCCTAGGGCACAAGGCAGGGGTGCCCCCAGGACAGGATGCCAGTTGTTCACATGCTGCACACTTATTTCTGCAGGTCAATTCCCCCAACTGCACAAATTTGCACTGCAGGAAGAACTCTACACAACACAGGGAGAAATGCCAGGAATCACCCCTGTGACTAAAGCGATCTGTGGTCCGGTAGATGTCATGATGACAGCAGCATCTCAAGGAATTGTTGTGACAGCGACTTCTCCGGAAAACCACAGTCATGGTCAGTCAAACATCCACCTAATAGTTCCCCTTTGGACAGAAGGACAGGAATGTATTGTAAACATACCGGTCAGCTTTTTGGAAGTTTTTTTTCCATGCTATGAGTATCCCTGGGCATTGTGGTGCTATTTGATTTCAAGGACAAATTTCCATACGAATTACAAGAGCTCTAATAGAAACTTGCATTTTTAAATGTTCTTAGCGAATGCTTTATTGGCACAATAACTACACTGCGCTGAATACAGGGTAATAAGATGCAGGAAACCTTTTCTTTATTGCTTTATTAAAACAAAATAAAAGAACAAAATATCCTTTTGTGTATAAACCAACACAGAAAATACTAATGAATACCGGAGCCAATACTAATGAATACCGGGATTCAAAGAAGCACAGACAGTTCACTTGCGACAGAAAAAAACGGAATTACGGCCTATTTCAGGCCTATCCACAACAGACCTAACCCCCATCCTTATCTCATTGCCGGCCCAATAGAGTCACCGCTGGCGACCAGCCAAGTATATAATTTACATTCATCATCTGAACAGTATGACAAGATAATGAGCTGTTCCATGTACAAAATGCCGCAGACTGCGGCTTAAGCCACTTCATGCAATAAGTGGTGACGCGATGCCAATCTAATAAATGAGATGCACTCGAGCTGAGTGACTTTCCACAATAATAAGCTGGGAACATAAATGAGTGTAATGCCTACATGTAAAGCAAAATCAATTGGAAATGAAAAATCATGATGATCTTTTATCAAGGGTAACCCAGTATATTTAACAAGGTCCCCAGTATGGATGGCTTTGCTAATTGCTCTATATCCGAGTCTGTGTAACCAGGAATCAGTGATCTGGTTGCTAGGGGTTGAAATGTTCTTAAAAAACTGCTTGAAACGTTACTGCATAAAAGGTGGTTTTGTTATAACTTCACCTTGCCTTTTATCTACGTAGGACATCAGGTGATAATGACATGCACAGAGTGCATCACACTGGGAGAAATGTAGCACTGGGAATGTGACTTTGTGGCATCTAAAAGCAGTGCAGTGCTGGTGGAGAATGTCGGTGCCGTTTCCAAGACAACGGTTAAGAAGACGGAACACCATTAAATCTTTTTGATCTAGAAATTACTGTGTCAGCTTGTTTTTTTTTGAGGGCCAAAATATAATTTTAATGCTTTGCTATATACATCTCTTTTTTTCAGAATTTTTGATTGGCTGCCTAATTGTCTTGGTGGAACAACACACACATACACCATCTAGAATAGGGTCTCTGTTTGCAGGGTGCCTGGGTATTACTATTTCTCTTTTCCATGGCTTTTAGAACCCCCCCTCCCTCCAACCATGGAATGCAAAGACCCTTGAGCGGAGCTACACGTCCCTGTGCTCCCCAAGCTCAAGTTCATTCTCCCTGTCCTATTTGGGTTGGGTTCTAGGGCTTTATAAATTCTGCCTTAGTTGGAAGTTTCACTGATACCAATGTGAAGTGGTAGGGTAGGTACCTTAAAAAGCCAGTCCACTACCCAGTCACATATCCCAAACCTTTAAACATTGGGATATTGCTCCTGGAAGATACCCAATTTTTAGTTTCTCCAACTCTGTATAACATAATCATCCCCCATATGTTCTGTCTCAAGGAACATAATCCCTGTATTGACTTTAACTCTGGGGAAATCTTGTCAGGGTGTCTGTCAGAGTATTACTCCCCTTTTATTTCTGTCACTAGCATAGAGATGTCCCAGGGCATGGATATTTGTGAGATTCCCACGGCCATATGCGAACAGAGCTGAGGTTTATAGCAAGACCCTGGGGCAGCACTCCCTCTTCATCCCCAGTGTGATTGTGCTGTAGACTTACTGCTGTGCTCTATGCTGTTGCCTGGATGTATTGATCACTGGTTTCTCCCAGATACGTAGTCCTTGGATACCAACTGAAGTCCTACAGGCAGGTTAGGGTGAGGTTTAGGGTTAGGTGTAGGGGTTAGGGTTAGGCTATTGACACCCCCCAAAGTGGCTAGCTTTTTCTTCAGATGTAACATAATACTGCATTTGCATTGAATGCCATAATAGATTCTTCACCATTCATCCCCAATACTATAGAGTAGTTTGGGACTTTCAAGACGTATATATACGACTCAACCTGAACAATATTGTTATGGGGGGGCGTGCTGACTGACGACCCACAGTGTGGCTCAAAAGAAGATGCTTTATTAAAAATTCACAACTAGAAACAAAAGGACCATGAGGGACCAAAACAAAGTAGGAAGACAACACTGATTAAAGTGGGGAGCTACATAGGAAACAACGACAAGCAAACAACGACAAGGAAGAGAGTGAGGGCAGGAACTAATAATCACAGCTAACAAGGGTGTAATGAGGGACAGGTGTGGGTCATTACTAATTTTATGAATAATACACAAACATTAGAGACTAAGGGCAACAAAGAACAGGTGAGGTTAATCAATAATCACTACATTCAAACAAATTACACTGGGAACCGAGGGCACAGAACATTTCTACAAGACTAGACACAAGTACAGATAACTAAAACAAAGGCGCAAATCAACCAATGCAGAAATAATGAATCAAATCAACACCAGGGGCAAACCCACACTCAGCATATTCAGTCACGCAGCAGCCCAGGGAGCAGGGAAACACATTAGGGTGCTAACTGAAGGGAAACTAGGAGAACACAGTCCAGGATGGCCAGTGGCACCAGTTGGCCAAACAGGAAATTGATAGCCATAAGACAGGGACCAATCCTGACAGCATTTAAACTCTTCCACGTTTAGGAAGGCGATGAATGGAAGACCAAATTCAACCCCAATATTAGTCACTATGAGCATTTTGTATGAGTATGAGATTTAGTCTGGTGAACGGCCCTTCCATTTTCCAGGCATTCATGAATGATAGTCTTTATGATATGTTAACTGTCTTTGCTAGATTAGACCCAGCATCTAAAACACATTAAAGTGCTTGCTTGGCTACTGCAGAGCCATCTCTACTGTATGTGAAACTCAAAGTGTGAGAACTACATTAAGTTGATCTATTTTCTAAGGTAGGTGCTCTCACTGTAAGGAGTGAAGATATTTCCCAAAAAGGTCAAGGCTGTCCTGGACTGGCCCAACTCTACCTTAGTAAGGGAGGTATAGAATTTATAGACTTAAAATTTTTTTGTTGTGCTATTTGCTGGTTTATCTCCATCATAGCACTCATTTGCCATTCTGGAGGTGCCTTGAATAATAACCTGCTCTCCACAGGCTCAGAAGGTCTTTCAGGAGCTCATAAGCCAGTTCACTTCTGCTCAAATTCTCAAGCTGTTTATAGTGGATACAATGTCTCTGAAATTGGTGTTGAGGTTGGTCGCCTAAGTTACACTTTGTGTTTATTTTATCTCACTGTCTTTTGGCAGCAGAGAAAAATGTTGACATTGGCAGCTGAGAACTTTTGGCTAACAATTTTACTTTGGAGACTGAATCGAGAAATGGAGACATTTGCTGGACGGAGCGAACTACCATTTCCAGTTCCTTATCGACCACAAGAACTTGCAATATCAGCAAACTGCCAGACAGTTGGCACTTTGTCAGGCCTGCTGGGCCCTGTTCTCCTTAAGGTTTAATTTTTCAATTTCCCATGGACTCAATCCCAAAAATACCAAGGCGGATACCCCTCTCCCAGTGACAGGAGAACATCACAGTTTCCTCAGCTTCCCAGGAGGGAGACACCATAGTCCTAAGAAATCATCTTGTTTCCTGAGTGTCGAGAACTTTGCCCAGGCCCAACTGCCAGCTAGGAGCTTACCATAAGCACTTTCGCTTCTTATTTGCCTCTCTTTAAGAGTTTCACAGTCATGCTCACCATAGTGGATATACAAAGCTTGTAGACTAATTTCCTTGTTCAAGATTTCCAAAGTTAATTATACCATACGAGGTATGGTGTAATTCTTACTTGTTCTTTAACTAAGAGACATATCAACAACATAACAGATTCACAGACAACATTAACAACACAGTAGTCAGTAGTATACACTAAGTACACTCCTACAATATGTGCAGTGTTACAACATAAGGGGAGATAGTAATTAGTAATTGCAGTACTCAGATTATCTGACAGTGGCTGTTGCATTGTGTAGCAGTGTAGAGTATAATGTAAATTAGTGCTTCTTGACGTTGACTTTCAGATAAAAACTGAAACAAAATGTCCAAATGTTTAGAGTCACCACTGTCCAGAGGGGATGGGGGAGTGTTGATGCCAGGAGTGTTGAGTGACAGGAGTGCTTTTCTGGAACAACATGATAGAAATGTCCTGGACTGCTGAAAGCAATGTGCCAATGACATTCTGTGCTGCCTTCAGGACCCTTTGATGTGCCTTGCAGTCCTGTACTGAGCATTTTCTGTACCAAGCTGTGATGCAGCTTGTGAGGACAGACTCAACAGTTCACCTGTACAAGTTTATGAGGATCATAGGTAAGATCCAGGACTTCCTCAGACCTCAGAGGAAGTAAAGGTGAGTCTACTTGACAGAAACTGTAGAGTATTGCGATCATTTAAGGTCAATAGAGATGCTGCTTCTTGGCTAGGGTGGAGGCATGGATGGTCCTGGTGACGTCTTCTGCTAAGTGCGCCCTGAGAAATCTGGTGCTGTAGACTCTCTCTATCACAGATCCCTCGATGTGCAGTGGGGAGTAGAAAACTTTGGAGTTCCTGATGTCAACAATCATCTCTTTTGTTTTGTTCATGTTGAGAGAGAGATTGCTGAACCTGCACCAGTCTATGAGCCACTCCACCTTCAGCATGTACACTGAGTCATCACCTTTGCTGATGAGATCCACCACTGTCATGTCATCAGCAAACCTGGCGATGCTATTCCTGCTGTACTTTGCAAAAGAGTCATACGTTAGCAGAATAAACAGTAGTGGGCACAGCACACAGTGCTGGGAGATGGTGGTGCTGAGCGTGGTGTTGCCAGGGATGTTGCTCATGCCGGCTGTTTGAGGTTCTCTCAATCAGGAAGTGCAGGGTCCAGTTGCAGAGGGACCTGTTGAATCCCAGCAGCTTCAGCTTCCCTATCAGCTACTGGGAGATGAAGCTGTTGGATGCTGGATGTATTTTGATGAGCAGCACCTATCATCAAACTCTGTCCTGTCCAGGTGCTGGGGATATCACATGCTTAGTGGACTGCTTGTGAAAATTGGGACTGCATTTTTTTAATGTGTCCCATGACTGGATTAATTTCATAGTGACAGATATGAGTGCGACAGAGCATCACTGAGGCAGGAGACCATTGACTTTCTTGGCACAGGTATGATGGTAGTGGCCTTGAAGCGCTTGGGGATGACCACCTGGCTCAGGGAGATGTTGAAGATGACCGAAGACATCAGTCAGTTGGTCTGTGCATTCTCTGTGCATTCAGCCAGGTATGTTTTCTGGTCCTGCAGCTTTGAGTGGTTATACTTTTCACAGAATTCTCACATTAGCCACGAATAAACACAGTACCTTTTCCTCAGCAAAGAGGATGGTCTACTTTGCAGGCTTGTTGTTCAGTGCATCAAACTGTGTGTCAGTGCATCTGAGAGGGAAGTGTTGTTGTCACAGGCATCCAGCATGGTCTTGTAATCTTTGATGGCCAGGAAACTCAGTCACATGCATAGTGAGTTTCTGTTTTCGTGAAGTCTTTGCTCATATGTGTGTTGTTGCTCAGATGCTGTGTGACTGGTTTGCCGTTGCTTTCTGAAGGATTCCCTTGTCTCCCGATCTAAAAGCATCATGATGACATCTCAGCAGCGTACATACCTCTGCCAACATCCATTCCAACAGTTTTTGGTTGGCTTAGGTGGTGATGTTCCTGGAAGCAGATGTTGTAACAGATGCCGCATGCTGCTCCTGGTTAATATGGTGGTCATAGGTGGCAGGTCCCCTGCCAAATGTTCCTGCCCATTCAATCAAAACTGTCCTGAAGGATTGAGACATCTCCTTCTGGCCAAACTGTAATCTGTTGCTGGACTGCTTTGACCTGTTTGAGCAGCAGAATGTATGCTGGCATTAGCAATACAGAGATGCAGTCTGACAGGCCGAGGTAGGTATGGGTTGTAGCTTTGTATGTGTTGCATGCGTTCAGTGTTGTTCTCCCTTCTAGTAGGAAAGTTTGTGTTGTTAGAACTTGGGGAGAACAGTCTTTAAGTTGGTTTGGTTGAAGTTTCCAACAGCCCTCTGATGGCTTCCCTAATATAACTGGAGCAGTATAAGCAGAGATGATGATAATGGCTGGACCCCACCCCCCTTTCCTCTACTTTCCTCTCTTTAAAAACCCTTTGGCAAGTTCTTGTTTCCGTTCATCCCTTCACATCTGGGTCCGTCCTGTACGCTTCGAGATGGGGACCCACTGTCTCTCAGTGGCCCGAGCCTCATCAACACTACGCAGCTTCATCCTCCATCAACAAGAAGCCTCAGCTTTGCGCAAAAGGCCTGCTGTTCTCCGCAGGCAGCGGTCTGCCCCAGGGTGCTTGTTTACTCTTGTCCATGCCATTAATTTCCCCCTGTATGTATTTCCTTTAGTTAATAAAGTATTTAAGTTTTCTGAGCAGCCTACCTTTTCTGATGTTATTAGATGAAGACACCAAATCATTTGCTAATGAATATGCAGCAGTTTTATGCAGCAGTATTTGCATTACAATAGCATGCAGAAAGTCGTATATCTGTGTGACAGATAAGCATCCAGAGACCTCAGTCTTGCCTGAAGCTCAGACACCTGAAACAAGGGCACTGCACCTGGGAAGGGTAAGAGGGGTGAGACCATGCCCTGCGGTGGTCCCTGTAAATCTTTTTCTTTTTTTATAGAACAGCAGCAGGCGAAGACAACTGTGGCTAACAGATCATTACATAGGTGGTTGAAGAGATGGTTGACAAGTATTTCACGCACATCCTGATTTTGCCAAGTTCAACATGTCACTGGGTCAACAAGGGATGGGCCTGCGTATCACTTCTTTAACCAATCACAGTCTTCATCATATGACATTTGTCTGTTCTGTTTTTTTACTCATTTTCTAACTCAAGGCTTCCCGTCATCCAGCTGTCCGGCCTGGGCAGTGTGTGTCTCAGCAGGCTATGTCACGACTCGGGAAGGAGGGAGGCGAAGGCAGGCGTTGGGGAAAGCGGAAGGGACTTTATTCCAACAAAACACAACACAAAAGGCAAAAGGACACAGACCGCGAGGGGTCAAAACCAGGCTGGGAGAGCAGGGGGGGAAACACAGGGCGCAGGGTAACTGGAGGAGTAGCACAGGCAGGCAGCAGGATCACACACACAACAATACAATGACCGGACTGGGGAGCTCAGGACGAGGAGGTACTATATACACCACAGATAAGGAGCAGACGAGAGGCACCTGGGATCATCCACACGAGGGCTTAAATGAGAGGCTCTTCTCGTACCAGGCACCCAGGTGATCCACGGTTGTGGCCAGAACCAGGGGCTCCCGCGCAGAGCCCAGGGCTAAACTGGGAGGGTCCCACTCGAGGTTGACAGGAGGGTCTGGACAGTGACCAGGGGCCCATGTAGGGTCGAGATGGGGACTGGGGCCCAACGGAGGATCGGGACAGGAGGTCACCGGTGGGTTGGACTGGAACTGGGCCAACGCAGAGATGGTCACAGGTGGGCCGCAGGCTCCTGGGGCAGCAGGCTGGACAAGGCAGGTACCTCGGGGGACAGAATGATGTCTAACACCTCGGGACATGGGCTGAGGTCAAGCACCTTGGGACACGGGCTGAGGTCGGGCGCCTCGGGACACGGGCTGAGGTCGGGCGCCTCGGGACACGGGCTGAGGTCGGGCGCCTCGGGACACGGGCTGAGGTGGAGCACCTCAGGACACGGGCTGAGGTCAGGCACGGGGATCAACGGGGATCGCAATAGGAACAGATGACAGATCAGGAACTACCCCTGGGCAGGGTGCGGCGGCATCCCCTAGGCAGGGCGTTGCATCCTAGTCTTTGCTTCCTGCAGCGGGAACTCACAGAGGGCCATGGAGAGCTAACGGGCAGAGCGGTGGTCAGTTCAGGCGACAGGCAGAGCTCGGTGGGTACCGCTGGGGGCTCGGTGCTGATTGAGCTAGGGATTGGGCAGCGGAGAGACCACCTCGATCACAAACAGCCAGGGCGACGTTAGGCTCCTTTACATTGCTACATACAGTCTTTGCAGATAAGCATATTCCTCTGTTTAAATACTAGAACTCGTGGCCATAAGTGGAAATTAGTTGGAGAACATTTTAAAATGAACTTGAGGAAGCACTTC
>JAODKC010000036.1:2922366-3015726 GCA_026777985.1 Mormyrops attenuatus
TTAGGTTCTCCCCAAACGAGCTTGATGGGCCGAATGGCCTCCTCTCGTTTGTAAATTTCTTATGTTCTTATGTTCTGTATCTATGAAAGGTTCCTTGACAAAATGCATACACAATAAAACAGGTACTTTACAAATGTGCATCTTGCAGCTTAACACTGGTTTTAAATAATGTGGTGATGTCATACAATGATGACTGTGATTGGTCAAAAAAGTGAAACAGAAGCCCCTTACGCATTGACCCAAGGTCACATCAAACTTGGCACAATCAGGATGTACAGTATTTTACCCAGAATGCACTGTTTTGGTTTGTTTTATTTGTTGGTGAGCCACTGAAGGAGATCAAGTTTGCATATATAAGTATCTTGCAAATAAATCACTGCTGGCAGAGAGTCCTCGGCCTGACGGCTTTTTCTGACACCTTCTGACACCTGCTTCAGGGTTGTGGAGGGTGGGGCCTGAAGCCTATCCCAGAGGGTATTGGCACAAGGCAGTAAACAACCCAGGATAGGGCACCAACCCATCGCAGGGCACACACACACCAATGGGCAATTTGGTAAGTCCTGCATTTTTTAGACTGTGGGAGGAAACCAGAGTACTCAGAGGAAACCCCTGATGACACAGGCAGAACATGCAAACTCCACACACACAGAGCCAATGCAGAGACTCAAACCCTGAGCCCAGAGGTGTGAGGCAACAGTACTAACCACTACACCACTATTCCAAAAAAAACTCCTCACTCCCTTTTACTAGAGTGGACAATGTGAAAAAGATGTTGCTAGACAGCACTAGTGTTGCTCAACTGTCTATGGGTCTGTTGTTTTAATTGATGAACCTGAACACCCCATGTCATTTTGAAGCACATTTCTGCTGCTACCTTCTCCAGTCCCTCTCATTACCCGCTTTTCTTACCACCTCATTTTTCTTACTCATTCCTGAGATTTATGAGCCAGTGGAAGCCCTAGATGTATCATTCCTGCTATCCTCACTGTGTAGGAAAAATGAGACTTTAGACCACATGCTTGCAGGCCCTGCCACTGTGTTGATTCGTTCAGGGACACAACCGGTTTTGCATGACTTTCAGGCAAACAAACCTATGTGTGTAAGAAGACATCAGGTACTATGAGGTCGACTAGCAAAGACGTATTCAGACAGAGTAAAGAGAACCATGTTTTTAGTAAAGTACCCACTATACTTACCTGGAATGTCAAATATGATTAAGGGACCCCCTTTTAGAACAGGGTCTAATAACTTATACACTCGCCTATGCATTAATCTTATATGAATGTTATGCATTAAACAAGGTGGCAGCTTATACAGTATTTATAAAATCCTTGAATCTCATGGTCTTACTATTAAGGACAAAATATCTGTCATCCCACAGTTAAGTCTAAGAAATGAATGATCACCTGTGACCTTTGTAAGCATCTCAGGAAATGGAATTTTACTGCAGGTATGAGCACCTTTGATGATACAGAGAAATTGTTAGTTCATTCTAAATAAGGGAAGCTAGTTTTGGTTAACATACTGGATTTTTTCCGCCATGCATTCCTTCATTCCTTTTCAGTGCTTTGCGGTCACATGGTGAACAAACTGTCTGCGAGTTGTGTTAACATTCGAATCAGACGTACTGGGGTAACTCTTTCCTTTTTCATTGACGATGTTATAAGTAGTGACAAAAAGCCTATTGTTCTACATGTCAATCATGATAATTTAGGGCATCAGTGGTGAATGAAATTAGTTGTCAGAGTTCAGTCAGCAAGGTAGACAGCATTCATTACAGTGATAGATAGTATGACTCTCTCTCATCCTTACGCTGCTCACTTACATAAATTCACACCAAGGGCAGATGACATTGACTTTGCACCTTCCAACTTGTGTAAGAATATAGGTTTTATCACTATTTATCTGAAATATATGTGTCACTATTTTCATCTGTGTCATTTTGGTTAAAAAGATCAAGGCTGATACGATGTACATTTTTAAAGCAAGATCGTGAATGTAATTTTCTATAGTTTCTGTATGTTTAATTTAGTCGTTTGTTTATTTACTTTATCTATCTATCTATCTATCTATCTATCTATCTATCTATCTATCTATCTATCTATTTATTTGGCTCTTGCATACAAATGTTGTATTACAAAGCCAGGAAGTGTTCATTTGTTTTTCATGCTCTTTCATCTTGTTGTAACTTCGTAGAGAAGGCAGAGGTGCTGATTACTGCGTTGTAGAAGGACTGTATCAGAACCGGACCTGTTTGAAACCCCCGTCGTGATGATATCACCTTATGGAGTCTAAGAAAGCCTACATATTACTTTGCCTTGCTGGGGGGCAGGTTTTTATCCCAGCAGGCCTAGCGGAGGTACAGGATGCGGCTACTTGTCATGTCTGATCTCTGCTCAGGTTGAAAGATTCCAGATAGATGAAGGAGAATGAAGAGCATTTGCTGGTATGTGTCAATGTCAGAGGTACAGTGTTAATCACTGGGAACCAAACAATGGATTAACGGAAACTTTTTTGAACTAAGGGAAGGTACTGATTCATTAATGACTATATACTATGACTATGTACAGCTAAGTGGGGACATGAGCATTTTGTGGGACATAAATAGCTGGTAAAGGACAAGATGAAACATGCTCAGTCGCCACAATGATCCGATCGTGGAGCAAAGCATCTTTAATGATACAACCCACAATCATAGTCCAGAATCTAGGACACGGAGGTCAGAAAGGGGAAGGCCAATAGAGTTTAAGTCAAAATACAAAGGCAGAGTTGATAAAAGAAACTGTTGAGGAAACAGGTGGGCAAAACAACGTTCGAAACAAAATTCTAAATTAGAATCCGTAAGCAGAAACAGGTCAGAGAACAGGCAGTCAGGCAAAACAGAGAAGGCTCAGTAATGGATGAACACACAATTCCGCACCAAGGTTTTACGGGGAGGAAGTGGGTCTCTATATGTGTTGATTAATTAGAAACAGGTCATCTCACTAATCAGGTGAAGCAGAGCGTGGGAGCGCTAAGCTGGGCTTGAAGGAAGTGCTGGACATCGGATCTGGATTTCAGATCTCTGTCTTTTCTCTGTTTACTTAGTGCCTAGGCTGGGGCTAGTAAACATGACACACATGAATTTTGTCTCCTGCTTGGCCAGTGCCCTCCTTTTGACTCCAGCATTCCCACACTGTAGTCCAGAGTACCAATAAAACCCTGTTAATGTCACAGCTTTACCTGTGAAGATCCTGTTTTTTCATATGTTCCTACTGGGTTTTGTTTTCAATTCACTGAGCTGTTCAAGTCAATCGGATTCCTCATCCATCCTCCTAACTCTTTATACCCAACTACAAAACTACTCTGTTCTGTGTTAGAAAAAAATATTTAATTGTTCATTGTTATTTTGCAGATTTTGATGTTTTGAATTTATATCACATATCCTAAGTGTAACAGTCCTGAATAGGCTGTATGAATGTCATTTAGCACAGTGTTTCCCAATCCAGTCCTGGGGGACCCACAGACAGTCCACGTTTTTGCTCACTCTCAATCAAAAATGTGGACTGTCTGGCAGGGAGCTCGGAAGGAGCAAAAACGTGGACCGCTGTGGGTCCCCAAGGACTGGATTGGGAAACACTGATTTAGTATGTCAGCAACTGTTCTGTTGTAAAGTGTGGATACAGAATACAATATGAGAAACAGAAGTAAACTATATATGTCTGGTCAGCACTACTAGTGCATGCAGTATATAAAGCTGTGCTTCGCCTGTCAGGAAGTACATCAGATCAGAAATTTAGGTGGCATACATGTGGAATGTTGAATTTTGCTTTTTCGGTAAGGTAATTTTAATATAGCACCAGTGACATAAAAGTCATTTATGTTGGTGATAGATTTTCCTTAATGTGCTGAAATTTCTATTCTGGTTCACAGTAATATTTGAACGAAGTAGTTACTTCCATTCTTTTCAGAGATGAGAGTGTAATATGATTGGTAAGCATGTCTGAGATAATTGTGTCACACACATATACACAAAACCTTGATCAGTATATGTCTCCACCTGTTGTTTTACTATTGTTCCATTATTCTGTACTTAAAATCAATAAATCAATATTTTAAATGAAATCTGCTTTGCGGTCAGGAAAACACACCCAGATGTTCTTATATCCATGTTAAAGGTCACTGAAAACATCCGTACGTTTACTAATTATCCTGCAGTTGTCATAATAAATGTATGGTTTTTCAATCGACCAGAAAGTGTATTGCCAATCTACTTTCAATTGCCCGTTAATAACATTGCCTGTCAAAAAAAACATATTAGAAAAAAACATTGCCCACAGTGAAACGTCAGCATGCATTCAGACAATGACATACCCAAGTGTCCACTGTACATGGATCCGAAACAGTGTAAAATGCAAATAAAAACAGAGAAACACAGGAGGATATAATCAGAATGAAGGGAAGCAACACGGCTTGAGTGAGAACCTTCAGCAGGATGCTGAATTCTCCAAGCATGTGGTCCATTATCATTGGCCCTTAGAGCCAGTATCTGTTTTCAGAATAAATCCATCTATGGAATCCCCTTAAAGGTATTCTAACTGTCTACCACGCACAATCACCAGTTTTAATGAATCTGGTTACCAGAAAAAGGCATGAAAACACTTAAATGGCCTTAGATATAACACGACACAAAATGTCTGCAACATTTATTCACCTCTTTATCCTATATGTGCTGCCACATTATTTTATACATGCCATGTTTATTGAAAGAGTATAACACTGAGTACATAACACTGAGTATAACACTTAGTACATAACACTGATTTTAACACTGAGTATATAACACTGAGTATATAAAGCTGAGTATATAAAGCTGAGTTTAACACTTTAACGGACAGGCACTAACCCAGCTATATTATGCTGAAGTTCCTTTAGCCAAAACATCACTTCTGTAAACCTGTTTATTAAAATTTTAAAATAAATCATTTTTATGACCACTGATGCAGCCATTTATATGTCTTTTGTATGAGGACAGATAAGCATTCGGTATCACAATACTAATTCTATCACAAAACTAATTACACAAGGCAGGAAGGCCATCTTAACTTTTCAACCGACGGAAACAAAAAGTTTGTTATAATTATAAATAATAATAATAATAATACTACTAATAATAATAATAATAATAATAATAATTATTATTATTATTATTATTAAGGTGGCTGGAAAGCAATGCAAGTTAAGCAATGATGTTTCATTGATACTTAAATGGCCAGACGTAAGGTCGAGCACGTGAGGGGGGGGCGGACCCGAGGCGCGCGAGCGGGAGGGCCGGTATGGTGGGACATGCGGGCAGGAGACGGAGTGCACAGAAAGGGGAGGAACCTGCAGGAGGCATACACAATTACAAAACGAAACACCGCCTTGCCAAAGTGTCAATGAAACGTGAATCTCTGCATGCAACACGGGACTAAAGTTACCCACTAGCCAAGGAGCCATCGGGGCCGCCGTCAAGGCGGAAAGTCAAGGTTTGAAGAGCGCCTGTGTCGTACAAGCGGCGCCACTTTACTTCTGAAGCTCCTGCTCGCTCCTGTCACCTTTAGTCAAAACACTGGGTTCAATAGACGAAAACTCTTCTTCCAGCACCCGAAGTGCGGACAGCTCCCTTTCCTCCCTTGTATGTACCATAGACGAGCTTCTTTTTTTATTTTTAGGACAGTCAGTTCTGACTCAGCGATTCACTTCCAGTTCAGTAAGACTTTGCACGTATGAACACCTTCAGTGAATTTATGTTGAAAACACTCAAATAAGGGACATTTCCGACTGGAGAAGAACCGATCTGACTTTACACTCACTATGTACCAGGGCCACTTGCAGGTAAGATGTTTGACGAGTGTGTTGTGTCTTTGCAGAATATACGTGAATTGCGATTAAACTGGCGATGCCACGCTTAAATAAGTATAAATAATAAGCTTCAAGGTGCGTTTCAAGGCGAGGGCACCTTCCGTTGAATAGTGTAACGTAAACGGGATGTAAGCGAAAACTGTGAACCTAGATTTCAGCAATTAGAAGTGAATTCGGCGCAAGCCATCTTTAATGATACACGTATGTGTTAACATGTGCATGTTTATTGTCGTTATTCTGCCCAGTTTTAGGAACTGGCGAGCATTCTAGTTATTTAACTATTGTAATATTTATTTATTATACCAATTTGTGTATAGTTTCAGACGCGCACGCTTGTATTTTAAACAAAGCTCGGTAGCAATTGACGTATTTAATGTGGGAAATGAACTGACCGGCCGGAAAGCGCTTGTATGGGAATCGCTGAGACGGAGCGTTTTGACTGGCATTAGTTTGAGGTACGGAAAAAGCTCGGTTACTTTAATCATCTACTCATTTCAATGGATCTTCAGTACATTTTCAGTAGATTCACTCACATTTCTGAATAATATCATATCATAAGTTGCGCAGCTATTACACATCGCATACACAGACCTAGAAACGCGAACACAGGCTCAACTACAAAAACACATTTATGGAAAATGGAAAAATAGTTTCCCCCTTTAAAACTGAGTGCTTCACGATGTGGCAAGACAGCAGTAAGCAGGCAAACCACGCAACAGGAGGGTTATATATCAATATACATGTCGTATTTTAGGACATAGCGCTGTATTCTGTGTTTTATTTGTGAGTTACATGTACTAGGCTATGGATATGATTATATTTAATTCGTGGCTATTTACTGAATTACTTTATGTCCCATTCCGGTTTTAATTTCATTTTTATTAATGACATTACATATAGACAGCTGATTCACACTATAATACTTTTGAGCTGATTCTTTATGGCACTGCTGAAAACCTTTAGAACTGACAATTCACTGTAAAACACGCTGACATGCTAGATGGGAAAAAGCGAATCGTCTGAAACTCCAACCGTAATGCATACATGACTAATTTATTTAATCTTGAAAAATCAATGCCGGTGCTTTAAGAAATCAAATGCCTTCCACAAATTTCACGACCACGCTGTCTTTAAACGACGTTATATATAGAGTACCTGTACTTCGTTTATTAAAAGTGCATTAGGAACATTTTACATAAGTATCGACGTGAAAATTCCTCATTAATAGGCTAATTTTCTGTGTGTTTCTAAACACCCTCACAGGTAGCATAGACCTATACAGTATTTGTTTTCGGAGTATTATTTGGGTGCGGTTCGGTATCGTATAATGAATTAATGGGCGGGGCAATATGAAGTGTTTAAAGTGATAGGTAAACTAGTGTGTGTGGGGGAGGCTGTGTATGCACACTTGTTTTTTATCACCAGAACGTTACGTCCTTTACAACTGTGTTTCATTTAAAATTAATTGCCTAAATTTGACAGCTAAGTCAAAGAGACCTGTACATATCTGATTTACAGCCTACCATCTGTGAAGGCTTTGGTAACACTCCAGAACAAATTTGTACTCTTTAGAGTCATCGCTTCATAAAAGCTGGACTAGCGGATGAGAAGCTGGAGCCTCTCACATGACCTAATTAATAATTGGTTCAGTTTGACAGGAACTAGACGCAGCAGCACTTACACTGGTAATTAGGCAGATCATATTGTGTGTGTGTGTGTATGTGTGTGTGTGGGTGGGGGTGGGGGTAGTCTTTTTAGGCAGTGTGTGTTTCCTTGCACCTTCTGCCTCCGCAGTCTTTAGAGAAAGGACCCACCTTAAGGATGGACATGATCTCATCAGGACTGTCCTTTAATGGTTACCTTTATTCCCATCTTATGATTATATATTATGGAGTCTAACTGAACATGAATGAAATCTGTGACTGCGAACTCTATTGCAGCCCTGAAACACTTATCTGATGAGTTAGAAACGTTTGCTTCAATAGTTATGTTATATCCAGAAAAGCTGGGCCGTTACTGTCACTGAAGAGTGGCTTTACTGCTTGTTATTCCCTTGTAATCCCACGTATCAACACAGACTCAGAAACTGGCATGTTTTTATACGGAAACTTAGCCACTGAATGTCGCCCTGTTTAAATACTTCCAGGAAAAACACTGATGTTTATAGAGAGTGACCTTAGATCTGAGTTAGTGTAGACCCAGGATTTCAATCTCTCTCTCAGATTATACATCTGCAGGCACTATTTGCTCTGCCCCCCCCCCACATCCCAACAATCACACAGGAATGAAAATCCCCCAAGAAGCAGAATGACTGCGCATATGATTTTTTTTATAAATATATCCCATTGCCTTGTGGCGCATCGGCAAATAATTGTTTCCTTGAACTTGGCGTATACATATTTCACAAATATGGAGGAACCGTTGCTGTCATCCATCCATCTTCCAAGTGCTTATCCATTACAGCTTCCCAGGGGGCATGGAGCCCATCCCAGACGGCATGGGGCACAAGGCAGGGGAACACCCTGGATGGAAGGCCAGTGCATTAGAACACACAGACACTATGAGCATTTCAGAGACACCAGCTCACCTGTTTTTGGACTGCAGGTGGAAGCCAGTGCCACAAATGGAGAACATGCACACACATGCAGAACGGCAGCGAGATTCAAACCCCCAGCCCTGGTGATCTGAGGTACCAGTACTAGCCTCGGAGCTAATGAGTATTTTTTACATTGTCTCTGTTACTAGTTAGATGGTTGTATAGTGGTGTGCATAATCTCAGCATCTTACATGTGAAACAGTTGGCAGTGTAACGATGCCGCAAGGATCTCTGGCCAAAAGATCTGTCTTCTCCTGTTCACCCTAATTATCCAGCTACATGCACCTTGTGCTCCCTCCTTGGTGTCTTTCTGCTGAGACGGAAAGATGACTTTCACATTATGGGATCACGTTGACTGCTGGTCTGTGTTCTGACTCTTACCCTGCAAATATGTTTGATCCACATGGAATGGATGTTTTTTTTTCCCTTTTTACTATCTCATGGCCTACTTTACCTCCACCAAAAGGATTATCTTGTTATTAAAGTCAACAAACAGCCTTTATTTCTGTTTAACAAAAAAAGCTTTTCATAGAATTATCCATATCGTAATTTCAGAATTATCTCATAACGTTATGAATCAAAATAAAATGTCAAATTTGACTTCAGTTAGCAGTTTAAATATGGTATCCTTTTAAAAGTCACGTTGACTTGATTGGTTAAGTGGCCTGAAAGCAGAAGCATGTAATATACATCTTGTAGGGAGGGTAAGTTTCCCTGATTTCCTCTTTGCCAGCACTGCAAATACAAAAATGAAGTGTTCCGCAAGTGTGACACAGCTGACTCAGGTCTCAGTAACTGGAGCAACAAGAATAACACTGGTGCAGCTGCGATGCATCTGGGAAGAGAGACAGTATGAATGTTCTGCAAGGTTTGGGTGCACTTTCACTTTTGTTTTATTAACTGTTACTTCCGTTTGCTGGAAAACTCTCCACCATGGCATAGTATCCAAAAATGTTTGAAATGGTGACTAGTACAGTAAACAGCTATGGTAACTAGTGTAATAAATACCTTCATATTTTTTTGCATGTTTTAACCCGAAGTTTTAACACAAAACATTAATTTGTCCTTTTTACTGCAACAAGTCTGGAATTATCGTCTAATTTGGAAGATGCTTTAATTATTTCACCAGTTGTCGTTTCACTATTGGTTTCAGGAGATGAATATTAACTCCACTATCAGTTGGCCCAAATGCATGCCATTGGTACACTATAAACTTCTCCAGACGTGTAATTGAATTACATGTACATTACATTGCATTAAAACAAGACCGGACTTGCAGTTGTATGCCAGACAGTAATAGGCAATAGGTAATAGGCACTGCAAGTAATGGGTTCACCAATTCTTTTAGCTTTGCCCATTCGAATACCTGATGTATGACTAGATAAGCAAATTAGATCACAATCAACTTAATGTAAAAACCTGGGCTGCAATGTTTATGGCCTTTGTAGAAAGCTTAGCCTTTATCAAAGTGAAATTTGGGGCTCCACGAAGAGGGCTTTTCTCTTTATGTATCTCTGAATAGATTCGGCAACTTAAAGAGGTCGGCCTTGCGGAAAATGGGATGAATTATCAGGCAGGGAAAAGCCTTTTGTTATTCCCATGCAAAGGCAGACCTCCAATGAAATAAAGAGGCTTGTCTTTCACAGAGGTAACTGGACCACAATTTGCTGGACTGCAAAATTAATTTGGACAAGAGTGAGTCTTGCTCAAAGACCCAGAAAGAGCACTTTGCGGTCATGGAGACCCTCAGCATTCCAGCCAGAGGTCTCGTTTCATCCAGCCAGAGTAATTTGATGGTATTCAGACCACCGCTGATGGCCTGAGCTGCCGTTGTTCTCGTGTGGCTGCATATTTCCATTCATGGTTTTTTTTTCTGAAAGGTCCTGCTCATAACAGGTAAAGGGAAATCCATCCAGTTTTGATAACAATTACTGGACTGGAGCTTACAGACGATGCCCTAGACATGGGCAGAAAGGCAGAGTACCTGGGGGCGCAGTAACCGGCTGACAGCAGCTCAGGGGCTCACGTTCTCCTGTATCTGGAAGCTGGAAGACTGAACCGAACGCTAACGCTGTGCCTGTACATGTAGCTCGTACTTCCAGCTCATAAATACGTAGTAATACTCAAAATTAGGTATGCTGGGGCAAACTGTGTCAGCAAAGATGTAATTTTTATAATAAGAAGTATAGGAAGGGAGAAATACAGTTTGTAGGCATATTGATGTCTCCCGTTTTGCTATGTTTTAGATATATATAAATTACTTGTATACTTTCAGGTACAGTCAGTCCTGCGCCACAACACAATTAATGAGTTCCTGAAAAACATGGCTTACTGAAATACACATATCCAATGGGCAAAATGGGGTTAAGGGAAATGCAACTAACTAACAAAACTAAGTAACTGATGCAAAATAAAATGAATTAAATAATGCAAACAGTGATACCAGTGGCCAATGATGTAATTATATGCATTTTAAATAAGAAATAAAAATAATACATTAATGACTTGCCTAGTAACCACTTCAACTGAACTTGTGAACTTGTCGATTGCTCAGAGTCAGGCGTAGTGAATCATAGCAATCGGGCAAGTGCACAGTACAAATACAGCAGATTACGGTATGCGGAGTGGTACTGAGGGCAACATGGTTACAGACAGTCTATGAAAAGTAAATGTAAAATAGTTTTAGATTTTTAGAATTTAACACTTTGACCTAAATAAAGTTTGATTTTTTTAGATCTGAAAACCAGTTTGACTGATTCACTGAAAAGAATTGGCTCAAAAGAATGATTTGATCCCGAATTGGACATCACTATCATATGCTTGGATAGCTGTTTTTTTGTGCAAGTAGTATTTCTCACTCAGATCATCTTAGTTAGTACTGTAGTTCGCATAGTGCTTTTCTCTATCACTGAAAATCTCGCAAATACAAATGCAACTCTGCATTGTGTTGGACTTTGTTCTGGGTACAGCTAAGCAAAAAGTTAGTTTGGCTACTCCAAAATTTTATTATAAACCAATAAACCCCTAAAAATTTATGGGAAGCTAATGATAACCGGTAACTATTAACTTTTATTATATGAATTTAGCTTTGCTTTGGTTTTTGGATCTGAAACCATTAAAAACATACTTATAGAGCTAAAATTTTAATGTTTTAAAGCTGAAGTCCCATATGTTGGACCAGAGTGATCACCAGGTGATAATTAGGACTTGGGTCTGTAGAGTCTCCAGAATAAATCGGCTTTGAAATTTCCTTTCTGTGATATTCTGTTTGCGAGGTATAAGCATTTTTGCAACTGGCCCCTGCTGACATTTTGCCCTCATGGAAGCCACTTGGGGATTACAAACATGACAGCGTTTACCCAGAATTAGGAAGGAGGGTCTCAGCTCTTTATTGGTCTCCTGTTTGTGTCATCAGCCATTCCTGCCCTTACATTATTGTTTTTCTTTATTTTTTTCTATATTTTGTTAATCATGCACAGCTGCTCAGAGTGACCAGGTTTACATTTCACTACATGTTGTATGTGTACAACTGTGTACGTGACGAATAAACCTCTTGAATTTTGAAGGAGCCTTCAAAATGGGACAGCCTCGTCATACCTCTGTGATGTATTCAGTCCTCAAATGTGGCCCTAGGATGTAGCCCTTGAATTCGGACACAGCCATACTGTGGTTTATCAGTACCTACTACAGTAGTGAACCTGCCTGACAACCAAAGGAAAGATGTCTAAATTCCTTCCACTTACATCAGTACCACTTCATGAATATCATATATGAATATCGCCACACAGCTGGGATGATCTCAGTTTAGAAACATATTGTTCTGTTACTTTTGTCAGAAATTGAATCAGGAAACACCAAAGAGATAGCACTGAATTACTTTTAAAATGCTGCATGCCTTTGTTTAAACAATGATTAATATTTAGAGTTAAATTATTATTGTTTTTGTATGTTATTAATGTTAAATAAGTAATGTGAAGCACAGGCGGGAAAAAGGTGACAATCCACTGGCAGGCATTTAAACTAACAAAAGGCAGGTGTGAACCATCAAAAACAACCAATCAACAAGGGCACAGGGCAACAAGACACAGGTGAAGAAACTAACACTAATGAAGACAGAACTACGGAACTTACAAGACATCAAAATAAAGAAACAGGGATATACTACACTATGAGATAAATCATGAAACAAGTCAAATACAACATAAGCATGGCAGGGAGAGAGAACCATAAACAAGACAGATTAAACAGAAGGATAAACAATATCAAACTAAGGATAAACCAAAACAAGGAAGCAAAAGGACTAAAAAACACTAGGAAAATCAGAAAACCAATAAGCAAGCAAAACAGATGAAACTGGTCTCAAATCCGCAACTGGAGGGTTACAGCCTCTGTGCCATACATTCAGTCCGTTGAGCTATGTGGCAGTGCGAGGAGTGAAAGAAACACACAAGGGTCTAGTACAAAGACAGGAGGGAACAGGATGGCCAGCAACACCTGCTGGCCAAGCAGGGAAGTGACATGAAGTCCAGGGATGGCGCTGACCCTGACAATGTATTTTTCCACTTAAAAAAGTCAGTCTAATGTCAGCCATCGTGATACACACACACACACACACACACACAGACCTTAACCCCTACCCACCACTAACCATAACCATAAGTAACCAAACAAAACACAAGAGTTTTTGCATTTTTAGTTTTGTGATTGCAGTTATGGATTTTTTAGAAAATTGAGTTTTCCCTTATGGAAGGAAAGGTCAAAAAAGGGGTATTAATCACGTTGTGGTCCCCACAAGGTAAGGTATATCTGGACCATACACACACACACACACACACACATACACATTTTTGAGCAATGTCAGACAGCAAACTGGGAGCTAATCTGACTTCTCAACATTGCAGGTATTTCATGTTATTTCTAAATTGCAGTGTAATGAGGCAGTAACCCCAAAGCACTGGCATTCTGCTAAGCACTTCCCATTTATTTCCACTTTTTGTTTTAATAACTGCCACACAGCTCTCTGCCTCCATTCAGTTCTATACAAAGGAAGGCTTTTAATTGTGCTGGCTAAGGTTTCCTTAGTAACTTTAGGCACATTCACGCTTTAATGGGAAAATTGGGTAAGCTAGCAATAGTATAAAAAGCTGCATATCACATTTGTCTGATACTTGCCTGATCCAATATAACTGAATTGTAACCAGGGTTATAATTTATGAATACTGTCCTGGGATTCAAACCCCACACCTTTGCATTGTGAGCAGAACTTGACATTTGTTGAGCCACACAAACAACGACAGAAAGATGGAGTGTGTGTCTGTTGTTAGTTGTGCAATAACTAGGGCTACATCAGTATTGATATAGTATCGGTATCAGGTCTGATAAAGTGCTTGTGTACTCATGCTTATCCTTGTGACAATGTGCCAATGCATACAACTGATGCCACGTGATGAGGTATCAGCGATATCGTTGACAAGCAAGATAAATGGGACCACAACATGCTTGCAGTGTGGACGTATTTCACTATTAGCCACAAAAACCAAAGCGTAGGAAACTGCAAACTGTGCTGTGATAAGATATCAAAAGGAGGTACGAAAACAAGTTCATACGACGACAAGTAATCGAATTAAACATCTAATAGCTCAAGCTAACAAATAGCATAACAAGATTTCCACAAGTGGCACTCTGCGATGACCCATCGTTCAGCAAACACTAGAGAGAAAATGATAAACGCTAACTGTCATGCAGTGAAAACAAAATAAGCTTTTACCCAGTATATTGTTCTTGGCGATCAAGCATAATGCCATAACGGTGGAATGCAGAGAGCATAATACTTTCTGAGGTGGTACGTGGTGTAAAATGTTTGTAAACCACGGCTGTAGATGGTTTTAGATGACGTGCTGATACATCGTTCTCCACAGCACCCCTTCTCCCCAACCCCCCTGTGGTTGGCAAGTTTTAATGCCTAGTGGATAATGCGTGCATGTTTTATTATTTGGCTAAAAAAATGAAGTGTCCCACTTGGCGCCATGGTGTTTTATTGCTTATCCTACGTGGTATCAGTGAGTACCAGCAAGCAAGCATTAGTACTCGTTCTGATGTAAAAACAAAGGTATTGATGTATTCATAGTACTAGCTAATGGGTGAATGTAAAACCTGGCTTCACTTGGGTCATTTAGCAAGTGCCAGTTTTTGAAAGCAAATTATTTTACTTTTATAATGAATGTAGCACGTGCTATATCTTGCTGTAAAGGCAAATTTACTCAAATTTCTCGTTAACCACAAACAGTAGCTATGCAACTGTTCTGTGCTAAAATAACCATGAATATGTATCCTTCTTTCTGTGCCCAAACTTATCCCCACGTCATCTGAAAATATACGGGTGTTTTCACAGAACCGCACGGCGGCTTCGCCAGCAGCATTGCAGTCGCCCGGGGCTGCGGGTTCGAGTCTTGGCTCTTGGCCTGCTGATTTAGCATGTCCTCCTTATGTTTGTCTGTGGGTTTTACTGAGGTGCTCTGGATTCTGGCCACCCGCCTCAGAGATACGCTTCAGGTGAACCAGTGACTCCAAGGGAAATTGTCCTTAGTGCGAGCTATGTTGGGCGTGTTTGAATGCCCTGTAATGGACTGGCATCCTGTCCTGGCTGCTGCTCTGCCTTATCCCATACAGTCTCTGGGATAGGCACTGCACCACAGCCACTGCAATTAGAAAATATATATGCTGTATAAAAAAACACATCTATGGATTTTTACATCAGGGTTAGGAGAACAGCCCCCCCCCCCATTGGTGAATAGATAGTATTTTAGCAGATATTAATAGTAAGTGGCAAGTAACTTTATCTAATATAGCAGAATTTTCTTCATTCACTGCTCGAGCTTAATATGATGAAGATAAAAAGGAAGCTGTTTTTCTTCCCCAGTTCCCTCTTCATACCACTTACATGGCCCTCCATTACATCAGTCTTTATTTTTATATCTTTTTCAGGGCAGCAATTAATTAAGTAAATATTTTAGTCACAATGCGCAGCCTTGCAGTCTTATCGTTGAACTTATTTCACTCGTGACTGGAAAGTTACCATGTTATTTGATTGCAGTCCTAAACATCTAGCTTTTATCATTTGTTTTAAGAAACAAACATATGGCATGTTGGCATTTAATATCTGCACAATACATGTTTTTCCTGTTTAAACACTCCACGTTTCAGTCTGATTCATGCTAGAGAAGAGAAACGGGAGACTTGTGCATAATAGGTAGGCTTAATGTTTTGGTGGAGTCCAATCCTGTCAATGAACCATGTTTTTCTTAGAATAACTGATCTTTGACCTGTAGTCTCTATGAACACAGTACCCATAATCATAACATGAGGAACTACATTCAGCTCTGATAGTAGCGTGTTTTTTGTACACAATCAGACCTTAGCCTGCTGCTTAATCATTCCCCGTGGCTTCATTTGCCTCACTAGCTTTTTACGTAATGGAACGAGCTTAGTAATCAGCAGGATCAAGTCTGCGCAGAAAACCAGTCGTACCTCAGAGATGACATGGTAGTGCTGGTTCGTGACTCTTTGAGATTGCGAGATTCCCATATCTTAAAAGCTATATGCAAGTTAATAATATGGCCCTACTTTACTAATGAGTAAAGAAAATTGCCTTTCCCCTTAATTCCAGGTATTTATTTTGCAGTTGTTCCCGTTCAGACAAAAACGTACAGGACCAACTCAACATGGATGCCACAAATATAACAATACAAATTACAGCTTAATGAACCACGAATTTCAGTGCTGAATTAGGGTCAAAGGTTTTACTGGTGTTAAGAAAAAACATTAGCATTACAACAGAGATCCATAGAAAATGGGAATGTATGGGGAAAAGGAATGTATATATAAATGCATATGTTTAATAAAGTATTACTGTAGTTAGGAAATGGGCAATATTTTGTGCTTAGAAACATTTGCAAGGAATAAAATATAAGCAAGCCAGTGGCAGAGAGCAAGCTAACAGTCTAAGGGTTGATCATTCTATGCAATATAATAGATCTATACCATCTATATAATAATAGAAGAGTAACAGTGGACAATACACTGTATGTGGTCTCCACATCTATGGTGCCCCATCTGTGCTCTTACCAGTCATTTATTTATTACCCAGTGCGCAGAATGAGACTGCTGGTTCAGTCACTGTTCTCATTCCTCTGTTCCATGTCCAAGGCGCAGTGTCAGAACTTCCTGTCTATCACAGAATATCTTGCTCAGACAGCCTTGCAAAATTTATGGCCTCAGTCAACTCCAGTCCAACGCATTTGCACTCGCAGGAAGCATGTTAATGAATACACATGGCAATAAGTTCTGTCTCAATCTGTCTGCTCCCTGTTATTTTAGCTCATAAAAATAAACAGTCCACTTTTATTGAAACAAGTACAGTTTCACGAGACATGTAGGCTACCTCCACAGATCATCAAGCATGTCCAAACCTTATTTTTCCCAGGTTAACAGATGACTACGGATTAAATTATTAAGTGCTGATGTGAATGGTTCTGCACACATCATAAATAGAGCAACGTGCAGATTAAATCCCCACAGTGTCCCTGATGCCCGAGTCACGCTGCTCCTCTGAACATGGGTCCCAAGGACAGGATTTTATGCGGCCCTAAAATCTTAAACGTCTCTCGTTGCCTTCTGGCTCGTAAGCAGGTATTAAATGGAGAAGAGATGGGGTCAGCTAAGACCATGCTCTTTAATAATCACATATATGTGGCTAGGCATATCACTGCTAAAATATTATGGTGCATAGCTACACTTAAATTAACTACCACATTATAATGTAGTATAAATGTAGTATCCACCAATGCATTCTTTCTGGTAGGTCATTACTATCTTTTTCCCGTTCAGGTCCTTACTATCTTTACTAGCCATTGTGTAATGTTAATGTTTTACTATAATTACACTGTGTTTTTTTATTATTCTAGTTGTCAGTCCTGGGCGCCAATACTGTCTGCTGTGTATTTGTTTGTAACCTGTAATGATGGTTATGATGTCATACTTCATACAGTTTGAAGAAAGAGAAGGGGGTGGTATCAGTTTAGCAGGTTGTCGATTTAACAGTTAAAGAAATTGGCAACAACATCTATGGTAAAAGGAGGAAAAGACTCAACATAATGCTCATTGCTCTCCTATTTGCTTGATAGCTAATTTGTTTGGTATTCCTGCTCACTTGCTCCAACAGACTGACCCCGGGAACGGAAAATAAAGTGGTTGCGACTCAGTATATAAGGCATGCAGATACAGTCAGGATTTTTGATGAATATTCAACAATGGATGGAATGGACAATCTAAGCAATTTTTAAGGTGCTATGACTGCCGGTGGCAAACAGGGCGAACCCAGCATTTCCGAAACATCCACCCTCCTGGGATCCACACACTACAGTGTCGAGTTCATAGAGGGATGGTGCGATAAACAAAAACATCCAGTCAGCTGCAGTCTAGCTGCCGAAAACACCAGAGGAGAAAAGGCAGACTCACTAAGGCCAACAGGAGAGATGCAAGTGCAAAGACGCCATGGAGCAATACACCATCAGGACATTCTCCCACGTCTTGGTGAATCTATACTTTGAAGAATTCAGGCTGTTCTGTAGACACAAACATTCCTTCCTGGTACTAGGCAGGTGTAGCTAATAAATTTGCCCAGAGGATTATATAAAGCTTACCTTTAGAACACAGTGTACATTTATTCACTTCATTAAAACTTTATATATTTATATATTGTCTTACAACAAAATATGTGGAACTTGGGGTGAATGTCGTACAACCAGTTTAAGGTTATACCTTTACCCTCATTTTCAAATGTCGGGAGAAATGAATATAGCTGCTCCTGGATTTAATGTGACAGGAAGTCAATCGCTTTCACTTCTAAGGCTAGAGTATCCTCCAGCTATGCATTAGCTGCCGGACTGATGGGAATGGTGCATCGTTTAAGGAGGAGCGAGACGAGACCTGGGAACGAGAGCGTGGAAGAGAAACTGTCGGACAGGGGTCCGGTTTCAGTCTCTGTCCTCCCAGCAGGATGCCTTCAGGGGGAGAGGGAAAGTAATGAGGCGCGGTATTTGTTTAAAAAGCTGCAAAGCTGAGCGAAACAGACCGATTGTTTGATAGGATATTTCATTTCCAATTTAAGGAGAGAATTTTTAACAACGCTCTACAGGATGAACTACGGAACACTGCTGATGGTATGGCGATTAAACATTTCATATGACTCTTTGATCACTTGTTGGTTTACTGCTGGCCTCTTATGTATACATTTTGCTCTGAGCTGCAGTATAAATCTTGTTCAAAGTACTAGGTCAGACCTACTTATTTTATCTGGGGGGACACAGATTCATTCATCTTCAACACCCCCATTCTTGAAATCGAGAGGTATTATCTGTACCAGAGCAAACTCATCAGTGGTGTATGCAACCTATGCATAAATCCAGGTGAGATAATAAGGGGGTGCTGCTGCTACCTATCAGGAAGCGTTTGGGGGCTGTTGCACGTTGCAGGCAGCGAGATGGCTGTAGAGATGTCCACATTGCTGCAGAGCGGATCAGTGATGGCAAACTCATGTCTCCCAGAAAACATTTTGGTAGTAGCTTATTGATGCTGAAAGTAAGTAAGAAAGTACTAAACATAATATTGCAGTTATTTGGTGAATGCAATATTAGCAGCCTGTGCAAAAGAAAACAGGAAATTAGATATGCATTTTTTATAATACTGACTAAGGTTTTCAATGAGGAGCAGGGTAATATTGCACAAGTTGTGGCATTAAGTGTCTTCAATGACGCATAGTAGCAAGTACATCGTTTAAAGCACATATGACTACAGATACTGAGTGAGTTTCTGGAAGACTTCTTAACGCTACGTCATTCATTAGTTCTATCTTTTAACACAGAACTTACGAACGATGTAGCGTTAAGAAGGCTTCGGGAAACTCACTCACTGTTTGTTAAGGACTCGGAACATGACATCTAATATGTCTTGGTAAAAATATCCAACTGCATAAAAGGACCCACTGTTTAAGTTTTTAAAAGCAGGTCAGGATAGTCAGGGCGCTTAAACCCCAGAAAATACACCTGCTAGCGTCTGCTGGAGATGGCCAGCTGCTGCATGAATGATTAACGTCTAGGAGGGAGGACTGTGCTGATTCTGTAAGGTCTGGGGGGGGCGGGATCTGGACACCTTGGGGGCTGTCCCTTTTTCCCTGTGATGAATGGAACCCCCGCCCCCCCCCCCAGACATTGTGCCATGGGGAGCAAGGTGTTTAAGGACAATAGGCGACCAGCCAGCCCCGTGAAAGGGCCGGAGGCAGAGCCCGCAGAAGCTCAGTGGGGTCAGGCCACTCATCTAGGCACTGATTACACAAACGGGTGCTCCAGCAGTTACAGCATGTTCTTCTCTAGCCTCTTGACATACACACCAGGCCAGGCTGTCATGCCCTGCAGTTTCCAACAGGAAGCCTGAGCTCATCACTCAAACGTGGCTGATGTTGTGGGTCGCAGAAACCCATGATTGCAGCCACTCGTTTCCCCTTCTTTCCTCCCTGCCCCTTTGGTACTCATGACTATGCACAATTTTCCATGTCTTCTATACATCTGTGGTGGTATTGAATGTGAACGACCCTCCAGTCCTTTTTCTCAGCAGACGGAGCGTCGTCTTTATTGTTTTCAAAGTGATTTTTAGGTGTCAGGTCGTGTTGGGATCCTTAGCGGCATACAGTGAGTTGTTTTGTCAGTCAGTTGTTTTGAGCAGTCGTGTGACAGCAAATGGTTTGTAAGCAGCGTTTAAATGCTTGTGATGGAAGGCGGTTTGCTGTGGGCAGATCCATGGCCACTACACACTTTGACCATCAGCTTGATCCTCTGCACGTCAGTGACAGAAGGAAAATAAGAAACACGTATAATCCTCAGATTACAATAAAAGTACCCAGCTATATTATGGACAGGTACCTTTACCAATGAGGCAACACACAGCCCAGTATTTAAGCTTCACCGACAAATGTTTTTTTTCTCCCCCACACATTTTTTTCATTAATTTGCTTTCATTCCAGTCTGGTAGCATATCAGAGACAACCTATTCAGTTCTGGCTGAAATGTTTTATTAAAACTTGTGCCACAGTGTGATTGAAAACCCCACATTAAAATAACAAAGAGGGCTATAAGAATCGATTTATTCGTTTTCCTGGCAAAAGTTCAGTACAGCCAAAATGCAGTGTGTTTCTGTGGTCGTTAGAGTTCTTCTACTGGCTGGGGACAAGTACAAAAATAGCCATGACTTGGCAAGTGAAAAGCACTCGCTGACCAGACACAAAAGTTTGTTGTAAGCTGGATTTTTCTGTGCTTATTTAATCGCTGTGAGGTGTTGCACCCATAGCGTGATGCAACTGAAAAAAATCAAATTCACGTAAATTAAGTGAATGAGATTTGAGGTAGAAAAACATGTAAAACTATCTATGGGGTGTAACTGATGGAAGCGAGAAGAAGGGTTCTTGTTTGAATTGTGTTCTTTTCTATTTTATTTTTATTTCGGTGTACTGTGCAGGAATGTAAATGAGAAACTTGGCACGAACCTGCATTTCTGCATGCATCCGCACAGAAGGCTGTGTATTTGCAAGAGAGCATGTTGCCAAATGAGGGAATTAAGCTTGGGATAAGGTCATTGCAAGATGGATGGGGCTAACATGGAGTTAAGGCTAACCGTCCATCCATATCTGCTAAGCTTAATACTGAACAGTGGTGAGAGGAAGGAAGCAAGCAGCTGAGCTGGCCATCCTGCCATGAGTCTTTGGCACCTATATTAGAGACAATCCCAGCAGGTCCCATGAAGCTTTGCAGCGCAGTGGTTTACGGGGGAATTCCAACAGCCTGGGCTCCTCACTGAGACCATTCATTCTGCAAATAAAGACGGCGACTATATAGCGGGGAATTAATCCTGTCTTCTGTGACCCTGTACAAGATAAGCAGCCGGAAGATGCCTGGATGGATGATGGATGGATGGATTGATGCTTTTGCTGTTTGTTACGTATGATTCATGCTTTTCTATGTTTATGAAAATTGGTAAACTGAGAAGCTGAATGTCAGCATTCTTGGACTTATATTATATACCATAGTGAGACTGGTAAGGTCTAAAACGTCAAAAGAATACAGTTTTTTTCTTGTCAAATATCACCACGCCTTAGCCTTACATTGAACACCATTATAAATCTACTTCCAAAAATTATGTGACAGCTATAATAGTGCAGACAGTGCATTTTGACAGTGCTGTATGCAAACAGTGAAGTACACAGTGTACTGCATCAATAAAGCCTAAAGGTGATGGATACCTGTCAGAGATATAAATCTTGTTACTCCACACCTGTCCTGAAACACTATATCCCTGCAACCTGTCGTATCAATTAAGCATTGTCCTTAGAAGTGATTATTTTTCTTGCCAGAGAACCATGCAAAGAAAAGATCAGTCCTGCCTGTAACCTAGGAGAAGGACTCTATTGTCAGAAGAGATAGACATAGAGAAAAATGCAGACCCACTTTCTTACTTATTAAACTTTCCCCAAAGCCTTGAAGTGATATCATTTGGAATCCCTGTGACTGGAATTTCAGACTATCTGTATTCCCTTTAATCAGCAATTAAAGGCCAAAATGACAAGGTAATAAAAACTTTATCAGTTGAGCAGCTGCTCTGTAACAATATTACAATACACCGTCTTAATTCACGATCATCCTGTATGGCTGCAGAATTTCTTGCTGTTGCTGTAGCAATTTCAATAATGTTGTCATGGTATCCTTTTAAAATTTGCCTTTACTCAGAAACCCATTACTTAACACCCTATTCAGTGTTACGCTGGTGCAAACAATAAAGCCAAAACCAAGACAGACAATTTGTAATGTTTTTAAATGTCTGAATTTTTTCTTTGCACCCAGTGTCTCTTGGTGGTATCGGCTTGAGTAGAAACGGGAGCCGTTTGAGAGTGATCAGGACCGTCAAAGCCCCATGACCCCTTATGCAATCGAGCTACAATTTAATCGGAAGTGAAGATGATCTTATTTATTTGGAATGAGGAATGAGAACGAATTTGTCAGTAGGGCCGTGTGCGCGCGGTGAGTTCCTCAGCAAAGCTCAAAGTGATTATCGGAAGATCTCATTTACACTCCACGTCTACTTTGTTAGGACTGAATTGCTCGAGTTTTCCTCTAACTCTGTTTATTGGTGCATAAGTCAAAATTACTCTTTATTCACTGATTCAACGTCACCCCAAAAGACCAGTTAAAAACAGCCCAGCGTTAGTGCAGCAAGGAAAATGTCCCTGTGATGATTTCCGAGTCCTACGTGCGAGGTCCCTGTGTACAGCAGAATAGGCGAAAAGACCCAACTTCATTATTGCATTCGAGAAGGTGAAAGCCATTTAGTACCCATGTACTGGGAGGTGAATGTTTGAGCCGAGGCCAAGTGCCATACTAGATCTACGGAAGCCAGTGAAGAGGGAATGCCGTAGACTAAATCTGCCACCTGCTCTATAAACAGATAAGGTCCAGATCCAGTTACAGATACCCTTCAGCAGGAGGTTATTGGCAGAATATGTCAATCAAAGTCATGGTGCATGGGTAGATTAGGGATGTGCGTCCCATAAACGCAGCAGTCATTCTCCATTACGGGAGAAGTCCTGTATTACATTACTGGCTATTTTCAGCTGTTTTGGAAGCCTGGGGGTATCGATCAGTTGTTAAATCCACTATAATGGGGGTGCGGCTTCACTGGATGGCTTCATTCCCATCCCTGAGCATTCAAGAGTGAGAGAGAAGCGTATTACAAGGAATGATGGAAAACATTAGATGTATCTAGTAGGCGTGATTACAGGGAGAGCAAAAGATGGTGTAATCTGGATATTAAGCATAATGATGGGAGTTTTTGTACCAGCATTATCCGTGTAGCTAGTGTCAGCTTTTCTTTAAACTGGTAAACCAGAAGCTCGCTGTTTGCTTTTGTGATTCTGGGAGGCCAGTCTCATGGTGACTGCTTATAAATGCAGGAAGTGCTGAGTCACTGCTTTGCAGGGAAAGTATGACTGTGCGTCTCTCATATGGGAATAAATTATATGGTTATAAATAACGTCTGCATGCCGCTTTCCCGGAGCGTTGTGCAATATCACGCATTGTTCTTTTTTTTTTTACAAAAATCTATGCATTGAATTTAGGGCTGTGATTTTCTGCTTGTTTACATCGTGTTTTGCTTCTGTTAAGGTTTCCCTAAGTCCCCGATAAGCTTTTAGGAGGCAGCTGTGTAAACATGAACCTGTGTAAACAGATTTGGCAACACAGTCAGATGAGAATTTAAGGGGATGTCGATCTGTCCATGGTGCTGAAAAGCTGCCATCAGCGTATGACACTGCACTGACATTCCTCCCAGTCTCTTAATCGTCTCTTTGCAGATTCATAGATATCGCTTCTTCTGCAGAAGAATATTTCATGCTTCTGGCTGAGCTGTTTCCAGGACTTGTTCTGTTGATCAGTGTACGAAGAAAATATTCCACAAGTAACACTGTTACAATGTTGTTTGTCAGAGCAGCTGTACCTCTACAACATGCATATTAAAGTGATTTTGCTGAAGATTTATTAGCAACATCTGAAGTTTTTGTTTCATTATTGCTTGTTTATTTTAAGTACAATGGTTGTAACTGAAGGCACTGAATGGGAACAGTTTCTGTAGTGCATCAGTGTGTCTCATTGTCTGAAATGGAACTCTTCCTGCTTTTTGCTTGCAGTGTCATTGTTTTGCTTGTTTTATTTTGATGTACTAGACCGGAATATAAATGGGGAGTGTGGTACAAAATCAGGCAGCTCTGTTCCCTCCTGCGAATTCTGAACTTTTTCAGCACTTTGTAGCTTCATACCACACTATACACTAATCTGTCTAATGATTTAAAGTAGCCAAGGTAGTCATTTATAAAACGTATTGAGTTTAATGAAGAACATGACTGGGAATATCCATTTGGACTTTTTTTACCATTATAGTAGCTTCTGTGAAATAGACAGGGGACTCGTTTTGACGGGGACTTCCTGAGCACTGGCTGAATCCAGACGAGAGCAGACGGTGACCTTTATCAGCTTCTAAAATTCCAAAAAGCTTCCCAAGTGGTGTGTGGGATGCCTTCAGTGAAGGCACCTTGATGCAGGGTTCCCTGAACCACCTCCAGTTGCTGATGGGAAAAGGATCCAGCAGTCATGCTCCATATGAATAATAATAGATAACAAAAAAAAAAACAAATCGGTAAAATTAACTGCTATCAGGTGACAGTGCTCCCACAAATGCATTATTCACAGTTTAAAAATACAATCAGACTGTATGTGTCCTCTTTAGACTAAGCCAAACTTGGCAAGGATGTGTATTTAGCAAAGAGCTATGACTGTGGACCATTAGTGTCTGGCATCCTGCTTCTGAGCTGATGGGTTTCAAAAGTGTTTGCTTAATCACTTGGATCAGGCTGCAGTGTCACAGTCCAAAGTCTATTTGGGCAGATTTTACATCTGCAGCTACAGAGCATTATTGCATACTTCAGCAGGAGTTCATCTGCGATTACTGAGAGGGTAGTAATGGGAACTAAATGGACTGGGAGGGAAATGCATTTGGTTTGACAAATACAGGTGGGGCAATTTTATGTGTAAGTGTTTTAATTTTGAGGAAATGGAATGTTAACCTTTAAGCAGTGTTCAATGTTTTAAAACAGGAGTGAGTCACAGAGTTTCATCTGAAAAGCAGAACTGTTGTCCATGCTAGCTGTCTCTTCTGTTTTGTATTACAGATACCTGGTCAACAAGCCTAGCATTTATCAGAAGGTGCTGCAGCCATTAGGTATTTGCTAATGTGTGGAATTACAATTCAAAGTGTATTTATCTTATCATGTGTAGTTGCCAGTATTTCATACGCTGTAGCAGATTACTCATCTGTGAAAAGCTGTGAATATTTTTGCTTTGCTAATACAGTATATTTACACTACCAGTCAAAAGGTTAAACACACTTACTCAAAATCACCTGCTGAAAATCTTAACAACCCTAAGCACACCTCGAGGTTATGTACGTAATGTATTATCCTGTGAACAAGGAAAGAGGTGGAGTGCCGTGACAAATTACCTACCCCCACAATCCCCCAACCTAAACCCTACAGAGCTGCTTTGGGATGAGTTGGATCGAAGAGTAAGAGCAAGGTGGGCAACGTGTGCCCTGAACTTGTGGAAACTCCTTCAGGGCCATTGGAGAAGCATTCCAGACGACTACATCTGGAAGCTGGTTGACAGAATGCCAAGAGTCTGTAATGCCGTCATCGAAGTAAAAGGAGGCTGTTTTGAAAGGTCTGAAATTTGAGAAAATTTTGAGATGTTGAACACTGCTCTTGGTCATAGTAATATTTCATATGTATTACTTCATTGCCTCGAGGCCTTTTACTATAAGGTGAATATCAGCTAAAATAATGATAATTGTATTAAAAGCCGGTGTTTCCAGACTTTTGGCTGCTACTGCATATGACAGAGGGTGTGATGTTGCACCCACAACTAAAAAGCAGGCAGTAGGATTTATAATTATTCATTGGAGTTTTGTATACAAAACCAAGTATACATATGGTTTCAAAACTAATGGAGAAGAGATTCACATCATTGCATCAGGCAGGAGAACATGAGAAAAGTCATGAATGTGAATAGATGGGCAGCCCAGGCACGGTCTGCTTCTTCTGGGCTGCTAACAGCAGTGTAGGTGTGCAGGCTGCCAAAGGTAATGCTCAGGGCTACTGTCTCTGCTTCACGGCCCATTGCTGGGTTGCACACGGCCTAATTGCACAGTCACTTCAGGTAACCCAAGTTGGCCCTTAGCCCAGGCAGCGACAAGGCTCCAAGTGACACTTGGATGCCTCCCGGGGGCCGCACGTAGGAGGGCTTAAGTGCACAGGGTTTCCCATGTGAAATCCCACGGGCAGACTCTGTGGTGATTTCGAATCCAAACACAAATGCTCACGCCCCAGCAAAGACATTGCTCAAAAAAACTATTTCTGTTTCATTAATTAAAATGTGACATAGATAACTGCAACTGACACCTAGGTGGGTAGTTTTGAAAATGGAAACATATTTAATAAAAAGATGGCTGTGGTATAGTTGTTTCTTTGCAGGATTATATTGAATGTCTGTTTCAGTTTTCTTGAACTTATGAGCTTATCAGCAAGCTTTGTCTTAGTTTGGTTTAACTAGAGTGCTTATTTTTGTTCTGGTGTGACCTTGTATTATAGACAATGGATGATTTTATTTTTCTTCTCTTTTCTTATTTTTCACCAGTGTACAAATGTTGTATTTGTACTTCTGACAGTAGCCTTACATATTTTTTACCAAGTCATTTTCATCACATGTGGAGTTTTAATGCACATCTGTTGGGTTGATTTCACTATCAAAGTGACAGGAGTAGGGGGCTGGCATGGACGTCTGTGGAAGGGAAGGGCCGGTGTTGCACGACAATGCACGGGATGTTTACCGCTGGTGTGAGAGAGACACGCAGCTGAGCTGCATGTGCATCGAGTGCGGAGCACAAGTGAGCAACCCAATCACTGTGTGGAAGTAGGACAGCGAGCGTTAGGTCACTAATGAAAATGAATTGCCAATTGCGAGGGGAGGTAATCAGGTTACGCCCGACGCTGCTGCGGATCCCTCCCGCTAGAGCAGTTTACGTGGCCCAACTCTGCGTTAATATGAGAAGCTGCAGCGTGAGCAGAAACAGGAGCTACTGGTAATGAGCCTACTCTGAAGGAGCAGAATGCACTGTGTTAGGGCGTCTGATTGCCGGGAAAAGCGGCCTTGATGTTACGATTGTGAAGGGGGGGGGGTCGGGGGGTGATCAAAGCTGGGAGACTCATGATGCAAGGGGAGAATCAGCATATGGAGGAAGGAAGCGTTTCTCCACCCCGCCCCCCCAGCTCTCGCCACCAAACTCCCATGTCCTTACTCTTGATCCTCTGTGGACGATAATCCTAGCAACCGTTTCCGAGCTAAAAGGCACAGAGGAGTGATGTACAGAGATGCAGGATCTACTCACAGGGATCCACACATGCTGCAACAACAGAGGCACAGAGAAAGCAATTAAAAATCCAGCTCTTTTGGACTGTTCAACAACTCAGTTTCTTTTTTTATTAAGGTAGCCAAAGCGAAATGCGAAGATGAAATGTTTATTTACATCACAGTACAGTGTTTGTATGCATTCGTTAAATGAAATCTCTTAATCTACTTGGTGAATATAATTTGCAAAGATGAGAGGATCTTTCAATCGACACAGAAGAAAGATTATCCATTAGACTTGGACCACACAGAAAAGATTACGTTGTTTTAAAACTCTCGTGCTTAATCCTGGCTGAGCTCAGACATGATTGTGAGTTACAATGGAAATATAAACGGAATTAGATCCAAGTAAATCACTAAAATTACTTCATGTAAAGCCATTATTCCCTTGGTGGAGATGAATCGGCAAAGGTTTGGTGTGATTTATGGCCCTCCCGGTGGCAGGTCGTATAGCATCACGGCAAGGTCAGCCCTGTCCCTTCATTGTGTGTCAACAATTTCATGTGACGTATGGGGTCAGTTCAGTGGTGGGCGTCGTGTCAATCACAAATCAACAGCCGTGATAGACTGAAACACAGGCGAGAAGCTACTTGGTGTCTATGGGCTCAAAGGCTAACAATCACTGATTGTATTATAAGCCTCCGTTTCCTGGAGTCTCCCAAACCGAGGAGAGATGGTGGGCAAACTCGCTCGTTGGATAATGGCACTGTGTCTGTTATACACACTTTATGTTTACCTTCCATAATAAGAAGAGCAAGTGAGCTTGCCTAAAATATTCCCTCCATTAGCCTATTTACTTTGTTTATATCTCAACCCCCCTCCTGTCTTCCGAAAGAAGAGCAATGGCCTTCCCGAATAGCACTTCCTATTTAAAATCACAGACCTTTGCATTTTTCATTGTATAAGCCTGTCTAATGGACTTTATGCTTCCTTGTGGTTAACAATTACCTTCGGAACCCTTCTTAAATTAGGATCTCAACCATCCCGCTGCTCTTCAGAATTTGCTATTCGGATACTGATATTGGAGTCAGTGTCGGACAAGAGTAGACATTTATCTACTGATCCTACGGTTAAGTAGCTAGATTCCAGAAGATTCTCAACAAAGGCTACTACAAGATACTGGAGGCGGGGAAAGTACGCTGAGGAGGAAAAGGCCATGAAGGGTTGATGTTCTCTCTTTCACTCTTCTTTGGCTCTCAGCGGAGGCGGTCGCATAGAGACTCTCTCAGCCCTGCTCTCCAAACTAAGGAAATCATGGATTTGATCAACTGGTCTCTCCACGCAATTGACACCATCTTCTCAACGAGAAGCACAGGTTCGGGGGAGCCTGACTGTCCTGCAGGAACGTTTGCAGCTGGCTACATGATGGACGGATGGGAGAAGTGGAGGGTCATGTGCCTGGCAGCTCTTTCCGTGGAGGACATCGAGGATATTTACCTATTCGGAACTATGATTACAGGTCTTCTGCTGATTGGATTAGGCTTTGCCCTGGTTTATCGTAAATTAAAGAATTCTCTCTCCTCATGTAATTTCGTTTTTTTTTCTCTGTTTTTCTTACTTCCCCTGTCTTCCTGACCGGTCTACCCCCTGTAATGTGACGTTCATATGTGTGGTCAGGATGATGGCCGCAATTTCGCTGGTACTTGTGACTAGTGACAAGGTATATTGCAACAGCAATAAAGGGTGTTCCATACCATACCATACCATGTTCCTTAGATCACAGTAGAGACAGTGGGGGGGGGGAGTTTATGTGCCCATGATCAGAAAATCACTGGTTCAAGTCCTAACCGCAACAGAACAGTCACATGTCCATGGGCCCTTGTGCATGGCCCTTAACCCCCAACCCCAGGGGGGCTGCACATTGGCTGACCCTGTGCTGTGACCCCCACACTACAGAGACCAAGTACTTGTGCAAATGACAGATAAAGCATTTTCAAGTAATTCAGCATTTGTGCAATTCACTAATATTCCAACAACAGGTGTGGTCTGAAATTCCAGCACTTGACTCTTTGGAACACTTACTTACTTCATGTTACTCTGAAAATTTGTATATTCATTAGTGCCGATTATCACATCTCTTCTATAGGTGACACATAATGCCGTTTGTCATTCATGGTAAAATGACTCAGCATTGTAACTGTGTTTGTAATTGTGATCTAGTTACTTTATTCCCTTTTCATGTGGTGTTTCCGTTATTTTGTCCAACTCCCATATTTAATGTCCTGCTATATAGCTAAATTGGTGGAAGTGTTAAACTATTTACTTTGCTTCCAATAAAAGCTCCTTCCAATGCAATAAAGTTATAGAGCACACCAGCAAGCCCTGCAATACAGATGCGACCATTTGCTGCTAGTGCCTGGCCGTAAAGTACGGCACTGGGGTGAAGCAGCTCCCATATTACCAGATTCTTCAAAAGAAAGCATCACAGACACATTCATTGCCACAAAGAACCTCATCACACTCTTCCTTTGTCTCACAATCACCAATCAAAATGCCTTTTGCTAATCAGTCTGATGTCAGTCTTGATCTCCCTCTCTGGGAAGAGTTGGGGCAAGCAAGATGAGGAAAAGCATTCTGTATTTTATTATTTAGATTTTTTTCTCAGATCCCTGACAGCTCACATTTGGAAGTTTGGATAATTAAGTGACTGTCCTCTGTTACAGCTTGAGCCATGGCTATACAGGGTTAGCTTTGTAACGGATGGAAGACCTTTGTTATTTGTTTTATGAAACAGACATAACAAATAGCTGTTATAACGTGTGGCAGGCAGAGGCCACGACGAGCGGTGCTGGTTGTCTCATTAACAATGAGATCAATCATGGAACGAAGATCTGCTGAGCAAGATGAAGTGCAATAATGGTGTACTCCCACCACAGTAATATTAAGTAAGAATATGAGCGCATGTCCAGCATGCATGGAGTCTTCTTCCAGCAAGATACTTGTATAGGTTTTAACAGGGAGATTACGTATGTAATATTTCCAAGGCTGCTTCTCATGGTGTTTGCTGTGGGGAGTGACTTCTCTTCAGAGCAGTGAAGTCTATGATCTCAGTAAACAGAGAATGATTCTACAAACATCTACCTATGAGAAAGTAATTCTCTGTATTTCAGTGTACAGTTCCGAAATAGGGACCCTGCTGCCTGTGGTACACCATCTCCAGACCTGATGTCCGGATTGTTTCCCTGAGTGTTTCAATTGTGACAAGGCCAGAACGGCTGCCTTTGTTTCAGTGTCCTTTGTTAAGCTCACCTCAACTCCCATTTCCAAAAAAACCCAGAACCCAGACCTGTCGCCCCAACCCTGTGCCACGTGGAATACAGTATTGTATAAACTTCTACAACTGACTAAAAGCTGAAGAATGAAACTGTGAATGGTTTTCTTATGGTACTTTTAAAAAAATAATGTCATTTGTGCATCATGGCAGCATCAGACTGCCCTCAGGCCATGAAACCTTGTGCGTATCACATCTTGCTTGTTTAATAACATTGAATCTTGTCATTTGTGTCACAGCAATTTGTCAGCCATTCCTTTGATTGCCAGCAACAATCAGTCTGATTAACAGCAGCATATTAAAGACCGAGAACATGAAAAGGACAATAAAATCAAGCCTTGCATGCTACTGTCTAAAGGCTATTAATGTTTAATATACAGCAGCTCAAATTCAAATACTACAAGCTGATACACAAGAACCGTGTGCTTCGGATCAGGAAATTCTAGGTGTGGGCTGAGTGGATGACCCAGGCACCCCCAAGTGTAAGGAACTACACTTACACTTTTCCTGGAGCCTTTGCTTTAGATCTTTACTCTGGTTCTAGGAGGGCTAGAAATGTCAGTGTCAGGTTTATGGCTGAGAGTTGAAGTAACTGACAAAAAATAACACAACTAAATAACTAGTGTTGCCACTATAGTAGGATGCAATAATGCACTTTTGGTGGAGTTCCACAAATAACATTGCGAGTGAACCTCATATGTGGTGCTGAAGGGATTCTTATTAAACTGTTGTTGCCTGGGCTTGTTTGAGCTCAAAGATGGTCTGTATTGCCCATTTCCAGTTCCACAATATTTACTCCATCCTCCTAGAAGTCACTAAAACTTAGGTGGAACTGATAACGAAGCTGAATACTGACCAGAGGCATTATTTTCTGTGTTATGGCAACATTTTTGCCTTTTTTATTGTGCAAGCCTTAGACCATTCTTAAAAAGATCAGGTTATGAAAAGATTAGGAGCACAGGATCTTAATGCATGATGTGATATTTCGCTACTTACAGTAGTTGTGACATGTAGTTAGCGCCAGATGTCTGTGTAATTAACTTAAAATAAATGAGATTTATGGATTCCACAGAAGTGACCCTATTCACTGCTCATATTCGTACTGAAAAATGTTGCCCGAATCACATCGAATTGTGATGCAAAAGTTAAGAGAGCTGTTTAAGGGCATCAGTCGTCAATGCAGTAGAGTTATCAAGATGAGTGCTGCTTTATTACAGCCTATTGTTATGCAGATTGAAAATTCCTCATGGGACTTCTAGACAGTCTGTATGTCCCGACGATTCCAAAGCAATCGTCGGAGAACGGCTCAGCGACTTGAACCCTTCGTTTAGGGGTGGGGGTGCAAGTTTTAATAGCAGCAGCAGGAGAGTGCCCCACTTTGAGATCTGAGGCAACCACGTTCTTTCTAGATCTATCTGCCTTCCTGTTGTCTTTGCCCGGCAAAATATCACCAACTATAATCCATCTTGTAATTTAGAAGTTGCATTACTTAAAGTGTCTTTTTTAATCTTTGCTACATATGATATGCTAATGTCGTTCAAGGGAATTTTTGTACTGAGCAGGGAAAATCGTTGACGCACGTCTCTAACAGCACCATTTATAAACCTCCAAGCCCAACCTTTGTGAAATGGGCCTGTGCAAAGTATTACTGCAATTATTCTTTGGTTACATTTTGGATAATGCAGAGACCATGTGGGTAAGATTCATGTTGATGTGATATTTCCTGAGAGGTTATATATGCTTGTATTACTCCCTCATGCCCCCCCCCCCACTACTCACAGCACCACAGGTCAAATGAACCAAGATAGTGGTAAAGAAGAACTGTTATTAAGATGTGTTTTTCTAACACATATCTGTTCTTTATTTGATAACAATTGATTCAATCGTTTGTTTAATTTCCCCTGATCAATACGAAGGGGAAGCCACTCAAAGGTATCGACTAGGCAGAGCATGGGATTATTGCACAACTGAAGTATTCTTTGATTTTGTGCCAATCTGTAAGATTAGGTAACCGGAATAACGGTGTCAGTGTACCTTTGATTCAAACTGATACTTGTTTTGCTCAATTTTGAGCAGCAAGTGAACTAATGAAATTTAATTCTCATAAAATAAAAGCAGATGCTGTCCTGTGTTGTGTATTCAACATATATGAATCTTATCAAACATTTTACTTTTACTGTACCAAACTAAAGTAGTGATTTGTGAAACGCTTCAGTATAAATATTTCTCAAGCGAGAACAGTACATGCAATAAATTGCTACCGTAATCACTGGTGCCCAAGCTATACTTTGTGGTGTTCAGAATACAGATGTACTTCATACTGTATATTCACAGCTCTTTCTGCATTCCATAATATTAGTCATATGCATTCATATACCGTATATAAGCGATTTTACCAAATATTGTGCAGCATTATCAACTAACAACCGCATTTTTGGCTCTGTCCCCAGCTACGACATAAATTAAAAAATAAAAACATCTACTATTATCTCCCACATATTCCATCATCGCCAGAACATTGAAAACTTACTACAGAAAGTAAGGTGCCTCCCACTACCACTGTTTTAGATGTAATTAGTGTTCAGTGCTGCTTCCAGCTTCATCTCAGGCTTAAACTACCGCTGAAGGTCAGACCTGCCCGAGGTCGACAGTAGTCAGGTTGATTGGCCTTTTAAGTTCAGGCCAGTGCCGTCATTGTCCTGTGTGGTCCAGAAACTCTTAGAATTATCCTTTATCCTTTCAATTTGAGACAATTGTGGCACTTGCCTTTGTCAAGGGAATGAGCGTATGAAATTCACCAGACAGACAATCATATATATGTTTATATGTATATTTATATACACATTCAGTGGCTGCACAATGAAGCTAAAACACCTTGTTTTAGACGCCAATAATTTATTAGTATGGTGTCGGACCTCCTTTTGCGGCCAAAGTAACAGTATCAGCTCGTCTTGAGAATGACAGGTACAGGTCCTGCACAGAGCCAGAGAGATTTTGAGCCATTCCTCTTGCAGAACAGTGGCATGATGTTGGTGGAGGAAAATGTTTCCTGACTTGCTCCTCAAAAACACTCCAAAGTGGCTCAGTAATATTCAGATCTGGGGACTGTGCAGGCCATGGGAAGTGTTCAGCTTCACTTTCATGTTCATCAATCCACTCTGTCACCAGTCTTGCTGTGTGTATTTTTGCATTACTATTTGGATATACAGCACCACAGGGTACAATCTTTCACCCACTGGGTGAACATGGTCCTCCAGAATGGTTTGATAGTCCTTGGCAGTGATGTCCTATCTAGAACAAGTAGTGGGCTTAGGGAATGCCATGACTTTCCAGCCCAAACCATCACTGATCCAGCCTTATGCTGCACTCTGGGTACGCAACAGTCCGGGTGGTAAGCCACTTTAACTCTCCTGGATGTGAGAAAAACAGTGAAGGTGGACTCATCAGAGAACACAGGATTTGAGCTGCTGGCTCCATTGAAACCGACATTTGGCACTGGCAACAGTGACTAAATATTTAGCTACAGCAGCCCGACCATGAATGTTGACCCTGTCTAGCTCCCGACGAACAGTTTTGGTGGAAATGGGAGAGCTGAGGTGCGCATTTAATTCTGCAGTGAGATGGGCAGCTGCGGTTTTATGTTTTTTGGATACAATCCGGATGAGTAACCGGACGTCCCTTTCTGACAGCTTGTTGGATGTGGTCTATCCTTTGTGGTGGTATGCCAATATTACCCTGGATACTGTAGCTCTTGATACACCAGACAGAATTGCTGTCCTGGCCACAGATGCACCAGCAAGACACACACCTACAATTTGTCCTCTTTTGAACTCTGATATGTCTCCCATTTTGCTGTGTGGATTTGCAATATTTTATGTACAGCCGTGCTATTGCTCTGCTAATTCAACCTTCACACTCTGCTCTTACTGATTGAATGCGCAATCAGTGAAGATTGGCCACCAGGCCGTGCATATATAAGTGTGAAACCTCACACTATTTTGGCCAGTGTTTCAGTTTCATTGTGCAACCCCTGTACACACACACACACACACACACACACTCCATACATTTCTGTGGGGAATACTCTAATCCCAATATGACAACCTTAACCCCTACCCAGCCCTAACCTTAACCATGAGTAACCAAATTAAGTATGAGAATTTTGGCTTTTTTAGTTTTTTGATTGCATTCACAGATCTTTTTGGGGACCTGAAAAATGGTCCCCACGGTGCCAAAATAGGTTTTATCACATTGAAGGACATTTGGACAATGTAATATTAACCTAATTCGCATGCAAACACACCACAGACAGACAGACAGACAGATAGACAGACAGACAGATAGATAGATAGATAGATAGATACATAGGTAGACAGACAGACAGACAGACAGACAGATAGATAAATAGATAGATTGCTTTGCTAGTGTGAGTACTGAGAAACACAGGATCCCCATCTGGATTCTGCTTTGGGTTCATTCTATGATATTCCTGTGGGGCCCTGATATTTTCCTAATATCCATGAGTACATATGACATACCCAGGTTTGAATCTAAATATGGCAGAAAGCCTTACATCGAGCCTCCCTCATCTTCACTTTCTACTGATCTTCCATTCTGAGTTTACCTAGAAAGTGCAGCACCTAACTAATATTACTTTATTAATGGCCAGTAAGATGCAGCTAGTGGCATTTATTTTCCCGTTAATCAGGTCTTGATCTGTATTTTGTGGGCCAGTGCAGACCCACAACTGCAATACAAATTATGTACCGCACATGACACCAGATACATTTGATTCACGACCCCTCTATCCTTTGATCTACTGCCCGTCGAGTAAGAATCCTCAAATAACTGTCACCACAAATGATGGGTCCTTGACAACGTGCCACTGACCCGGAGCAGGACGGGGCTTACTTGAGTTGCTTTAATTCGAGTGCAAGCGGCGCCTCTGTGCCCAGAGAACCAAGACGTCCTTTGGGGCCGGCTGGCTTCCGAAGCTCCTTGTTATTGCATTTTATCCCCACTGTGTCAAGCGGCTTGCTCAGCTGTCCTCAGAGGAACCAATTTCAGTCTTACTCCCTATTATGGTGCATTACTGGCTGCCCTGCTGTTAGTGTCAACAAAGAGAGGAAGAAGGAGAAAAAGTGCACTTTCTGTTTGCAGCCATACAATACAGTTCAGATGTACAGTAGAGAAAATCCCCCAAAACAGCAGAAAACACAGCCCTGATGAAAGGTCGGCACAGCATGTTACACGTCTCAAGCACATGGTGGGATATGTTATGATACTTCCGGCGGTGCCCTAAGCAGCAGCGGCTCACTGTGCCAGTGGTTAATACAGTGCTATTAAATTGCACATTGCTTACTTGTCGTTCAGAGTTTATATTTACCATTTATTTATGTGCCTTTTGAGTAAACTGTAAAAACTGGAGCCAAGTTATTTCATCTCACTGCATATGTGCATATAGATAATAAAATGGCACGACACAAAGGTGGCACTGCAACCACAGTGACTTACAGGGCATCCAGAAAGTTCAGTGTTCATGCAGATTTTATCGCAAGAATGCATGGGTCTGCTTGCCCCCTTCGTGCTTCAGCAAATGGGCCTCATGGCTTTTTCCAGTTCACTGGTCTAACATTTGTAACACACTTGATCAGTATGCAGAAAGGCTTTATAAGGACTTTGTTTGCACTGTGTCTGCCAGCTCTCCTTCTGCAAATAGTTTCGCATCAGCCTCTAGAGGCTTGAATCCTTTGGACACTGAGACCCATGGTTAGTTATCCCAGAGTTGTATAAAATAGATTTCCCAGACTGCAAAAGAGCAAGCCATTTAATGTGGGCACGTCCCTGCAGGATGCTTTTTGACAAATGGCCACCAAGCCTTTGTTGACAGAGGGATTTAAAACAGCCCCAAAGCTTATCGCCATAGCACTGCCCGTCCCAGAGGTCTGGAAAGCATTCCTGTTAGGCAAACAGCATTCTCTCCATTCCACATTAATCAGACCTCGAAATACTCACCCACTTTGGTAGCAGAAACTGGTGAGCTGGGTAGCAACATTTCTTCTGTTGAGTGTAAATCTCTATTGACTTTTATATTAAGCTTGGACAGTCTAAGGTGAAAAGTAGAAATCTTTTAAATCTGAATGCTGTGGAATTATATCGAACAGCTATACAGAGAATCAGTCTGGTAACCAGTCTAGTTGAATTTAACTGTACAGCATAAGGCATGGATACTTAATAACTGGCAGTAATATCATTTATTATAGTATTATAGTATTATATTGAAGCAGGGCACCAGAAGTAATAAACAGTTTATTTCCACACATAAATATTTTCATGATATTTCATGTTTTCTTTGCTTTAAATCGCTGGATTTTGGCTATTACTGAACGCAGCTCTTGGGCGCTCATCAGTTCTTGCTTTAAACCAGGTCTATTTTTTTACTGGAAACTGAGGATGATAAAAATATTCACACTTCTCTGCTCTCTAAGTGGCTCACTGCCCCTTGTGGAAAGCCTGCTAAAAGGATGTGTGCCAGGAGACACTCTCGTGAGCTGTGCTGTGCGTCATAAACTCCCAGCCGTCTGTACGGGCGGTCCCGCTGCCGTCGGAGTGAGCCTGGCTAGTTCCTATGGGCTGCATCTGGATCGATCGGAGAGAGGCGTTGGACACCCGTTATGCTACGACAGAGACCCAGGTGTGGCGGGCGAAAGCTTGACAGATTCAGGTGGCAGTTCAGGTGACGTTTTGGCTCCCATTAAAGAGCTGAACTTCATAGCTCAGCTGGGTCGTTCCTGGCACCCGTCTCTGCATGACTCATTAGCTCTGCCTCGCGTAAACTTAAAAAAGGGGAGCAGCCTGCTAAGAGAATCTAAAGCTTTTCTCTAAAAGGCGGAGGAGATGCTCAGCAGAGGTGTGTCACACCACAGGCTTAGTCTGTGTGGCTCAGTGTGCAAAGCCCAATGTCAGACCGGGGGAAAAGAAAGTGCCATTAGGTTTCAGTGAAGTGCAGAACCCAGACAGCAGTGGAATAATAGAAACAAGTTTCACGAGTGCCCAAGGCCAAATGGCTGAGGACATTTAAGGGCCTCGCTCAAGGGCCTAATGGTGAAATCGCTCTGCCGACACCGGGATTTGAAACAGCAACCTTCCGGTCATGGCACAGACAGTTAGCATCGGTTTCGTTAATGTAATAGAACCATCCTGTGGTATGTTCATCTGGCATGTGCTATACTTCCTTCTCAGGTGAATTTCTCACAGTACACTACTGTTTATAGTGTACAACTTGAGTCATCTGTTTGAATCCAGGGAGGTGTTTCATGAAGCAGGATTTCTCAGTCAGATGGGTTAACTTAAGCCAGAAGTCGTGATAAGAGTTTAATAAGCATTTAGGTAAGGAGCATTCCTATTGGACAATCATGACTTCTAGCTTAAGTTAACCCAGCCAACTGAGAAATCCTGCTTCGTGGAAACACCCTGCTGGTCTAGTTTCTTCGGTTGGAGATTATATACGTTCTTCTCTCAGTACTTCAGACTTTGGGTGAGAACATCTATGATTCCAGTTTCCTTTAGAATCCGTTTGAGCCTTTGGGGCAGTGGCATGCCGGCCTACAGTATATAATGCCAGGCTGTATTAGCTTGGGTGGTTCCATTCTGTTCTGTTACTGGGCCCTGTAATATCAGCAATCAAAAGCAAAAGCATTACATTGCTCTAGGCTGGAAACCCAGTTATTTCATTAAATTATTTTCATACCAGCTCAGTTACATTAAAATTTAATCACAAAATTATCAGCTAGTAAGCATTTTGTTCGTCACACGCATGGTTTGATTTGGTTATTAAATTACTCATTATATGTCAAGACATAAATTTGTGTTGATGCTCAGAACGTTTAAACATGAATTATTGTGCAACACTTTGGTGCAATTAAAGAAAACATGCACCATATTTATTGGTGCATTAAGTTCCTGCACTATAATGAACTTTTAAATAACAGGAATTTAAATTAATGTGTACAGGGGTGGTGTAGTGATTCAGTACGTTAGCGTCTCCTTTCCCAGGACAGGGGCTTGGCTCTCTGTCTATGAAGTATGCATGTTTGTCTGGGTTATTTTCTCACACTCCAAATTACTGGGTTAGGTAAAGTCTTTGACTGTAGACCTTGTGATGGGCTGGTGCCCCCTTCAGGGCGTTCCCTGCCTGCGTGCTCTGGGGTCGGCCATGGCACTGTGCTGGATAAGGGATACAGAAGATGGAGGGATGGCTCAGTATGTACAAGAACATTCTATCCCAGACCCTGCAGTGGCCTAGACTTTCACCACCCTTTCAGCAAAGACGCTTCCTCCGCAAACTTTTACTCTGATCTGGAGCTGGAACCTTGAGCTGTTGCTGACTGTCAGCCCGGTATACTTACTTTAAATAAACTTGGCTGACTTTGTTTGAACATGGACGCAGGTGGCTGTTCTGGTCTATTAGGCCCAATAACCTCAGCTGAGATCCTCCCCTGAGGCTCGTCTTAGACGTTTTCCACATGATCAGAGGAGACAGCTGAATGCAAACTAGAAGAAGAAATCTGTGCGTAAACATCCAAGATTAACTTGTTCAGAATGTTGGATTAATGTAACATGTTTGCTAGCTATATGTGCTGTGGGTATCCTATCCCATATTATTCCACTGTAGCATTAAGTTTCATAGATTTGCATTGTGTAGATTGTGCTTACATTTACTTAAGGATTTTTCATAATATCGCGCTTAAATGATGTTCAATAAGAACAACTGATACCAGTCGTAGAACTTTACATATTAGATACTTAGAAATTAGATGATTCCTTTAAATTCCATTGGGGTAACTGAGTTAAATTAAGAGGCAATGAGCTTTTAATGTGAATCTGATTTTTTAAATAGCCCTGTAGAAGTCAATTACACTGGCCCCTTCTCATGAGGAGGTTTACATTGCGAAGTAAATCACTAAATATCCTCTGGGGAACCTCCGCTCCAGTCACAGCAACAACTAAAATAAACAAGGAGAATTAACCTTTTCCGGCAGTCCTTTACTGCCTGATTGTGGCCTGTATTGTAATGCATCCAAATCACTGAGCTGTGGCCTGTGCACTTTAACCCATCCATGATGTTTGTTGCCTCTTATGAATATTTGAAATGGATATTGCTGTGTTTTAGCCTAGTGGGGGTTTTACTTGCACAAAATAATTCTGAGGGCAGAGCAAAAAATGATCAGAGAGATAACGAATCAGATTGTAGAGAAGGTGGATCCAAGCAATTAGAGGAGGCTGGATCAAGACATCTGATTGGTTGGTCCCGCCTCCTCTAGTTGCTTGGAGCCACCTCCTTTACAATCTGATTGGTTATCTCTATGAACCAATCATTCTTTCTTCTGCCCTCAGAACATTTTTGTGTAAGCAAAACTCCCATGAGCGTTTTTTGGATGGGAAAAAGAAGTAGCAATTATGAGATTCTGTTTTTAAGTTAAAGTTTCCTTTCTTAGAGGGAAGACATCTTTGAACAAATGAACAAATTGTCCTGACACGAGTCATTGTTGATTTCACTGTTGTAGGGGAAAGACTCTAGAGCGACAGATAAGGGCGTTGCCATGGTGCTGAAGGAGATACCAAGTAAAGCGTCTTCAGAAGGAAAACCCCTCCTCACAGTGACAACCAAGGTGGGCAGAACCATTGCAGAGACCCAGCAGAAAGTAATTCCTTGTTTGATATCTAAAAAATCAATAACATGGTCAGTAAGATTTTCAAAACCCATTGTCAAAACTCTATTATAGCGTAATTTGTCTCAGTAATATACAGAGGAAACGCCTCTCGGTGACTCCGGAACATTCCAAAGTTTGTTGCTGGTAGAGCTAAAGCAGGTTAAGTTAGTGTTGTACACATCAGCATGCAGTTAATATCTCTTATTTGCCAAACACACTGTATCTTACAGCCATCACTGATAATGCTTTGGCCTTTTCTTTATTCATTTTAATAAAAGCGCTCCTGGGGTGTTGATTTGTGATGTAATTTCTAGTACTGTAGCATAATTATGCATTGGACAAACAGATAAAATTGTTTGACACCTTTTTGTGTGATAGCCTTAAATACGTCAATTACATCCATCCTCTTTATTGCAGTATCCTGTACTTTGCTGTTAAACTGCCTGTCATTTTTGTGGGTGATGTGTTTTTTATTAATTTCTGGACAGTTCTATACATTATGTAATGTAGTGCAATTATACATTTATTTGAATGTTAAAAGCTGCTTTATTGTCATTTCCTGCCTTTGTGGGACACACCCTTTTTCTTCCCCATTGTGCCATGACTTGTGTGACCCTCTCTCATGTAGATGCTCATGTAGCTTCCGCCTCTCTTCCCCTGGTAGCTCATCAGCGTAGTGTGTTTCCCGTATTAGTTCAGCCAGCTTCCCCACTATCCTGTGACTCTTTGCTCCTCATTTAGGTCTTTATTTTGCTTTCAGTGCCTGTTTTGTGTCCCCCCCTCCCCCCCCTCTGTCCATCATTAGGCATTCTGGATATCGACATGCGTGTAAAGGTGCTTGTCATGTGAACGAAGGTACGGACGGCCGCTCTGCCCAGTTCTTTGGCTTCTGATAAAAGATTCCAGAATGAATCTGGGCTGTTTTTTTGCCTTTTTATTAGGTGATATTTACAATGTTCTGTTTTTCCTTGTCAGGGCTATGGAGTCAGCTATGGGTAAATTAGATTGGTGCCCTCTGACGGTTACGGAAGCCCATCATTTAGAGGATTGACTATAAAACTGTGACACCCACGAGGGCCTAAGTATAAATGCATTCCAGATGTCCCTCATTACCTAGAGCTCTGCTTTTTATCCTCCACCCCTGAAAATTCGTGTGAATGTAACCAGTTCAGGGCTCCCTTGACGACAACGTCTAAGACATCGCACTTGGAGTCATGCCCAGGCAGAACAATTATCCGAAGTTTTCCATTACATAATTCCAGGGTTACCCCTCAAGCCCTTGTAAGCCAAGTGCCACACACAGGACTAGAGCATAAAGTACAATGAGCTAAAATAGTTTTTGCACCCAAAGGGAAAGCAGGGGCTGTAAACAAGCCCATTATATTATAGGCTGATGCGGGCCTGAGACTCAGGGATTTTTGAATGCTTTGTAATGGTCCACGGAAAGCACAAAACATTTTCACTTAAGTATTTTCTTCCACGTTAACGAGGCGGGCAACTGCTAACATGAGGAAGTCATGCATGCAAATGATGCAAATATGTGTAATGTGCCATCAGTCTACAATCCATCAGGTATTAGGACTGGTTAATGCAAAAAGTGACGATAGTTACGATTGCTGCTTGTAATTGTTACTGAACTTTATTTTATTTTATTTTGTTTTGTTTTACTTACCTATTTAGTGGTCATTAATTTACCAGTTGAAAATTACAGTACAAAGGCACTGAATTTGAGTGTTTTCCCATGCTGTTGGGTTTCCGGTTTCCCCCTACAGTCCAAAAACGTACTAAGGTGAATTGGAGTTGGCAAACTGTGAATGGTATGTGTGTGTGTGTGTGTGTGTGTGTATGTGAGTGTATCGTGCAATAGGTTGGCACCCTGTCCTGGGTTGTTCCCTGCTTTGTACTCGTAGCTTCCTGCATGGGCTCTGAACCCCTGCATAGAACAGGCGGGTTCGGGAAATGGATGTTTAATGACTTCTTACTTGTGCTTTGAAATACTGTAAAAGAACTTTTTTAATTTAACCTTTAAACAGTTTATCTCAGAAAAGTTTTTTTTTCAGGAATTATTATATTAGCATATGTATTGCTCACACATGCTGCGGGCAGATTAATATATCGCACACATGCAGAAAACTGAGAATGACAACTAGTATGGTTTTGTGAGAGAACCTCCAGAAAGCATTTTTTTTTAAAGAAACTGTTTTCTGTTGGCTAGTGAACTTTCACCCCACTCAGCACCTTGAGAAGGTCCCTTTTTGTTTTGATTTTATTAAAAAAATAATATCTTCACAAATGTATGAAAAACAAGGATTCAATTTAGTTCATTTAAAATCCATACTAATCACATGTGTTTTACATTGCAAAACATTATTGCATTTTATTTATTATTTTTTATGCACACTATTACAAGTACTACAAATACCTCAGTCTATTGCAGTTTAATCTTTTATTCAATATAAATTTATTGGTGCATATATTCCAATTTGACATTCTGAACAATCGTGGACAGTCATTTTGCACTGCTAAAATGAAATTACTGTGTTAATTATTCAACTTTTAATTACTGTCGGAAATGTGATAGCTACAATACCCCTGACTGGCATTCTGCATGGGCTTTGCTGTAATTTATTTATTCTTGCCTCTGTTATTTAATTTTTAAATTTTTAACTCTTTTTTAATTTGTGTAATTCCAGAATGAGTGAAGGTGTACTGACATTATGACGATACTCTTCCTTTTTCAATTCATCTTCGCTATTTGCACTTCATTATCAAAAGATATGCCCATATGAACAGATGTGCAGTCAGCGGCCTAGGATAGAGTTTGATATTGGAGGGGACACAGCTCAATAATTAAAATACCAGAGTATATTTATTGGGGGAATGAAGGAATCCTAATTAAATACTGGGGGGGCATGTCCCCCCTGTCCCCCCAATCCTGCCTGGTCTGGGGCAATGTAAAGCTGGGGGGAGTATGGATGAAAAAATTGGGAGCATAATTGGATTGGTCTGGGTTGGGGGCCCAATGTAATATGCATTCATGGGACCCAGTTCTACACTCCTGCGTGAAGTGATTTGAAATATGAAAGTTTATATATGGAAATGCCATAGTCATCGATGGTTTCTGAATACGGGTTTCGGAATTGTGGAGGCACTGTGATGGTGTCCATAGGTAACGGAATTACAGTAGCATGAAGTTACGATAATTCCTTAGTGAGTCATCTCGCTTCTCTGAGATACAGAATTATTAGTGTCTTTGCATGAACATGAGACGTGACGGTGACACTCTTGTTACATCAGCTGTCCAGCTGTTTTCCTTTTACGCTTTTTTTCTGATTTCCCCGGGTGTTCTTTATTAATGCTAACAGCTCTATTATATTTGTGGCAAAAGTGCATAATTGTTTTAAATTAAAGAGGGGAAGTCGACAAATAAAATGCTGGGGGTCTTAAAAGACATTTGTATTCACTCTTTTCTGTTATCAGGAGCCTTATTTTGGCACCACTTACGAAGAAGTAACATTTTTTATATAAGGAAGGCTTAATAATAGCGTATTATAAAGCCGAAATGGGATACTTCATGTGCTTTTGAAACTGGTTGTTTGTGTTGTCACTGCTGCTGTAATTCATTGCTGTGATAGACATTTTAAAGGCTCCTGTTACCAATACATAGTTATTAAGTTGTTCAATACAATCAGCAACACAGTATATTATTGATATAGTGCTAGCCACCATACCAGCATGCCACCTCGCTTATGGAAACCTGGCAGTGCTAACCACTGTACCGGCGTGACACCCCGCTTATGGAAACCTGGCAGTGCTAACCACTGTACCGGCGTGACACCCTGCTTATGGAAACCTGGCAGTGCTAATCACTGTACCGGCGTGACACCCCGCTTATGGAAACCTGGCAGTGCTAACCCCTGTACCGGCGTGACACCCCTCTTATGGAAACCTGGCAGTGCTAACCACTGTACAAGGACAAATAAATCAGCCCTAGGGGACCCTGTCAAAAAAAAAGTTTGAATACACTGCCTTAGACCATAGTGGCTCTCCATTCTTTATTTTTTGAATTTGTACATCAAATTATATTCCATAAGATCTTCCTACAGCTGCACATTACTATTTCAGGCATTTTTGATGGGAAAAAGATGTGCTGTAAGACTGTCTTAAATCACGTGTTTTAAGGTGCAGTAGCTGCTGTTCATTGCGTCTGAAGCAGTTGATAACAGGGGGAAGGAAGGTCAACGGTAATAGTTCTGTCTGCAGAAAGTTCAGTCTATAGAAAGTGCAGTATTATGTATAAAGCACCATGTCTGCTTTCATGCTGAATATATTCCCCACTGTTATTTTCATATTTGATGTTTGTCTATCTAATCTGAGATATACTTTGTAAAAAATGCTCCATGAATCAACATGTAGATGTTATTGTATAGGAGATAATGGGGTGCTTTTAGCTCAAAGGAACTAAAATAAAAACACATGAGTTGGCCTGACCTGAATTATGTTGCATGAAGCAAATAAGCTAAATTTATCAATATACCAAGAACTGATATAAGTTTGACTGATAGCAGAGTGTGATTCATTTTAAATTGTTATTTTAAATCGTCCAGAACAGTAAACAGATGAAGCAGAACTATTGATGCTCAGAACAATTTGCAGGAAAACGATGAAGCAAAACTTCTGATGGAAGAATACTGGTAATGCCGGGGATGTAGGGGAAACGCATAAGCAGCTAAAAATGTAAGGGCACAAGTGTTCTTTTCAGGCAACAGGAGTCATATAAAAAGGCTGAATTTGGAGGCCTTCTGCATGCCTTACTGAGCACAAAAAGAGGTAGGTGGTGACTGATGGCTTTCGTGTGATTGTCGGCAGGGCCCCGGTTGCAGGGCATCTTCTCTAGCACTTGCAGTGCCACTGTGAGCCCTAAGAGTTGATAGACAGACGGCCTGCCAGGACTGTGCTTGTATTTTGATTGTGTCTGCGAACTAGTTAGCAGGGTTGACAACTTTGGTCAGCTGACTGGCGTGAGATTTTGAGTTTGACACAGGTCTGCACACATTTACGTGTAGCCGTGAGTTTTATCACCTCGTAAATAGTCTGTAGGGTTTGCAAACTACCCCAACGCTTTTGATGTAGCTAAGTTTAGGTTTATAATGGAATAATATGGATTTGCCATAAGATTTCTTGCGCGAACGTGAGAGTCTGAAAACGCGTCATGGCATATGCGTGTGAGTTAGCAACACTGGGTTAGTGAGGTGCATGTAAACATCACAGTAAGGAAAGACCCCCTAAACTTGCTGATTTCACTGGGACTTGCTTTAAAATTGAGGGACGAAGAGGCTACGTTGGTGGTTAATGGGCTGAGCGCTGGAAGCAGAGCAGTAGCTGCAATGGTGGGAAGTCACCTGAACCGCTGTGCAATCTGGTCATTTTTCTACTCATGCAGAGAGGAGAACGGTGCCACATATGCTGACTTATGAGGAATGCCCCTGTTCGGTTCCAATTCCAGCTGGTGACTGAGCAGCAAGAGAGCCGGCCCCTACTGAGCCCCTCCATTGATGACTTCCTCTGTGAAACAAAGTGTGATGCAGCCACACGCCCTGTGACGTCCAACACGGCAGGTACCGTGCCTGCAGCTTCCCATTTTTTAGAGATGTTTCTTTCCCTAAAATTTTCTTGTTGTTTCTGTTATGGTCACGATTGCTCTTCTGCAAATAATATGTAGACCAGGGGTTCTCAGACTTTTTCTTCAAAAAAGCCTCAGATTTTTGTTCAAAATCAAAGATCCGGAACACTTTTCAATAACAAAAGAGCATCTCACAAATTTTAATGAGTTAACAATGACTTTCGATATTGACATCAATATATAACAGAAATGGGAACTTTTTAACGCTCGCTGATCATTTCGACACAATCATGGACTGGGTGGGAGGCGCGGGATTATATGATCTTATGAGCTTTTTTACGTTACTCGCATTGATTCATGAGGTGTATTACTGCTTATGGGAGTTTTACACAAAAATATTCTGAGGGCAGAAACAAATATGATTGGTTCAGAGAGATAACCAATCAGATTGTAGAGGAGGTGGGTCCAAGAAGCTAGATGAGGAAGGACCAATCAATCAGACGTCTTGGTCCTGCCTCATGAAGTTGCTTGGACCCGCCTCCTCTAAAGTCTGATTGGTTATCTCTCTGAAATAGTCACTTTTCGTTCTGCCCTCAGAACATCTTTGCGTAAGTAGAACTCCCACGAGCTGCATTATCAGCTGGGTCCAGATTAACTTGCGGTTTGAACCGCGTCCAGACCGCAGTCTGGATTATGAGAACCTGTGATGTAGAACATCCTCAGTCTAGAAAGAAATGCAACAGCTGGAAATAAAGAATTTTAGGACTGTTAGTGACCATCTGTTTTTAAGGCACCATAGAAAACTCAGCTACTGATATGTGAAAGACCAAGAAAAGACATTGATTTCTGGCTGTTCTGCTTCAGGTATAAATACAACATATGTTCTTTGTCAAAAATAAACAAAGGTTTATAAAAAAAAATAAAGCCTAACAACGGCCATTTTGGAATATTATTTTGTTTTTGCTGAGAAAGTATGTTGAATTTTTCAGTCTAAAGACCAGCAGCAGCACAGAGGAGTTCTGTAGTAACATAGATGGTATGAAATGGAAGTGTCAGGTTTAGAATTCTTAAAGCTGTTTCTTTCTCTCTCTCAGCTGTCAGCTTTCATGTTTGATGGCCTGCTGTACCAGAGGTAGACTGGAATGATTTGATATGACAAGACATTTAGATATTCAGTTACAGGCTTGAAAGGTCAGCTCTACTCTGGAAAAAATCCTCTGCTTCAATAAACAATGAAAATAAACTGAATCAAAATAGAAAGCCATTCAAATACCCCGGGAATACATATTCACAAGCAATATATTAATATCGGAGTTGTTACTAACTTCTGTGTTGTATTTTAGATAACTACAACCATAATTTTGGTATTGCTGTTATCGGCGGGTGACACATAGTACAGTTAACTCACACCTCTGGGTTTGGGTCTCTGCCATGGTCAAGGATAGATTTTGCATGCGGAATGTTGTTGTGGGGTTTCCTCTGCCCCCCCAGTCTAAAATCATGCTGAGGTTAATTGGAGTTGCCAAATTGCCCATAGGTGTGCCTGTGTGAGTGAATGGTGCGTAAGTGAATGGTGCGTGAGTGTGTGTGTCCTGCGATGGGTTGGTGTCCCATCCTGCATTATTCCCTGCCTTGCACCCATAGGCTCCGGACCCCCCCACGACCCAGAAGTAGATATTATCTATCAGATTTCTCTTTCTTAATCCAGGGTTGCCAGCTCTCACACATCTGGCGTGACACTCACACTTTCAGACTCTGACACTCACGCAAGAAATCTTATGGCAAATCTATATTATTCCATTATAAACCTAACATTAGTTACATCTTAGGCTTTGGGGCAATTTTCAAGCCCCACAGACTATTTACAAGGTAATGAAACTGTTACATACATGTAAATGCATGTGAATGTGTGTGCAGACTTGTCTCAAATCAAAAACCTCACTCCAGCCAGCTGACTAAAGTTGGCAGCCCTGTAATTATAACCACAAGCCACAACAATGCTAAGCTTTAAAAAGCAGAATTTCATTTTGTTGTAGTCAAATTCAGTTCTTTTACTTATATTTATTGATTTGTAATAGAGTGAAAAAAAAATGGAAAATATCTCTTCTTAAAATGGAGCTATCAAGGCAGACATCAGTTAGGGATTAGCTGTTAGCCTTGGAATACAAACCTTGGCCACCTGCCCGGCATCTGTTTTAAATAATAGAGAAAAAAGTGTACACAGCATTTTCAAAGCAGCAATTTTAAATGTCGTACAGCTCTATGATTTATTAGGCTTTTGTTGATTCTGTCTCCTCTATTCAAAGAGAAATATGAAACACGCCCATTTGCAGTGCGTGGTCTGGAAAGTACAGCCGTATTTCCAAAGCATACAGTCCTGCAGTTTAAATTACACCAATTAGCTCTAAGGAAATATAATATTGCCACAAGTGCCGAGGCTCTGGAATTTATTTGCTAATTTGGACGTAATGCTTTAATGCAGAGGCTTATGATGATGAAATTTGTCTAAAACTAATGTTTCCTTGTAGAGCAGTAAGGGCTAATATTTTGCTAAAAATCAATTAAAATATGATAGAAATACAATAAAAAAATGATGGTTAAAGAGACAATGTCCTAAGCAGTTTGGGGGATAAATTCCCCACTGGACCACGGTACCCTTTTAACATTAAATCCCTAATGTCTGTGTTTTTTGTGCCCATTTAAAGGGGCAGCATAGCACTGCTGACCTTCAGTACAGGTCATGTGGTCAGTTATCACATGGCTACACTGATGACCTTTAAATATGGTTGTTCAAAGAGTTATGCATCCACATGGCTGTGGTGCGCTTCGGAATGCAAGGCCAAATTTGGCAGCATTTGGAAAAATTGAAGTGTATCTCTTTGTAATACTAAAAGGCTTTACTCAAAATCTGCGAATATTGCTACAGTCGTTTCATTTCTTGTGTCTAGTTCTGTCCTCAACCTTGGACTTGCTCGACCTCAGTGATCCCAACGAGAGGAAAAACTGCAACGAGAAGAAGGATCTAATGGCTATGAGTGGAGAAGGCCCCAAGAGCGCCCCCCACAGGAAGAGACCCGATGAGACGGAGCTGATCCAGGTGGACGTTGAACAAAGCGTCACTTGCTGCCGGACACCTGACAGGATGGCACTGGACTCAGGTCTCTGAGTCTCTGAAGCTCATTCTGCTCTGTAACTTTGTGTGCATCATACAGATACATCACTGACAACGAATGGTGCAGTCAAAAATTACTCAGTCTTAATAAGTAACAAAGGAATGACTCAGCAACAGTTACAGTCCACAGAAGTTTTGGATTTACTTTCTATAGACTTTTGATTAGGAAAAAAGGTTATGCTATGGGCATACCATACCCCTATGCTGTGGGTTGGTTCTTTGAATCCTGCCTGTGTGTGTATCTGTGTGCATTTTTGTAATTAGGCCTCTTACATTGTGGGGAGCAAATTTCTCCGCAATGTTATAAAAACCTGTAACTTTTAACCGTGTGGGGAAATTTTTCGGTTCCCGCAAGGATAACCTCAATTTTATAAAAATCTGTGACTGCGATCAAAAAACTAAAAAGTTTTGTATTATATATGTAAGTATGGGCTACATAATTTTTTCAGTTGGGATCCGATTCCGATACATTCCGAGAACTGCCGATACCCTACAGATTATGGTACAAGAGCTCTACTTTAATATTTTAATTATATACATTAAATATTATTATTTTGTAACTAGTAAATACGAATTAAAAAATGTTTAATTAGTCTGTTAGAAAAATACATAACGTACTGTCTCACCGTTAGCGTTCACCTTGAATGTCGCAAAAATACATCTGGAGCTGTGAAAGAGCTGTCGTACTATTGGTTGTACAAATAAATCTAATACGAAATAGTAGCTGTCATTTTGGAGACTGCAAAAACTAAATAAGTAAGTATCGGAGGTGGATTGGTCACATATGGCCGATCCCCGATCCGTGAAATAGATCTGCATCGGCGCGTGTGCTTTTCTGCCAACGCGCGTGCGTTTTTTTAAAATCGTTGCATTGTGGGAACCAGATTTTCTCACAATGCGATAAAAACCTGTAACTTTTTACCTTGTGGAGACATTTTTTTGGTCCCCACAAGGATAACAGAAATTTTGGGACCAAAATTAGGGACTGACCGATCTGAACTTGAAATAGCAGGTAAAATGGGTTCATTTAAAACTGCCTATACCAGACAAAATGGTCTGTAATAAGAAAAAAATGTAATAAGACATCATATCTCTTACAGGATACTGATACAGCAACTCTATACTGAGGTTGTGGGTCTTATAACTTGAACGATTGTCTTTTTTCAAGGTTTTTGCAGAAGTTAATGTCCTATCATGAATCTTGCATGATGCCACTTGGACTTGAAGTTCAGCAATAAACCAGCAACTTGATTTCCTCATGGTATGTTTCAGTCAATAATTCCTGTTCCTTGGAGAAATGGGAGGAGCTGAACCTCTACCCTGAGAGAAACAGCAGCAGGAAATGGAAACTGGAAAAAAGGCATTCATCAAAAAATTCCTCAAACGAATTTCTTTGGTAAGCAGTGCTCTCCTGCACAGAATTTTAGGCCCTTCTTTAGTGTCCTGTCTTCCTTTGTAATTACAAACTCACACTGGCTTCAAGTAAAATGGCACAGGTTTGTACGTATGTAAAAGCAGAAAAACAATGAATTGCAGAAATAATGATCTGTACTACAGAGTATGTGTAATTTGTCAAAGGTAACACATTGCAGTCAGAAAATGTTCACATATGGCTATGGCATACAACATTCATTGTTCTTCATAACTATTCAAGATGACAACCTGCCATTCTGTTTTAGATGATTGTATATGTTTGTTAAGCATTTACACAATACTAATTCCTGAAAACTGTGTATATGTAGATCAAATATAACAAGTATAATATAATAGTATGATTAGAATGCAATTTCCTCTTATTCCTGTTATATATTACTTTTCCCTTATAATGTCAAATAGGAAGTATATGATAATAAGTATATAATAATCTCTTGAAATTTTGAGCAACCTAAACGATTTAACAAAACTATTAAGTAGAAGCGTGAACAATCTCTAAAAGTCTTTAAATTCCAGGTTGAATGTCATAAGTGAGAATCTGCAGAGATTAAAATCTAATACCCCTGAAATCGAACATTTCTTCCTGTTCTGAAAACTCTAATTTCACAAAGGATTTTACAATTATAAAGGTGCATTTGCAACTATGAAAATGCATTGTGTACCCTAAAGTGTAGTTACAGAAATATGGCAGGTCGCCGCTGAAAGCAATTCCATGCAGAAAGAGAAGTTTCATGATTTTCATTATCTATGTGCAGGACCTCAGAGTACAAAACTCCATCAGATTCAGCCACAAGAAACACATTTGAAATTAACGCCAATGCGGAAGCGGAGCCTCCACATTTTTCTCAGGTAAACACTTTTCTGTCATGATCTGCATGGCCATATTTTCTGATAAATAATGAAACACCCTCACTGAATAGTGTGACCTCATTATTTTAAAATGCATTGAAAATCTCCTCTAGCTTAGAAAGAGGTTTAGGTCAGTGTTTCTCAACCCAGTCCTTAGGGACCCCCATACGGTCCATGTTTTTTCTCCCTCCCAGCTCCTTGCCAGACTGTCTTAGCGGGAGCTGGGAGGGAGCAAAAACAGGAACCATCTGGCAGGGAGCTAGGAGGGAGCAAAAATGTGAACCGTCTATGCGTCTCTGAGGACTGGATCGAGTAACACTCGTTTAGGTAAATCTAGGCCTTGTGTTCTGTACCCCATGTACACATGTCTTCTGTTTGGAGCCTATAAGTCATGTATTGAGAACCTCGAACAAAGTAAGCAGCCTTATCAGAAAACCTAATTAACTGCAGTTTCCCCACTTTGGGTGTGCTGCACTTTCGTCTTCATGTCAATACTGAGTTCTCAATCAAAATACCTTGAAAGGGAAGGAATGGATTTATTCTTTAAAAGCAGTCTTTCTTTGAAGTTTGGAGAGCTAATTTTAAGGCTTCCGGCAGGCCTGACCGAGTCCATACAGCCATCAGAGAGGCAGAGACCAGCAATGTTGCATGATATCACTGTTATTTTTTGGCGTAGCAGATGTTTCTCACGAAGTAGTATTCAGAGCTTATTAACCGTAACCTTTAACCATCTGGTCAAAAGGTTTATTATGCACTTTGCACTACTGGCTCACCCCTGTAAAGTTCACAGTATTTAACAGAAGATAGCTTTCACACTGGTGCGGCCTGGTTGACTGGCACTCATGACATTCAAATTAAGAGGGAGGGTGAGAGAGCAGCAGAACTGAGATCAGTCTCAAGTTTGATATGAACTGCGGTTCTGAGGCCTCCTTGGTATGTCATAGCCCTGTGAAGGCAGTTGTGCCCATCTGCATGTAAACGGGGTAACGGCTGACCGGGCACGTCTGTCTGACACCTGCCAGGGCCGCTTGAGCAAGGAGCAAAGGTGGGGCAGCACGCTACTGTCCCGAAACCAGTCCTTGGAGGAGGAGTTCGAGCGAGCCAAAGCGGCAGTAGAGGTAAGCGTCCCTTTGGTCGTTAAAGCGGTATTTAATTACATGAATCCACTCTGATATTAGGCAAACATTTAGACAGTCTGTAAATACAGATGGCCATTTTTAAAAATAAGGGTTATTACCATGCTTGAGTGTATTAATGGGCACAGTGTTTCTTTCTAAGGAAATTTACTGATCATGATAATGCTTCACTCTCCATGATATGCACCTCCCATATTTCTTGCTATACTTGTGATGCCCTTTTTACAGTCTTTTTGGCTTTAATGCCACCTGGAACTTTCGAGGGATGAATTTCAGGCACTGGATGGAAATAGACATAGCATGAATGTCCTCACATGATATCTTAAATGAACGGGACGCCTTTCCATCCTACAACAACGAGAGGGTTAATTAGGTCAGATATATCTGTAGTGAACATATCAGTTTCAGGTCCAGTTCCAGTTACAGTAATCGGACACCACATACTTGTTTATCGCAAGCCTCTAGCCCACAAATTATAGCTCTAGGCTCTACAATTTATATTTACTATTGAGCAGAGTAGCAGTAATACACTTGGATACAAACTCCTTTAAAGTGTTTTTCACTGTGCTTTTCTTTTCTTTCCTGTACACATCGGCACGCTTGGTATTTGGTACTCACATGTTTATTGGACTCCTGCTGTTCTGTCCTTCGAATGTGTTTCCGTTCATGAGCGCTGCTATCGTTCATGAGGGCCGGTGAAAATGAAACTGCATGCGTGACACGGGATGCAGGGCCCTGCTTGTGATGTGCATAAAGTGCTGGTGTCTGAAATTTTGTCATGACATCACAGCAGCAGCGAGCTTTCACCAATAATTTATAACTTTCTGCACAAATCTTCGCAAGACTTTTGCATCCGTTGCTTCTTCTTGTGACCAAAACTGTAAATAGCTGAAGTTCCTTCTGTGTTCGCCGTAGAGGAAGCAGGTTGCATAGTGTTCCATGCTTCTTGCTGTATCTATGATAAATCACCTTATGCTGAGCACCACTGTGCACGGAAGGTGCAGGCACCAGGGTACTGGAACCATGCTAGAGCAACAGTTGAAGCTACCTGTTTAGGTCCAGGTTTGTCCAAAGCCTAGATGATGGCTTGTCTACTTTATCGTCACAGACTTCTCAAAATAACATGCTCTGTACAGTACCTTCGTCCATCTGCTTACTCCATACAGAGTTATCATAAGCCTGGAGCCCTTCCCAGGAAGTACATTGGTAGGGGGGTTCCTGAATGAGAGGCCAGTTCATTACAAGGTTCAGAAACATTGATTCCCCTAAAGTTTTTGGACAGGGGAGATGATCTCCATGGAGTACTGGTCCTTTCACCTACCTTTTCTCCATGAGACACACGTAAAGGTGAGAGCTAGCTTGGGGGGGAGGGCTAATGGCAGCATCAGTTTGCCAGCCCCAGGATTCAAACCAGCAACCTTCCAGTCATGGGTACAAAGCCCAAAGCCACTGAGCCATATACTGTTGCCAAAATTCAAAGGTGGCAGCATGATCTTTACAAAGGCAGTGCATCTGCCAAATGGCCTTTAAAGTGACCATGTAAGCTCAGAGCTGGGAATCAAACACACAACCTAGAGATGCAAGGCTACAGTGCTACACACAGAACCATCGTGCCACCCCTGCCTACTTACTAAGCATATTTAATTTGTATTTTACAACAGTAAATCTGTCAAAGACCTGCCTTTTCTCTTGGAGACTGAATATAGAGGCATTATGTAGATATCCATCCATTCATTTATTCATTCATTCTAATTACCTTATGAATGGAGTTTATAATATTTGAGTAGCAAGTTTTAAATTCCAAAATGTCCATCAAGTAAGAATAGTTAGTTACTATCCATTTAACATAGAAATATTAACAGAGGAAGATAACATAGAAATTCCCTCTGAGAAAAGATGATCATAGCATTTCATTTACAGTGAAACTGAGGGCGAGGGGAAGGCAGGGATCTCACTGGTTAAACTATTTAGGATTATGGAAATTATTATAAAGAAGGAAGTCATTCTATTTAAAAAAGGATATGAAGGGTTATTATAAAATCCACAAGCTTACCTCAGTGGATGGGTGTTTTCTGGCACGTAGAGATAGCACAGAAGCGTCCCCGGGAAAGGCAGGATGATCTTAAGGCTGTGCCTCACATTTGATTAAAATAATAGGAAAAGGCTCACCTTTTGATGCCTGGATGATCCTTACTGAGTGCTTAAAGGGGGCCACCACTCAGTGAGCACATGATTCACTACAGCAGCTGGTTATTGAGGAGGAATTATTCTATTTTTTCCAGGAAAAAAGTTAGATTAAGGAAACTGAGGGTAATTGAGCTATGCTATGGTTATGTACTAATAGATTTATCAGGGACTGGAGACTCTAAAAGTTATTTTGTCTGTCTTCACCTTTTCTGTTGAACATCCAAATACATTTGATACACACAAATGTACCTTCAGATATTTAAAAGAATGTTCCTAATACTATTCTTGGACATACTATAAATTACTACAGTTATTCTTATTGTTGCATTAGTAACGATGCAGAGCGCGAAAGGATATGTTGAATGAATAATTGATAGCGCCCCCTGCAGGAGCTTGCCACCAAAAAGCGGGTACAGAAAACACTGCTTTGGGATTGGGGGGTATCCATGTTTGTATGTAGTTTTTTTTAAAGATATTATGGAGAGAACATGTGGAGACAAATGTTTTTTAAATGCAGTGATTTAGAGATTTACCTTTTTTTAACCACGATTCAGAATATATAGAGATATAGAAATATTAGTGCTAATTTCCAAAATAATTACAGTATATGAAAGTCACTATTAAAATGACATTGTATTTTAATGAGATTTTTTAGAATTCAGTGTACTTTCTTTTGGACGCTATGCGCCTAGATGGTGTTAAATTAGTTTAGAAATGATAGCTGAATCTGTTTCATTATGTAACTGCCTCTTTCATTTACTTAAATCCAAACTGCATGTATTCCAGTCTGTTATGCTGCTGTTAATATGCAAGAATCTACTTATAAAATACCCACAGACATGGGCTACGGTTTGACAGTGACACCAGGGAACACCTGTGAATTTGCAGGTTCCCAAGATTGCTGATCATTATGTGTGTGTGTGTGTGTGTGTCTGTGGGGGGGTGTGTGTGTCTGTGTGTGTGTGTGCGTGTGTGTGTGAGGAAATATCCAAGTACCATGTTATGATTCCGTTCTGGCTTGATTGTCACTTGCTACTTGTAAATTACCGCTCTTCACGGCCAGACATGATCATTTGGGCAAATGGCGTGTGCTACTAAACATTTATCGTGTAAATTTCTGCCCATTTTGCCAAATTCTTGATTGCTGAGGTTCGCCTCTGCTGAATACACCAGCCGCAGAGTTTAGAGAAAATGTAATTAGGGCTTCAAATCAGTAGTTCTTCAGCTATTTTTGTGAACAGACATTTTTCCCTCAACTTTAGCTTATATGGTGAAAGAGTGGCGGGAACAGCATCAATAGACTGTGTCTATTAAGGAGTTACCTGTAGAATCTTGATGATCTTAATGTACTTATTTCTGTCTGTTATGACTGCTGAGAAAAGCTCATTAAAAATGCTATCAGTGAGGTCTGTGTGAATGAGGCATTTGCAGGTACTGACAGTACGTGGCACACAATCTCATGTTTACATGTCAGCAGAGACTTAATGCTACAAAGGTGTGATGGAGGTCAACCGGTGGATGAGTGATGGGAGGCTTTGGCTGGAATAGGATACTGTGAATATGACACTGAGAATATGACACTGAGAATATGACACTACGAATATGACACTGAGAATATGACACTACGAATATGGCACAGTGAATATGACACTGTGAATATGACACTGTGAATATGATACTGAGAATATGACACTACGAATATGACACTGAGAATATGACACTACGAATATGGCACTGTGAATATGACACTGTGAATATGGCACTGAGAATATGACACTATGAATACGACACTAAATATGACACTGTGAATATGATACTGAGAATATGACACTACGAATATGACACTGAGAATATGACACTATGAATATGGCACTGTGAATATGACACTGTGAATATGGCACTGAGAATATGACACTGTGAATATGACACTACGAATATGGCACTGTGAATATGACACTGTGAATATGACACTGTGAATACGACACTGTGAATACGACACTAAATATGACACTGTGAATATGACGCTGTGAATATGACGCTGTGAATAAACAGTCTTTTATTGGAAGAGGTATGGTTCATTTCGAATTTATTTGGTTATTTTTATTGTGCAGAGAATTTTTAAGAGGCAAGTTCTTGATTGGGGGGAGGGTTAAAAAAAAAAAACATTTTGACCAGGTTGCGGTTTGTTAAGTTTGGTGATCGTCTGTGATAAAATGGTGGACTCAAGAACAACAAAAAGGAGGCACTGTTGATCGTTCAGGGCAAAGGGGCGGGTGCTCAGAAAATTCCGCTTGCAATTCCCTGTTTGTCTCTACAACATAAAACACTTGTTCTAGTACACAAATTGGGATATCTTTGGATTTCTCTGTTGTAAGTTTCTTCATGTTTATTCTATTAGGTACTATGGGACTTAGGCTTTCTCCCAGAGTCAAAATTCTGGCATCCCATACAGGGTGTCCCATGTCTCATCCAGAGCAAAAAGGATGAGTGTGAAATGTATGAAATTTAAGCTTCGTCCTCCATGTGGAGCCGTGGACCAGGGATCACTGCAGTCTGGCCCCAGAAGTCCCCATCATGCCATCACACTGGGGAATACTAACGCACCTCGTGAAGAAGCCAGCAATTTGTTCCACCTTGCAGCTACCAATTAAGGGGCAACTTTCACCCCCAGTGTGAGAGAGCTGCCAGGCTGTAAGTCACAGGGCTCCAAGTGCAAGGCAGCGGCAGCGATCCTCGGGGCACCGCTGGCTAAGCAGACTGTTATATCCAGGCGATGGCTCCGCATCTCTGACTTTCGCAGTGTGGTATTCCTCTAATCACACACGGGAAGCCCTGTCTGATTATGACAGAAAGGAAGAAGGGAAACAGGGACTGTGTCTCTAGGAATTGAACAAAAGACATTAGTGTGGTAGCTTCCATGTCTAGCATCAGCTCAAAATCAACATGATGGGAAATTGCAGGACACTAAGCTGGAAGACTGGAGCCTCTACCTCAGTCGCAGTTTATCTTTCTCCACTGGCGATATGTTTAGAGAAGATTCCAGTGAGAAATTATACGTTACTTACAGTACACCATATTGTCTGACTGACACTGCTACGGCTTTTTAATACGCAGAGCCTCCTGATCCAGGCCTGCGCTGGGGGCATCCTGCACTTTTATTTAAAATGAAACCCAGCAAAATAATTGATCCCTAAAGGGGAGCAAGCCATTAGATGCCTGGCAGTATAAAATGGAAGAATTTACACTGTGTGCTTCCTGAAAATGTTCTTCAAAGGGGAATAATTCTGGGATGAACCGCTAATCTGTGCATGAATGCATCTCTTTAAGAAAAGACAAATTGAAACTTTAATAGCTAATGGAAATAAAAGTGGATACATTGTTCTCTTCCTTAAACAGCGATCACTGGGGAGTACCCATTGAAGCCCTGCTATATGTTACAGAAGCTAATGAAGGAACCAAATCTCACAATGCTGGTTTCCAATGATAACATTCTTAACTCCAATATCTCCTTTCTCGGTTTTCACTACAAATGCAAAATTTCCGTCATGTTATTCCGCAGTTTATTAATCTAATCCAACGATTTTCTTCACTCAAAGCTGTAGTGAAGAAATTATCCACTGGACCACAGGCAAACCTGAAGAGAATCATACTAAATGATTTTCATGTGACAAGTGTGCCGCATGCTCATTTTGATAAACCATGATCACTTGATAAACCATAGAGGACTTCAGTTAAATTTACGATTCAGTCGTACAGGCCATGCTTACAGACTTTGATCTCTGTGTGTCTTTCATTATGGATATTCTGTCAGTTAAACACCTGATTGCTGCCTGCCTGCTCATTGGTCTTTTTATTTCGATTAATCTCAGCTGACTTTTGCTGGATTATATTATCTGGCGACTATATGTGCCAGCTGGGAGGTATGGAAGGCCACTTCCCTGAGCAAAGAAGGTGGCTGATTGGCCTTCTGCCTCCCGTTTGGGCGCTACTGGTTTGTTACTTTTTGTCCATTTCTTCATTTGATATAAGCAGCGTTTGTTGTTCACGATTTGTCTCATGCGCTGCAATCAAAGCTTCTATGTTTCTATGCATTTTAACAATAACTTCTTTGCCATGTGTTGATACGTATGACCCTTCCATCATAAGAGTGATCCATCGTGGGCTGCCGTTGTTACCTGAGACCCCAAAGTCTGGTAGGGAGTGTTGTGATGCATAATAAGCATTCACTCAGCTCCAGAGTATGACTTTGCTGATGCAATGTACTGATTTTGGTCTTAAACAGTCGCCCTTCCTGACAGTGCTGAAATCGAGAGCTACATGTGTACAGTACAGTGTCAAAGTCTTAGGCAGTCAAAGGAAATGTTTAAAGCTATTTATTTAGTAATTATATATATATCACTCAGAACAAAACACACAATACAACAACAGAACACGGAATAATATTAATAAAAATAAACAGGCATTTTTTTTTCTCTTCTATGAAAAGTTACTGATATCTTGTTTGATGTCTAGATGAACATCGTTTCAGATCCCAAACCTCTCCTCAGGGGCACCTCAGCCATTCCATGTTTTCGTTGCATTTCACAATTAGCTCACTTAATTAAGATAGTTTAAAAAGCCAATGAGATGTTGATTAGCTAGTGGTCAAGTAAAAAAAAAATACATGGGTATATTGGATAGTTGATGCAAATACTGGGGTGACTTTAGGAGAGATCTTGAAATGGCTAAGATGACACACTTTTAAAGACATATCAGTTTTACACCAACATGAAGATAAATTAAACATCTTTTTCACCGACTGCTTCAGCCTTTTGGAAAATATATATAATATAATATTGTATCATTAATACAATTAAAATGAAAGACAATGGAACAGAGCTTAGCCGGATGAAAATAAGGGCTTTGCTCATTATAAAGTTGTGTAAAATATCTGTCAGTACACTGATAGCTCCATGAAGTGAGTATGGTTGTGGAGGGTTGGATTTTGGAGGTTTGGGAACATGTGTATTGGATGTTCACCATTCCAGGGAGTGGCGTTCCCCACACAACACCATATCCCATTGCCTTCTGCTGCCTCCCCCCCCCCCCCATACCACTGTACAGTCAGACACAGAGTTCTGGGACAAGATGCAGGCAGAGTGGGAGGAGCTGGCTCGCAGAAACTGGCTGACGGAGAGCGACCAGGCCCAGATCCCTTCCAGCGTCTCGCCTCACGAGAAGGTGCCTCTCTCAGCTTACTGTGATGCTCTAAACCAGGGGTTCTCAAACTGTTTGATCAAAGGTCCACATCAGATTTTTGTTCAGGGTTCCAGAACATCCTTCAGTAACAAAACAGCATCTCCTGAGCTTTAATCAATTAACAATAACTTAACTTTTGATATAGACATCAACATATATTAATAAAGGGAACTTAAAGATTGGTTTAATGTTCACTGATCGTTTTGACTGTCATGGGGGTGGGGGAGGGCTATTATGATGAGTTATATGTAAGGTTGATAGTTCTACATTGTATTTTTGTTCTACAAGCCATGTTAAGCCTTTTTACGTTAATTTCATTGATTAATAAGGTGCATTATAGGCTGGATCCAACTTGTGGTTTGGTGCACTTCCAGACTGCGGTCTGGACATTGCGAACCCCTGGTCTAAACATTGCATTACATTCCACAGACATCAGCAAGCTTATTGGTGTATAGTCATTCCAATATGTAAACCACATCTACTGAGCTGTTATATGAAGCTGGGTTAAAGATGCTCTAAATCACTAGTTGAGTTGGGGGTTCACTGGGAATATGTCACAAACAATGAGTATCTCACGTATTACTTATAATATTTATGTTTACCTGTGGAATTACTAATGGTTAACTGTAATAGCGTTTCATATCAGCCAGTCTGAGTTGTAACTGGGTAGAAAACACTGCTGAACTAATCATGAGTGGGGTATTTGGGTAGCACGTAGAAATTAAAAAGTTAAATACTTGAGATAGTAATACTAAGATCCTTGAAACTCTTAGGCTTTGACCCAAAGTCGCATGCTTTCGGCACGTTTAATTATACGCTACTGTTCCCACTAAGGTTTACAAGGATTGTTGAGTTTTGCTTTGTACCAATTCCCCGTTGGTTACTAGGGCTACTATTTCCACACGGATAACCCGTACAAAGACTGGCCCAACGCATTTGAGGATGGGGTGAAGAAGGCTCGTGAGGGGGACCTGCCCAACGCGGTGCTTCTCCTGGAGGCCGCGGTGCTACAGGACCCACAGGACTCTGAGGTGAGCAGGGGACCCGTGCCCTGCTGAGGACATACCCCCGCTGAGGACACACCCCCTCACCAGTCAGGCCTTCCTCAGCATGCCTCTTGGCACAGACCTGTTCCACTTCAGTTTGGAGCAATATACACTGATAATACAGCACCCTGGAGACTCCTGGCAGTGAGTGCAGAGAGGGACAGGTGACATTCTCTACAGATATTTACCCTAGCACAGTGTTTCCCAACCTGGTCCTCGGGGACCCACAGACAGTCCATGTTTTTGCTCCCTCCCAGCTCCCTGCCAGGCTAAAATGTGGATTGTCTGGTGGTCCCTGAGCACCGACCTGAGAAACACTGTGCTGAGTCAAACACTGCCCTAGCAAAGACTGACCTGGATTTATTTATCAATGATCTCTTTAGAATGATAAAACTAGCAGTTTCTATATTAAACTCTAAAAAGATGGTTTTTCTACATTAAAGTTTACATGCACATTACAGTGACAGGGTGGCTCACTGTGTAGCACTTGTGTAGCACACACCTCCAGGGTGGGGGGTTGAACCCCAGCTCTGCTTGGTACTGATGGGCAAATGAAGCTTCGTGAACCATTTGCTGTATTTATAAGCCCCACTAGATGGTGCTCTTGGCTTGCTTTGGGGCATGCTTTGAGCCCTTTTCTGAACAGAGAGCACCATCTTGTGGGGGCAGAAAATACAGCAAATGGTTCATGAAGCTAAATTTGGCCATTACTATAGCTTGGTATATGAGGCATTTGCATGTGCTCCCCTTGTGACCCAGGTTTTCTGCTGCAGTTCTGAGACATGTAGTTAGACTCGTGGCATTAATTATAGTATTTTCTATCGTACTCTGTGTCTGGGTTTGGACCCCATGATTCTCTGTCATTCAGGTGACCCCCAGTCTTGTTCACTGGGCTACCTGTGATGGGCTCCAGGTCCCTCTGTGACCTATAGAGGATAAATGAATGGATGGAGGTACATTATAGTTTACGCTCTCCAGAATATTTAGTTGAATATGCTCTTTTTCTAGTAAAGATGATACATTTCCCAAGGTGAATAATTTGATTTGAATCATTCTCCTGACATGATTAAGCAGCGGTCTATACTCTGTTAGAGACCTTGGGGAGATTTCGTAAGCCCCTCGTCTATGCTCATCTCAGGAACGTTTCATTAATAGCATTTTAATGTATCACTAATTGAATCTGAGAGTCGCAACATGGAATCATGTGCCGTCCTGATTAGCTCATGGTGTGTAGCTGCGGCGTAGGGATGGCTCAGAATTCCCCGTGATTCTCCATCAGAGCTTTTAGGGTTTGTTCCAGACCCAGACAGAGCTGCTAGCTGTATGATCCTGTCTTGCGAATATTGTGCAATAATGAAATCAAGAAACAGTTTGGCTCAGCTTTTACAGCCACCAAGTCCTGCTTAGCGAAACATTTTCACTCGTCCCCGCACCAGGTCCCATTAGTCAGAGATGCAGAATCATTATGTTTCTCTGGGAGATTTTTATGCGGCTGGCTGTTCTAAAACAATCAGGCTAATTTTAACTTACAATAGCAGACCTGCAGACACAGGAAATTAAGCTTATTATTTCTCTTCCAGTTTGTCCATTGTTTCCTGAAATATTGCTCTATGCTTTTGGAACGGTTTACTCAATCTTATGTATCCTTGAGGTTGTATTTTTATGTTGTTGCATAGCTAAATCTAAAGGACCAACATACAAAATCAGAATTTATTCATATTGATTTTGGGTACATGTAGAGTCTTAGTGAGTCATGTTATATAAATAAGGCTGTGGCTTGACTTTGCCTCCTGGGACATGCCACTAATCTTATGGGTCACATCCGGGTGATGACCATGTCTTTCAGAGCTAAGTCCTACTTTCTCCCTAGGCTTGGCAGGTTCTGGGAACCACGCAGGCAGAGAATGAGAACGAGCAAGCAGCCATTGTCTCCCTCCAGAGGTGAGGATGTGTTACTGCATAACATTCTCAACACATTGAGATGAAGATCAGTCCCATCAATGTGTTGTTTTGCTTAAGTATAATGCTCACGCCATAACTAAAATGGGAACAAGGTGTAATTGAATATGTTTTTTTCAACAGAAAGATTTGATTTTCCTTATTACACAAACAGAATGCAGAATATACAGTACTCTTGTTCAAACATCCATCCATCCATTATTTGCCTCTTATCCAGGGTCAGGTCTCAGGGGCAGCAGTCTAAGCAGGGATGCCCAGACCTCCCTCTCACCAGTCACCTCCTCCAGCTACTCTGGGGAAATACCAAGGCGTTCCCAGGCCAGCCGAGAGACATTCTCTCCGGCGTATCGTGGGTCTCCCCTGGGGTCTACTCCCGGTTGGACATACCCGAAACACCTCCCCTGGGAGCTGTCCAGGAGGCATCCTAGATAGAAGCCTGAACCACCTCATCTGGCTCCTCTCGATGCGGAGGAGCAGCAGCTCTACTTTGAGCTCCTCCCGAACGTCCGAGCTCCTCACCCTGTCTCTATGGCTGAGCTCAGCCACCCTGCAAAGGAAGCTCATTCCAGCCGCTTGTATCTGAGGTTTTATTCCTTCGGTTACTACCCAGAGCTCATGACCGTAGATGAGGGCAGGAGGGTGTTCGCTTGCTGCTGTTCAAAAATTCTATCTGTAATTGAGGTGAATTCCTGTCAGTACATTCTGAAATAATAAAAATAGATTATTATTAGATTATAAGATTATTAGTGCAGTAACAATAGCTTTTGATTCCAGCAGTTACACCTGCAGCAGTACTCTGCTACAGCTCATTACTGTGGTCACCACATGGTCCTGTTCCACGCTTGAGTGAAAATAGTATGTGATGTAACGTTGGTACTTGACGGCTGTCTTTTTGAGGAATGACTTGCTGATAACGTAAGTGATTAGGCTCAGCATGAGTCAGTTCCCTGTAACACTGCCCAGCAGGTTAGCACTGAGTAATGGTGACAGTCATACATCATGCCAGAGAAGGCGAAACCTATGGGTGTTAACATCAGAATGGAGGTGGACGGAATTCTGTTGATATTCGAGATTCACAAAATAGATCCTTGGTTTAGAACAGAATGGATCCCTCTTTCAGATGCTTTTATGGTCTCTGAAGCTTGCTACCTAGTCAAATATTCTTACTTAGATATAGATTCAAAAGAATAAAGAAAAGATCACATTAAATTGAATTTTTAGGATCATGCCTGATGGGCCGATGGATGCTCATACTCATTGCAAATAAAGTTATAAGTTTGATCTGAATCAAAGTTCTAAGCATCTGCAGGCGGGACCATCAATGCAGAGAGTTATAGAGAGTTACATTCATCACCACTTCATCCCTGAAGCACTAAACTACCTCCTCGGAGATTTTTTATCTAACATCTAAAAAAAATAGTACTGCCACATGGGCTGGTCTTAAAATACTGGTGTACAGATTGCCGATCTGATGTATTCTTCCTTTAAAAAAATATATGTTTTTCTTATAATGACATTACCTTAGCAGGGTTACAAGCTTTCAAGAAAGTTTGGACATTTAATAAATCTGAGGCACATCATTTATAAATGGCAAAAGGCTGGCTTGGATTCATGTGCCTTCCTTTGCAATCCATCACTGGGCACGACCTACAAATTGCTCAGTATCCAATATCCAGTAACAGCTCTGAGTTCAGGCACATAGAACTTGCTGTAAAACACAATTGTTGTTGATTATCATCCTGGAGGGGACACTGTATACTGGAAATGTTATGGTAGAGGAAAGAGAGGAAGGTAAAGCTGAAAAGCATGAAGTAGACTAAATGTCTCCGCTTTTCACTTAATTGGATGTTGGAATTATCACTGAGGTATGCAATATAGCTGTGCGCTGTCAGATCCTCCACCGTGTTTACATTATTAGTTTTAATCTAGCACATAAATCACGGAGATCATGGCGACGGATTCTTCTCTCAGGGTCCCTAGGGGAAGCGGTCGCCGTGGCATTATTTAAATGCTAATGAAAGCTCTTACAGAGCACCTACAAACAAAGGAGCGAATATCAGCGGCAATATAAGAAGCCTAAGGAAATCATTTGTGTGAAAGCCTCATCATGCCAGCTGATGTATTCTATTGCAGTGGCTGCGTTCAAAGATAAGAAGGGAGGCGTGTCCCTGGCCTTGCTCTTGAATAATGAGGGACAACGTGGCAGTAATCCAGGGAGGCCATGGATAATTAGTGTTTGCCGACCTGGCGGTCTTATAGAAGTGGCCCTCAGCTGGTTCTGCTTGCAGGTGTCTGGAGCTGCACCCTAACAACCTGCAGGCGCTGATGGCATTGGCTGTGAGCCTCACCAACACGGGAATGCAGCAGGAGGCGTGCGAGGCCCTCCTTGGCTGGCTGCGGCACCACCCCAAGTACAAGTACCTGCTGAAGGGGAGGAGCCATGTCGGGAGCTCACCAGGATCCCAGCGGAAAATGCTCTCCACCTCCAGCACGAACAGGTACGGGGTCAGTGCGCATTTGACCGCGTAGTCCCTGAAGCCTGCCAGTGGCTGGGGCATCCCCAGATTTATGGCAGCTGTCTTTTCGTTTGGCTGTACTGCAAATTTGTGATGGTTAAATGAAGCTTTGTGAACCACTTGCTGTATTTTTTAACACCAGTAGATGGTGCTCTTGCCTCGCTTGGGCATGCTTTGTGCTCTTTTTTGACCAGAGAGCACTGTCCAGTGGGGAAAGAAAATACAGCAAGTGGTTCATGAAGCTTCACTTGGCCATCACTATTGCAAATATCATATGGGTGTTGTGTCTCGACTATTAGATGCCAGACAGAAATGCTTTGTCTGTGTTTTAAAGTGTTACATGTACCTTTGTGTAAATAAAACATTTACTGTGTTATGTTGCTTCTGCACAACAAAAGGTCAGCATAATTAAAAATGTTTTATTATAATTATTTTAACTACAGGATGCTGTAAATTTAAGTATCCTAAGCAAGCGTTTGTAAGTAATTCAATTATTATTAGCAGTATGATAGTACAGCTAGAGTTTTGCTAATCTGCCTGCCATTTTGCTAATCTGCCCATCTCTGCTCTCATCCCCAGCGCCCTGCTGGTAGATGTGAAGGAGCTCTTTTTGGAGGCTGCCCAGAAGAATGCAGATGTGATCGACCCAGACCTGCAGACCGGCCTGGGCGTGCTCTTCAATCTCAGCTGCGAGTTTAACAGAGCCGTGGAGGCCTTCAACAAAGCTTTGTCTGTCCGACCACAAGTAAGAAGTGGCCCTCAGACCCAACCGACACTGTCAGTCAGACCCAATGTACCTCACTCAAAACAAGTGTGGTTTAATTCATTCACCTTCAAAAGCTTATATAAAGTTTAGCTTTGTTTGATATTTGGCACAATAACACAATAGTAGGTCTCTCCTAGGACTTCTGATCAGATGCCACATTCCTTGGCCACCACACTGCAGCAGAAATTTCAGGTCCAGAAAGTAAAAATCCAGACCAAGATTTTGTTTCAACCAACCAGTTGAGTATGCCGTGACTATAACTCTTTAAACTCAACTGATTGGTTGAAATAAAATGTTGGTCTGGATTTTTACTTTCTGGACCTGATATTTCCACCGCTGCACTGCAGGAACCTAACAACTATGAGCTCAAACTCCAGTTGAGGATCAGTAGTACTTGCAGTATCTTTCAGTATTAATATACACCTACTTAAAATGAAAAGATGCTTTGGATACAAGCTGTAAGCCATTTCTACCACCTACATTTCTTCTTTATAGCATTCTTTTCATTATATAAGCTATACGTTTTCGTTTATAGTCATAGTAGACTTAACTGCAGACCTTTACTGAGCTGTATATTGAGACTGGAAAAGGAAACGCTGCACATATGTAAGTGTAATAAATGCAATTTGTGTGTGGCCCATAACACAAGTAGCGCAACCTAGCTGTTACTGACGTTGCTTGCACTTGCATAATACGATCTTGTGTTTATCAAAGCAGTAAACCACGCGGGTGTTTCTCTAGGACTACCTGCTGTGGAACCGCTTGGGTGCCACGCTGGCGAATGGGGACCGCAGCGAGGAGGCCATGGACGCCTACACCAAGGCCCTGGAGCTGCAGCCAGGCTTCATTAGGTCGCGCTACAACCTGGGCATCAGCTGCATCAATCTGGGGGCCCACAGGTCAGTGTGGTCAGGGAAGCATGGGAATGCACAGCGGCACATCACTGGGGATAACGCGCAGCTCAAGGCTGCGGCAATGCATGTCCTGATTTTACAGAGTTCAATGTGTCCCAGGGTCGACAAGGGTGGGGCTTGCGTTTCACTTCCTTAACCAATCACAGTCATCATTGGATGACATCATCACATTAATTAAAACCAGTGTTTCCTGTGAAGTGGCAAGGTGCACAGATTTGTAAAGTACCTGTTTTATTTTTTCTGCCTTTTTTTAAGGGACATGTTATAGATAAATATAGACAAAACATAGGGGTATACTTACCTGCAAAGGCTGTATGGGGCAATGTAAGTGTCTGTCTTTGTTTCATGATGGCAACAGTAGTACTGATGGCCAAATGAAGCTTCATGGATCGTTTGCTGAATTTTTTGACCCCACTAGATGGTGCTCCTGGCTTGCTTTGGGACATGCCTTTAGCCCGTTATGAATATGAATGATCTAGTGGGATCAGAAAATACAGCAAGTGGTTCATGAAGCTTCATTTGGCTGTCACTAAATAGTAGTAATAAAAATAACAGGGCTTGAACTAACAACCTTCTGATCAGAGGCTTAGCCTACTGAGCCACACAGTACCCCTGGCTTGATGGCTGCAAGTGATGAGTTTGAAAAAATGGACCAATCTGGAGATGTCATATAATGATGACTGTGATTGGTTAAAGAAGTGAAATGTATCATAATTGCAATAATTGGATGTATCAAACTCAGTATGTCCCTGCGGCAATATACAGCAAAGGATAGTGGGGAGTGAATTATAAGTCTGACATAATACTTTTTTACCACCGTCTCGAGAAGGGTTATGGATTTTTTGTTTATCTTTGACAGGGAGGCAGCCAGTAACTTCCTCACAGCCCTTAACTTACAGAGGAAGAGCAAGAGTCGGCAGCTGTCTCACCAAGTCATGTCTGGCAACATCTGGGCTGCCCTTAGAATAGCTCTCTCCATGATGGACCGGCCTGAGCTCTTCCAAGCCGCCAGTATAGGGGACTTGGACCTTCTAATGAAGGCCTTTAACCTGGACATATGAGCAGGACTCACTGACTGCAACAGAAGCCAAGCATCCAAAGCTGGATATATATTTAAAGGAGATATATCAATTTTTTTCATATTAAACCCAACAGTTTTGCTGAGCACTTTTTCAGTCCTAGATACGTGCTTCAAGAGAATCATTAGTGATGGCTTTACACTGTTTTCTTGAAGATCACAAAGACAGGTGGGAATACATTATGCCTTAGATAATAGACTAATAAAGTACAAAAAAGAAGCTCTTACAAAAAACTGGGCATTCTGCAATTCTGACATTTTATGACCTGACATCCAATTACTTCCAGTGTGCTTTGGTAATACAGTAAATGAGAAGGGATGACTACCTGTGTATTGCAATTACATTCTGCCTATTTAAATTCTAATTATTCTCGCTAGGACCCAGCAACTTCTTGTGTACACGAGGTGGTCAACATTTTTATTTCTGTGATCTGTTGAGTGACAGGTAATACACAGAAGGCATTTTTTACATCAGAAAGTTAACTCCATCTCTCTGGGAACAGCAAGCTCTTTCCTCTCCATCTCTGCACGTCGCATCTCTGCCAAGAGCCAAATTAATGGTCTCCAGGCCATTTCTTCAACCCCCCCATCTTTGTTTGGATCAAGCAGGCACCTTAAGCACCTCTGCAAAAGCAGGCCAGTTCTTGGCTAATTTGTTACATTAATTACAGTCCAGGGGTTAAGTGGCTCATTTTTTTCATATACTCTTTCCAAAGGAAGTCTTTCCTATCGATCTCAACCACAGGAGCTTGTGTCTTAAGCCACAGGTTTGTTTTTTTGTCATGCAGCTACTTCCTGGCATACAGCTAACGAGACGGATGGTGAGCTTGATGGATTACACTGACTCACAAGCCGCTGCACCACAAGGAATCACAACCAACCTGTTACTGTCAACAAACTCTTATCAAATGTTGAGTGACGGAGCTATACATCAGTTTGAAATGATCATAGGCCATCTCATGGAACTAATGGTCAAAGGTATTCTGTACCAAAACACAAAAGGGTCAATAAAACAACAACAGAAATCGTGTTCAGGCTTGTTCACAATATAGTACAACAGTTCATCTTCCAAAACAAATGAGACACATGTTGCAATATGACTACAATGCAATCAAGTTACTCTACCATGTTAGGGATAATGACAACGTAATGGATAGAAAAATATTCTCTGAAAAGGAAAAAACAACACAGAGCCTAATTTGTCTGACAGATACTAGCTAGATGTAAAAATGGCTGAAATTGCATTTATTTGTCAGCTTCTAGGCGTTGAAAATGCACATTAGCAATAGCGTTCCAACTTGCATTTTAAACTGCATGCACAGATGGAGAAGATTAGATTTTTTGTTTGATTTTAAGAACCTATGCAAAACATCTCGTCATGGTGCAGTGTTTCAGCTTGGTTCCTCTAACCAAAAAGATTTTTTTTTTCTAATAAGCTATCCTAGCAAATCCTAAACTGTTTAGCTTTATAGTTTGTACATGAACGTTGAGCAGTTGAGAAGGAGAAGGAATGATTTCGTCAGTTTTGCTAGAATGTAAGTGTTTATTTATTGCAGGGGTGTCCGCTCTGTTCCCCGGGTCCCACATGGTATGTTGGGTTTGATACCGTATCAACCTTTTTGCTTTAATTGAGCTGGGTGACTATCATTTGAAGTGATTTTAAATGGAATTTGTGCATTTTCTGAAAACTGTTACATGCACAGTTTTAGTAATCAAATGTGGTAGTTAATTGCAAATAAAAATATGTATTATACTTGATTTTGTGGAATCAAGTATTTATCGAGTATTTACATAGTTATTAAATGACATTGTCTTTCCTGTCCATCAATATTTTTGAAACATCTTTCAAGTTTTATTATTTTAGGTATAATTTTGGCATTAACACTATGGAAACATTATACTGTAGCGAGTCTGAAAACACATTTAGTTTAACATGATTTACTCTGGGCAATTTGTTCAGGAGCTCAATCAAAGCAAAAAGATTAATTAAGAGTTTTGCTGGTTTTCATTCCAGCACAAGCTTTTGCCCGGAGGACTGGAGTCTGTCAGCCTGATGCATTACATGAATTCTCTGTTAATGATGGTGGTCACTGATGCGACGGGTCAGCAAATAAAACGACTTGGCAATATGATGAAAGCAATTTCATCGCTAAAATACGGAGATTTTAAAGTTGTGCAAACTTTTTAAAATAAGTAGAGCCTCCATATTTTGTAAACTTTTAGTTTGACACAAAATCTATGGATGCAATTTGGATGGATTGGGCTGAGACTGAGATTTATGTGGGCTCAATGAACACCAGTGGTGTTTAGTGCCAGCATGTTGAATTTAATAAATTCAACCTACTCTACAATGGCCATTAAAAAGTCACTGAAATGGAAGCCAGCTTGGTTCGAAGGTTTTGGGTTGAAGACCTCAAACAGCCTTCTATGGCAGATAACCACTGTGGTCATGTTTAAAAATCAGAACGGCAAAGGTATGTTTTGATCATAGTGGATATGAGGACCCCCCCCCCAAATCCGTATCATTTCCAAGTCCAATATAATGCAACTGTAAATTAAGAACACTAACTGCAGAACAAAAGCAATTAATCAGAATGTAAGCGATATGTGACCATGTCACAGAAATGTGCGTTTTGCATGCCCCTTAGAGTAGATCAAACCCTATCCAGCCCTTCTCTTGGCAGAAGTATCTGCACCAAGCTGGCATGTTCCTCTCATTGTGCATTAAAGAGAAAAGCGTTACAGCCGTCTCGGCCCGTGGGCCCTCTGTAAGTCTCTTTCAGATTTCCCACGGGCACATTTATGAATAGTTCCTAGATTTTAATTTCTAATAATAACATGGCAACTGAAAAGAAAGTTATTTTTTTAAATATAGAATTTTAGGCTTAGTCTTGAATTCTGCTGTAGAATAGTGATGCCGATTTAGAAACTGAAAGACCTTTTTTCGTAGAACTTCCCTTATACTGTCTCAGGTGTGGTAACTTACCTGTAAGCATGTTCCAAAAAAATTGGGTACCATGAAGGCCGCATGCCAGATGTATATTTATTTTCAAAATCCAGTTCATTTATAAGCATGGAGTTTTTTTTTCTCTTTGTATACATAATATTTATCTATAGCAAATTATAATATTTCTCATAATGCACTTTTGCTCTTTAAGTATCTGTATTGAATTACCTAGAATTAAAACTGCTTTGATGAACAAAATACCTAGATATAGAAAACTGTAAAAACTTTATAATCTGCGTATAATGGATGCTCTTTATTCTCCCAAGATACATCAAAATGATAGGTTTCAGGTATATTGTATGGAAAAGACTTTTAAAATAAAATGTCGCAATACAGACAGATTACACATGTATGTCTTTAGTAGTTTTGAGCTTTTTGTACCTTTATTATTGCATTTGGCTGTACTTATGGAAAATGATATGCATAACTGACTTATTTGTATGATCTAATGCGGTCCATTTCCCTGGCCCATTCACAGAACAGGGCCATAAATACCACTGCACTGATATCCCAATTTTTTTTCCTCCAATTACTCAGGATCCATTTTTGCATGTCTTTGTTCCACTGAAATTGTTATATTCAAACTTTCTTGAACTGTTTTAATCAAAAGTGTTGAGAGCCACCCTGAATCAATCCATCCATTTTCTATACCCACTTATCCTATTCAGGGTCATGGGAGGGGGGGGGGGTCTGGAGCCTATGGGCACAAGGCAGGGAACAAGCCAGGATGGGGCGCCAACCCATCGCAGGGCATACTCACACACCATTTACTCACACATGCACACCTGTGGACAATTTGGTAACTCCAATTAGCCTCAGCATGTTTTTAGACTGTGGGAGGAAACTGGAGTACCTGAAGGCAACCCCATGACAACGGAGAGAACGTGCAAACTGCACACAAGGGCAATGATGCGAACGCAGGTCCCACAGGTGTGAGATGACAGCGCTAACCACTGCACCACCATGTCACCCTGAAAATTTAAATTATTTTTACTTTACACATACTATAAAGTAATTCAAAATTAATCCAGTTCTTATAATTTGTAAATGTATTCTGAATATTTTTGATACATCCCACCAAATTTATTCACTTCCTCCAACCCTTCCTTTAACACGTGTCCCCCTCACGTTAATGACAGGTTTCATTTCAAAGAATGACTGATAATGTCAACAGTTTGCAGTTTATTGAACCATCCTGATATCGCAAGTAAGCAGCATCAATGATCTGATTTTCTTTCAACACTGAAACAAACTAATTTCCATCAGCTTGTCACAAGCAGACTGTTGACAATGATTAAAAAAAAATTGGCATAGTCACGTTTGAAAAAAATACGGTGAAATGAAATAAAATAGACAGCAAGTGGTGTGTTATGCGAAGCTTCAGTTAAATAACCAAATCGACACGTCAAGAGGTACAATTGCACATATGTGAATATTACACTTTAGTCTCAGATTGCTTTTCACATGTGACATTCAAAATTCAAGAGGCCAGAATAATGACATCACAGAAGCTTTTGACCCCGTCAAGTTTTCGGAACCTTATAGTAACCTGATTTACGTTGTCCCTCTGGGGGAAAAAGAAAAAAAAAAAAAAACGGAACAAATTTCCACATCTAATTTGGTATATACTAGGGACACTGCTTATCCACAATTACATAAAGTAAACATGGCCACAAAATCCATTTTGCTTTAACAAAGTCAGTCGTTCCTAATATATTGTGCAAAATGAAATATATACATGTATGAGATTAAATAAAGGTAAACTTAGCATGGCAAGCACAATAAATAAATTCAGGATTTGAGAATAAACTGTCCAGAAATGTCTCATAACAATGAGCACCAAAAGCAATACATTCAGTGGATATGTCTCTTACAGATTGAATCTGTACATAGATAAAGCCTCAGTTTGAGTAATGAACTGCATATTTGTCAGAAGAATCAATGTCCTCCTCTTGTCGTGGCATATTGCTATAGTGATTAACAACAAAACACGGTTCATTTTTGTTGGGTAAAGGATTAATTTTAAAGGCTTTTGGAGAAGATGCATCAATGCAGTATTAAACAGAAGCACTCCCTGCTTTGAAAAGCTATGCCGTTACTTCAAATATTAGTCTAGTAACTACAAGTCGTCACATTTTGTATACAGAGAACTGTGACCAGCAAAATAACTTGTATAAGAAACCAGTGGGATTCCGCTTACAGCAATGCATTCTGCTGTACGACCATTATAATGGCAGATAGTCATGTGGCCACCTCATTCACAGGGGAGCCATCTATCCTTGGCAAAAATTAGCTTTTTTTTTTTTTTAAACTGGTAAATGCCAGTGTAATTCACCCTTTGAAAATGATACTGCTTGCCATCTCTTTGTTAGTAACTCATTTTCTCCTATCAACATATTAGTGGATAAAGTCTGAGAACGGAATAAAATGCAAGACTCATTTTGTTTAGGTGTCTAAGATAATACTGCAGTTATTAATATTTAGGACTTCATCCGCAGAAAATAGTGTGTGTGTGTGTGTGCGCTAAGTTTATATGTTTTTTATAACATGGACTTAGGTCAAAGAGTTTGCTAATTGTTCTTAATGATACAATTTAATGATAAAGTTTATATTTTTTTATAGAATTTAAAAAATGAGATGAATCCATTATCAAAATGTTGATTTTAAAGCGTCCATTTTTCATAAAAAATAACAGGGCAACTGTGCAACAATACTGCAAACAAAACTAAATGCTTTGGTTTGAACAAAATTGCTTAGATGTAAAGCAAACATGCCTTTGAAACCAGTTCAAGAAATGCATCCGAATGAATGATGCAGATAATATGAATGAAAACCAAACTGCAGACATGAGGACTTGGGGGAGTGAAAGTCCAGCACACAGAATTTTTATGCCCAGTTGATGTGATACACCCCCAGCAGAGGTGGAGATTTCAGGTCCAGAGAGTACAAATCCAGACCAAGATTTTGTTTCAACCAACCAGTTGAGTCTCTGTGACTGTGACTCTTTATACTCAAGTGGTTGGCTGAAACAAAATCCTGGTCTGGATTTGTACTTTCTAGATCTGAAATCTCCACCTCTGACCCCCAGTACCATTTAACGTAAACCTTTGTATTCCTCTGCTTCTTCATGTCTTTCTAGCACAACCAGCCTGAAGCCAGCTTGCTAAATATACATGATTCCCACTAGCAAAGGCGCGGGAAGATGTTTTTAGCTGAGGGTGTTGAAAGAACAGTGCTTTTGTACTGACAGCTAACAATGGCAGTTTTTTCGGAGGAATACTCACAAAGTTGCCTCTGAACAACTGTGAGATTAATATAAACTGTTTTTTTACCCCATTGATGAATCCGATTTGCAGCACCCGTACTTCCAGCCCTACCGCCCGCTAGTGTTCAAAAAGAATAACTTATTCTGGCAAGTACAGAGAATCCACTCTGAGGTCCACTTCTTCAAGAGCTGGATTGTTAAAGTAGTGCGCTCAAAATTAGTCATATCCTCACGCATGAAAATATCTTTCCTATAGATCTGAAGGCATACAAGATATGTAATACTGTATAATTTGGGTTGCTGTTTCAGTAACCCAGATTGCACACGTCTCTTTTTTTAACTCACTATTAGCAACAAAGAAAAAGAAACCAATGAACAAAATGACGGGTACCATACTTTCTCCTTTGACCATGTATGTTCGGCAGCGTTTGTCCACAAGCCCCTCATGTCCACAAGCACTTCTCCTCGCTGGTTTGGTTTTGGCATTTTCATTACTTTCCTTTGTTACATGTCCTCATTTGGGGTAGAAGTCTGTGGTTCTTTTCTGAGGTTAGTGCCTGCAAATTTGATCTAGCTTCTAGACAGCCGATGGTAAAAGTACATGTAGGCCATGTCCTTTGGAGATCTTTCTGACAGACAGACTTTGTGGTCGTTGTATATCACCCATCTACAGGGGGAAATGGTCATTATTTACACATTAATTTACTTAGAAAATAAAAGTCAAATAAAACAGCTTACTTGATCAATGTATGATATAGAGCAGCGTTTCCCAATCCGGTCCTTGGGGGCCCACAGACAGTCCACGTTTTTGCTCCCTCCCAGCACCCTGCCAGACAGTCCACATTTTTGCCTCCTCCAAGCTCCCTGCCAGACAGTCCACATTTTGCTCCCTCCCAGCTCCCTGCCAGACAGTCCAGGTTTTTGCTCCCTCCCAGCTCCCTGCCAGACAGTCCACTTTTTTGCTCCCTTCCAGCACCCTGCCAGACAGTCCACGTTTTTGCTCCCTCCCAGCTCCCTGCCAGACAATCCACATTTGTGCTCCCTCCCAGTTAAACATGTACTGTCTGCGGTTCCCTGAGGACTAAATTGGGAAACACTGATAGAGTGCAACAGTTTTATAAATATGGATTGCTGGAGATTAATAACTTAATCTTTGCAGTTCTACATATGCGAGACCTGTCTGCTTAAAAATGCTCACTTACATTATCACAACTTTATTCTAATGGGTTGGATTTTATCCAATCCCAAACAGCCGGAGCGCAGTTTGCTTACCTTCCCTCCTTCTTAATGTGACATACATAATGCCCAGACATTGTTGAGGTTCCCATGTGACTTATAAAAGCGAAAAGTTCATATCCTGTAAAAGAGGGGAAGAAAATTAAATTCATAAAAATTTAAAATGTAGAATGTAAAGCACCATCTGGTTCCAAAAATAACTTTGCATAAAAGTGTATGATATTTATGGCTGCCATTTCATAAGCAGGGCAATTGCCCAGGAAAGCGAGCTTCACCACTCTTACCATCTGAGACAGAGTGGATTTGGGCAATGGGGGGCAGGGCCAGGGGGGGGGGCAAATCACACCAGCAAATCTTAACCCCTTCAAGGACACATTTAAAGTCAAGCTCACTCAGCAAAATACCCAAGTTTACATGTTCACTTATAACAGTCCTAGTTCACCTAATAAACACTATCCAGTGATATATTTAAGGGCAGTTGTGTGATCAGGGTTGATTAATGGTAATAATCAATATTGTGTGTGTTAGTACTTTTTACTGTTTGAGGCAGTTTTGAATAACACCAGTTGTGTTTAGCCTAAGAAGAAGACAGCTTCCTCACAACAATTATTCCATCTTTACAGAACCCGAAAAGCCATCAGTTTTACCTCCAGAAGACTATCAGCAGGCTGAATGCTAGGTAACAGAAGCCCATTTGAAAAGCAGAAAGCCTAACGAGGTAGCATTAGCTATCACAGTCTGAACCCCCTCTGAATTTCTGAAAATTGGCGAGTAGGCTCTGTGATGTTAGACACTGCTGCCACTTAAGTGGCAGCTGAAGTCAATAGTGGATCATGTATGAGGAGACCCAAGAGACGTCTAGCACAAAGTGAACACCAGGTCAATACCAGTGAACAGTGGAGTAGTCCGATATGGACACCACTGTCAATTTGGGCTTCTAACAAATTATGCACGACAAATGTTACAATTGTAGCTACATCCTTTTTGGGGAAAAAAATCTTTGCAAAAAGCTGGCGATGTTGGAAATGGAAAATTAGGGTCAGGTTTGTCACTTTAATACAGGTAGCTACTAGAAGTTACAAATACATGGAATAACACAGCAAACATGTTAACCAATACAATTAAAGCATGGAAGACCATTTTTTTGATTTGAACAAATATTTTCACTCATCATTGATGTAAAAGGGCAAATGACTACAAGAATATTCTTAATCAATACCAATGATAAATGACTGCGCAGTACCGGTCAATAACCATGTTAGGACTTCTTCATAGATGGTCATTATAACAGACTGGATCCTGCAAAGTGCATTTAGATGTTTTTAAGCACCTTGCTATTGGACAGAAGCCTCACTTAGGTGATATGAAAATCAAATCCCCAGCCATTAGGCATTGATTCTAGGACTTTTAAGTCATTAATTTCCATCTTAATAGTAACATTTTTTTCAGCCATGTACAGTACATCTCCAGTTCCAAGAAAGCTCATGGCAGGACACTCACGGCCTGGTCCGTCTTTGATCCTGGGCCCAGCCGGATCCTGATCAGGGGACAGCGTGGAGTCGCTGTGTGCATTGGCACTGGAGAAGGTGTTGTCGTTGGGTTCTGTGTCGGCCATGTCAGACGCAGACCCGCTGTCCTCCTCATTGTCAGGGTGCGTGAAGATCCAGTCCAGAGCTCGCTCTAGATTGTTGTTCTGAAAAACATCCAGTGAAACTGCTGTCAGTGAAAGCTTCTGAAATCCATCCGTCCAGGGCATCCCAGCCTCTGTGCTGCACTTCCTGGGACTGGCAATCCATCACAAATTCATCAGAATAATAGAGCTTTCAAATGAGATCGTTTAGGATCCTGATTAAACACAGACACTAACCCTCAAATGGTGGCCAATCTTTCTGAATAATTTGCTAAACAATCAGACTCTCCTTCTCCTAATGCTTCTAAATTCAATTTAACCTACACCTTTTGGACCAGGGTTTGAGTCTCTGCCATGGCTTTGTGTATGGAGTTTTCATGTTCTCCCCATGTCATCTTGAGGTTTCCTCTGCGTACTCTGCCCCCCCCATCCAAAAATATGCTGAGGTGTGAACATTTGAGTGACTGAATGTGTGAGTGTGCTCTGTGACGGGTTGGCACTCCCCCTCCTGGGCAGTTCCCTGCCTTGCACCCATCGGCTCCAGGCTCCCGCGACCCAGAATAGCGTAAATGGTTACAGAAAACCGATTTATGGCAGATTAATGCAAAATACAATAAACAGTATTCCATGAAAATCTGGATCCTCAGATGTTGTGTATCATGGACTCAAAGCTGCACAAATGTTTTATTTACGTATTAGAATTTTAATATAACTTAATAAAAAACTGCACAAATATGCATAACCGGTGAGATATTGACAGAATACAGAGTCCAGGTGCGGTATTCCCAGCCCCAGACAATATGTATTTAGAACGGAGAACCCAATCTGTCCACACTGGGTCACACTGAGGCAGGAAGTACAGGGCGTGTCAGTCCACCACACACAGCGCTCGAATCCATGCCTTAGAACAATGGTACTCCAAGTCTGGACCAAACTGCAAGTTAATCTGGATCCAGCTGGTAAGTACAAAACTACAGTGTAGAACCACCAAATTCACACATATTCGTCATGGACCTCTGACCTTGAACAAAAATATGATGCGGAACTTTGATCTAAAAGTCTGGGAAACCCAACTGTATGTCTTTGCACTGTGGGAGGAAACTCATGCAAACTCAGGCCCAAAGAGCCAGGGACTGGAATCAAACCTACAACCCTGGAAGCTCTTAGACTCAGCTCTTCTCATGATGCTTTACATTTACATCAGCTGTCCTTTGACATGGAATGTAAACAGGTTTTTAACCCACAGTGGACAAAAATTACTCTAATGTAGTATAATAATGCAGAAATATAATACAAAAAGGTCATAAAATGAATCTCTCAGCGGTCTAATTTTGAGAAAACTCACGGTGGATTTGAGAGCCCGGACAGCCTGGCTTCTGGGAAAGCCCATGGAGGTCAGGATGGCCACGCTCTCCTCGGGGGGCTGGCTGTCCGTGGAGGTAGCCTGGCTTGCATTGGAAGGACCCGAATCAGAGAGGGAGGGCGCTACTAACGGCTCTGCAAAGTCTGCAGGGGAGACGTGGAAATTCCCCATCAGCAGGAGAGTGGTCCTTATGCCGTACTGCGGTTCCACCACACTTAATGCCACGAGTGACACCATCAGAAAGACAAATGCAAGAAACAAAAATCTAGCAACAGGTCTTTATTAATGAGAATGACACCAGTTGACTGAAAGTTAAATATACTGCATAAATCCAGAAACTAAGAAGTTAACTAGAAATTAATACATGGAGTTCTTACACTCTTCTCTACCCTCATTATTGAATGTCTACACCCTGCTGTAACTGCTCACACTATAAATATGAGAAAAGGTCACTGTTGTTTAACACTAACATCACAATTTCAAAACATTGTCAAATTAAGGGTCAAAGCTTTTCTGAAAAAAACTGTGAGCAGAAATAGTGTCATCTGGATATCCCATGCTCATTTCCTGATCGTGTTTGACATCGGCTCTTGATTGATGGGAAGTGGTAAATCTTAAGCTTTTTGAACAGCTGGAACAGCGGGCTAACCTCGTATGTTTGATGGCGTTTCTTCTTCGAGGTGCTGCATTAAGACTGAAGGCCTGGTGTCACATTTCCATGCTAACACCATTCGAGGTGCTGAGATGTACCAATGAGTCTAAACTGTTTTGTCTCAAAAATGAGATTCTATACTACGAATTGTATCAATCCTCTCGGGAGTTAGGACTCCGTATGTGGTTGAAGGCACAAGATATCGATATAATCTCAAAGTACAGTTTTGTTCAAGTAGGATAAATGTCAACCAAGGCTGTGCAATTGGAGAGCGAGTTTCATGCGATCAGTTGGAGACGCCTAAGTCACTTCAGCATTTCCTCAAACCATCCCAGCACCATTCCAGCAGAGCTGAACTGGCCACCTGGCTTAACGGCATTTTCCCAGTGGAAATGCATGTGTGGTAACCCTTTAATGGACAAAAGTCCTGGGCTGATTTTTAATCCCAGCCTGCATTCTAGTGAGAAACAGTAACCCACGTGTCACCCGCTGCTGACGGCTGTAAGTGATGTACTGGACCACTGTCACCAGATAGAGTGAGATGTGAATCATGGCAGAAGACAAAAACGTGAGCAATTTCATCTCTTGTTGACAGTTTTACTGCAGTGACTAAGTAGGCTAAAGGTTAAATGGTGTTTAAATCAGGTTTAAAATATACTCATGGGAGTTTTTCTTACAAAAACATGTTCTGAGGTCAGAAGGAAAAATGATTAGTTCAAAGAGATAACCAAAAAAATTGTAGAGGAGGCGGGTGCAAGCAACCAGAGTAGGCGGGACCTACAAATCAGATGTCTTAGTCCTGCCTCCTTTAGTCGCTTGGACCCACCTCCTCTACAATCTGATTGGTTATCTCTCTCATTTTTATTGGCAAGTTGTAATGTTCTGCAGATTCTCTCTGACATTTTGATCAAAACGCAATTTTTATCATCTGACATGATGCTTACAAACATAACCTACACAGTGTTTTTTCTCCATAAAAGCATTTTGCCACAGACACCATTATCCATGGGTGGACAGGCTGACGATCCCTGGTGATGCTACTAGCCAACACAGAAGTGACTGCACTCCAAAACCAGTCCATGCTGGTACAGGAAAACAAACTCTGCATCCCAGTGGTATTTATCAGAGCCACTTATGAGGGAGGAAGAAGAGCAGAGACTTGGCTCCTAGGTGGCTTGGCCTGGCTGACAAGACCACCCACCCTAACAGTCTCCATGACAAATGGCTGTGCCTCTATCACACAGGCCTCGTTAGCATGATGCATCGCATCCGCAGGCTCCCTCGCAGGCCGGGCGCATTTCGGGAGGTCTTACCGGGCTCCTCCATGTGGGCTATAATCCAGTTGAAGGCCATCTCTGCCCCCATATTTCCTGTGTAATACACGGCTTTCCGACAGGCCTCCAGGGGAAAGCCCATCTCCGCCAGCTGCATCACGGCAGACTCATCTATTTCTGGAGCTAAATCAGACATAAAACACACACATACATGGGCACACACAAATGCACTACTGTCAGATACAGTATTATTAACATGAGAATGTTTGCTTTCTAATTCAGGCCTGAGGCTGAATTATTATGATTGATAAAAAAGAAAATAAACATTTTTTAAATGTGAAGGCATGCTTAAAATGTAATGATTCACAGGACTAAAATAATAAATGATATAACTATATATTAATACTTACAATCAGTCATTGAACTATCTGGGAATAAAAAGAGAAAGTAGATGTGATTAAAAAAAAAAGTTTTAAAAATCATTAGTAAGACATCCATTTTCTTTTACTCATGTCAATATGAGGTACTATAACCCTAAACCTAAATAATGGTGAAGAATGCCAAGCGGAAACGAACTGATTTCAGAGAGAAAAGTTTGAATGCTTAGAAAGCTTATAAATTTTCATAAGTTTATTCCCTGTTCACTGCAAGAACAACAGCGAGCACTGGCAAAATCAAGCTCATATCTCAATACTGCAGCAACAGAACGATGGAAGAAGGATGGCACATACACTCTTCCTATCATCTGCTGGCACCATTTTAAGGCATCCAATCGGTATTAGAGAATTACAGATGTCATTATATCCACAAATGCATCCATATTCCTGTCCAGTGCTGCTGCATCTGGCCACCATCTCAGGCGCAGAGCACAAGGCGGGAGCGCACCGTGGACGGGATCCCCTGTCCATCATAGAGCTCAAACAGTCACTGTTACCAACTCACTTAACAGCGGTCTTTTAGACTGTGGGGAAACAAGGCTATGTGTAGGAAACCCAGACGGCAACAGGGAGAACATGCAGACTCCACAGTCACAGGGCTGGAGTGAAATACGAAAGCCAGCCCTGGGGGTGTCCGGCTATGGGGTGACCATACTGCCCGCAGCCACAATAATGATATGAACACAATAGGCCCATTCAGAATAAAACAGGAAGTAATCACAGTATTTCCTGATATCAAAGCAGAACAGGACTGACAAAACACTGCATATATTTAGCAATGCATGCCTGCAGCTGAGCGGGCACAAAATTCAACAGAACATCTTGAGAGTGGTTCAGAAAAGATTCCTGGAACATAATCAATATTATATCATTATAAATACGAACTGTGCGGTAATTCCCCTGAAATACAAAATCCTCAGGAACACACAGTCATACCTTAAATATGAAACTTGTTTATATATAAATAATCCAGAAAAAAAACAAGATTCCAATGCCTCTCATTCAAGTCCACCTGTCTGTAGTGTATATACAATGTGGTATTGAATAATATTTTGCCATCCATTCATCCATCCATCCATCCTGGTTTCAGTCATAGGGGGCCTGGAGCCTATCCCATGCAGCATAGGGCACAAGGCTAGGGTACACCCTGGGTGAGTTCCCGGTTTTCCTGTGTTCTATTCAAGTAAAATATAAACTCACTGGCAACTTTATTGGACACACCAGGAGCTACATCAAGCACCAGAAAGGGGAAGAAAGGTGATTTAAGCGACTTTGAACTCGGCCTGATTGTTGGTGTCAGATGGGGAGGTATGAATATTTCAGACACTGCTGATCTACTGGGATTTTCACACAGAACCATGTGTAAGGTTTACAGAGAATGGCCTGAAAAAGAAAAACCATACAGTGAGATTCAGTTCTCTGGGAGAAAATCTCTCATTGATGGCAGAGGTCAGAGAAGAATGGCCAGACTGGTTCACGCTGACAGAAAGGCAACAGTAACTCAAATAACCACTAATTACATCCGAGATGTATAGAAGAGCATCTCTGAACGCGTCAAACCTTGAAGCAGATGGGCTACAGCAGAAGATGACCTCAACGGGTGCCACTCCTGTCAGCTGAGAACAGGAAGCTGAGGCTACAGTGGGCACAGGCTCACCGAAACTGGACAGGGGAAGATTAGAAAATGTTGCCTGCTCAAGATGAGTTTTGATTTTTACTGCGACGTTCAGGTGGTAGGGTCAGAATTTGGCATGAACAACATGAAAGCATGGATCCATGCTGTCTTGTATCAGTAATTCGGCCTGGTGGTAGTGTAATGGTGTGGGGGATATTTTCTCTGCACACCTTGGGCCCGTTAGTACCAATTAAGCATCGTTTAAATGCCACAGCCTACCTGAGTATTGTTGCTGACCATGTCCGTCCCTTTATGACCACAGTGTAGCCAGCTTCTAACGGCTACTTGCAGCAGGCTAACATGTCATGTAACAAAGCTCATATCATTTCACACTGGTTGCTTGAATGTGACAATGAGTTTACTCTACTCAAACGGCCTCCATAGTCACCATATCTCAATCCACTCGCACCTATGGGATGCGGTGGAACAAGAGATTCGCATCATGATGGTGCAGCCGACAGATCTGCAGCAACTGCATGATGCTGAAGGAAAAAATGAGTCCGACCTGGTACCAGCCAGGTGTACCTAATAAAGTGTCCATTGAGTATATGTTCTGTTAAACATCACCAGCATGACTAATCTCTATATGTACAGTTTACTATACCACTATATCCAGGCTAAAATATTGGGAAAGAAAATGCAAATAATTAAATAAATTAAAAATGTGTGATTCTAATATCTGCAATGCTCTGTTCAAATCACTTGTTCATGCAACCATTTTTCTTGTTTAGTTCTTAAGTGGTTAATTTATGAAATGCGTGGTATTCAATTGCACTTCTGCCTTTAAGATGTTATTTTATAACCTTGCAGTTCTGCTGTACTGACGGCAGAGGTCAGGTTGGGGTGCCGACTGACCAGTGGGGTGACGGGCTCCTACCTCGAGTGTCTTCAGGAAGGACGATGGGTGGCGTGAGATCAGGAAGCTCCTCTTCTCCTGCTTGCAGTCCCGTGGCACGGAGGCGAGTCAGATCTAGGAAGTCTGGCATGTCTATGGAGAGGTCTGTAAGGGCAGGTAACCACACACACACACACACACACACACACACACACACACAGCCACATTCAGTACGGTCAGCAGGACGGCCTGCACACAGAAAAATGCTGATGATTTAAAATCTTTATCATATCATAAATATTTATGAATTATGAATATAGTCACCTTCACATTCAATTGCATATAGGATAAAAAAATGTTAGGCAGGGCTGGTTCATCCGTTTAACAGTCTTTGTGGGGTAGTGTGTGGCTTTAGGTCATGAGTCTGTAGGTCATGAGTCTGTAGGTCATGAACAGAACATTGCTGGTTTGAATCCCACGGTTCTCAGAATGATGTGACCTTGCAAACGGCCCTTACCCCAAAAGGCACCGCACACTGGCTGGCCCCACATTGTGACCCAAACTTTCCCCATATAGATGAATAAAGTATCGCTATTCTAATTTTACACAAAGTTTTCTAGAAGGAAAAAAATCGGAGCAACCTATTTTTTTGTAATTAGATGAAAGATGCACAACCGGGAAATATTATTTTTAAAACTCACAAATGAGAAATCACAGAGTACATACTTGGTACCTTTGCTATGAGAATATGTTGTATAATTCATTTCACTTGGATACTTTAAGGCACAGTTAGTCAACTATCTTTTCATTTTTCAGTGTTGGTAGCTCAACAGTCTACGGTATTTCTGTTCTGGCAGAGCTACACAGGAGTTGGTAGGCACATGAATGCAGTGTTTGGGGTTTATTTTGTGGCAAAAACTAAAAAACATCTTAATATCCCTTGATCCGCCTTTCTGTTTTATAAAGAATTTTATAAAGAATGTTCCTCGGCACGTTTTGCTAAATTCCCATGTCTAGTACATTTCAGGACGCGGAACTTCACGAGACTATGAACCGTTACGTCCTGTGTGGTGCATTAGCCCCCTCAGCTGGAAATCGGAGTAACTACAGTACCGCTGCCCAAATCATAGGCTTTGGCGCTTTTTAGCCTGTTTTAAAAATTACTACGAGTACAAACCGTACAATTACAGTTCGTTGAAAAAAACCTTACATTTTCCATAAATCAATTCCACGTGAGCAATAACCCTTAACCTGGTGTTAAATCATGACAGCACCATGGCTAAGTGACCAGATATCCAACCTGGGCATCAGCAGACCACCAGGACAAGCACACCCAGGAAAAGTCCTGAAAATAAATGAGGTCCCACTGTACCTTAAAATGAAGAACATTTCAATATTAACATTTTATTTACTGAGCAGAGGCTTGGGCGTTGTGAGGCTCAGTGCGTTAGGGTGCCGTGCCGGGGATTGGAAGGTCACAGGTTCAAATCCCAGGGCTGGAAAACTGAGTTCACTGTTAGCCCTTTGAGCAAGGCCCTTAACTCTGTGCTACAGGAACTACCTGGCCATAGCTTTTTCAAAATGTGCATCACTCTCTGGAAAAAGCATCGAATGAGTAAATCTAATGTAACAAACTAACATCCCATCCAGTGTGTACCCCAGCCTTGTGTCCTGTACTGTTGAGGAAGCCCCACCCCCCACTTCCAAAAAAGCTCTACAGTTATTTTAGTAAGTGCAGTTTGCTTTAAAAATGCTGACTTGCAATAAATCTATACATTAATTACAATTTGCCCTAGAACATCAGGTTCACATTGGTTGCCCGTTATGTAACCCAAACGAAACCATGGCACCTTGCCACATACTCACCAATTTTCTTGGGCACCCAGTCAAGCCCAAATGTGAACTTCTTGATCTGCAGAATCAGGTACTCAGGGAATGACACGAAACGGGATGTCCTGCACAGAAACAGCGTTTGTAGAAGCTGAGCAAAGTGTTCATAGAAACGCCGCTCGAACTAACACTGACTACAAACCTGGTCTGTTTGGCACTATAGGCATGTTTGTTTTGTTCCTGCTGCTGTTTGCACCAGAATTTCCCCCTGGGGTCAGTAAAGTTATTCTTAATTTTAATCTAAATCTTATGTAAGGAAATTTGAAAGAGGGAGGAAAGCCTGACACAGCAAAGGAAACTTAAAGACAATTAACACAGCCTTCAGATCCTCCCCCAGCATTCCTACATTGTGCCCCCCCCCCATCCCATATAAGGGGGCCCTTATCAGATAGACGCCTTGCACACATCCCACCATCAGACTGCAAGCAGACGGGGTCTCTGATTGTCCAAAAACCTTCCGATGCCGATTACCTAACATCACGGGGGATGGACCGCATTTGGCCCCCACAGTGTAATTTAAACATGACCCTCAGATAGTCATCAGGATCATAGGATGTAACTTCCTACTCATCAACTATAAAATAGGATTTATTCAAGAATCACAGTAATAAATGTAGGCCAAATAGGAAACATAGATCTTACTTTATAACCTTTATAACCACGACAGTATTATCCCAATGCATATATTCAATATGCCTAATTAGCTATGAATGGATTAATTAATTGATTCACTAAGCTAACCTCTGTCTCAGTAATCATTACTGTTATACCTATTAAACTTGGCGGAGCCCTCCTAGCAACACAATGGTATACATAAAATTAGGCAGAATGCGAGTTTGACAAGCTTTATATGCTCAGCACCCAGTGACCACAGGCTGGCGGCCTTTGGGACCTCCTGGGTAATACCTGCCGAAAGGGAATACCTGCCGAAAGGGAATACCTGCCGAAAGGGAATACCTGCCTCTGTCTGCGAAGTATGTAACTCCAGCTCTCCCTCTCTCCCCTTCTCCTTACTTTCACTTTACGCTCTTCCCTGAAGCTCAGAATTTTGCCCAATGCCCTCTACAGACCAAAAACTGCACAAACTGCATGTGGAATCTTAAAGTAATTTGACTGGTGCTTCTAATATTATATTTTAAGCTGGTGGAAACTAATCATCCACACTGAACGCAAATCGGTCATAGCAATTTTATTCAGTGCTGCTTCGGAGACAGCAGCCGTACTCTTCCCGATAATCATGTTTATGCGATAACCCACTTCTAGATCCATCCCGTTCCAGAATTCACTATTGCTCGTCCCTCATATGTGTCTTACCTGTCATTTGCTGTGACTGTTGTATCACTGGTTTGTGAATTAGGTAGGCTTGTAAGCTAGCTGTAATTGTTTTTAATAAATGTTTTTTGTTCAACATCAAGTTTGTTGTGCCTAACTTTGTTTTGCATTGTTGGAATATGCACTGTTAACTACCTACCTGTATAGTAACTATTTTGCCCCAGTTGGCTGCCTGGGTCAGACTGAGGAATTTGTAACTAGACGTATCTCACTAGATGGGTAAGTAATCAAATTACGTAAAATAATAATAACCATTTCCTCTTTTATTTAAGAAGTTTTTTCTAAACCAAAGTTCATGCTTAATGGCATAATTTCTATATAAATAATTAATGAGTTGATATTCCCTACTAATAGTGTAGTTGTTAATGATATAAACCAACAATAAACTGCATTTCAGCTCTTGGGGGGTGGGGTTACTATGGCAGCAGCAAAAATTTGTAGTAACTGAAACATAAAATTAGCTTCTGTGCATTTGTGTAAAATCACCTGATACCCAACTACAATAAAATGGTGATCGTTACAATCACTATTATGGTCATCCATCTACCCATTCAATAAAAATGCAGTAATACTTTACTAGGGGCGGCACAAGTACCTTAGTTACTCAGTTACAACTCAAGAACAAATCATGAAGTAATATAGTTCCTGCACGAAATACATGAACCGTTATGATTAACAACAAATGATAATGTGATCAGGATAAATAACATTTACTCCCTGGTTAATTAATAAAGTAAAAATGTACTGCTGCATTATTTGTGCCCCCTGAAGTAAAGTGTTACCAACAATGGTAATTCAATCAAAGTCACCTCAATCGGGAGCATATAAGGTCCAGAGCATAAACAACAACAACAGTAAATGTTCAGACCAAGATTTTATTCCAACCAATCAGTTGAGTCTCTGTGACTGTGACTCTTTATACTCAAGTGGTTGGTTAGAACAAAATCTGGTTTGGACTTTTACCCTCTGGACCTGAATTAGCCATCTCTGACAAACGCATATTTGAAAGCAGCTGCTGACCATTACGAGAGATTCTTCAGAGCAGAAGCCCTTTCTTACTTCACTCCGGCCGACTTGGCCTGCAGGGCGGAGCTCCAGAAGTCCAGCACGTTCTCAGGCTCGGAGAACGCCTGCAGGCACGCTGTGAAGGGGACTCTGGCTCTCACCGGCTCCGGCGAAGCTGTCATCTTCTCCTGAGCTTCCCGCCGCTTGGCTTCGTATGCAATCAACTCCTCTGGGGTAAAATAATAAGCAGCATGCCTTAATTTTGCTCCAAAACCTTACCTGCCGACCTCTATTTAGGAGCTATTCTGGGGGATGTTTTAGAGGAGAGGTGCTGGGGGATGGTGCCAAAGAGAAGCGCTTACATCTGCTTCTCTTCAGGTCAGCAGGTTGTCATCCTGTTTAAGTTGGTTTTCTGAGTGACAAAACGTCACAACTCAAACAATGAGAGTTATGTACTGAATGTACATTGTTTAATGTAAGTTTTGGTACTTGCGTTAAAGCAGTGCTTTGAGTATTTTATAAATATCTTTCAGCTACTTCTTCCTGTCATGTTAACGGTATTGGTAACAGTGGTTTACCAGAAGCCTTGCATGCATCTGCTTTGCACTTTTAAAAATCACATGAAATAGTAGGATGCGATTACATATCACCAAATTAAGTTAAACATAACTTTTTACTTAAGTTCTACCTATTGCAAAAGTTATACTCAGGCATGTTTGTAGTTCTCCAATTATTTAATTTTCGTTTCAAAGGTCACGTTTCTGTGGTTTCCCTCATTTTAAATGACCTGATCATTTAATCTAGTTAACAAATAACAATCACTGATTACAGACCCAGTGCATGACTGGATTCCATTCCAACAGATGGGTCCTACGTTGAAATGGACGTATGTTGGGACAGCATGATCGCATTCCCTTTTATGTGTGAGAATGAGATGGGAAGAGGCAGGAAAGGCTGGTATGGTCGCCCTGTCTTATGGTACAAACAAACAAACATGATTTATTTGCCATTTGCACAAGTACTGCTTCTCTTTGCCAAGCCCAGCTTGCTCTCCATAGCTTAGGGGTCACAGCACAGGGTCAGCCGATGTACCCTTGACCTCAGCTGCCGCATGGACTGACTGACCCTGCGCTCTGATCCTCACTCTTGCGACACTTTGAATAAGTAAATGTTTAAGTATATGACTGGCATCACTGAAGTGCCCCCCCAGGGCCACTCTGTCTGTGAGTACTTTAAAGGACAGGGACCCATACAAGGTGCCCCTGCATGCCAGGACAGGTTCCGGCTCACTGTAAACCTCCACAAATAAACCTCTGGGTGAAAGTGCCAGTTCAGTGGATAGGGAGGAACTAAATACTGTCGATGACCTAGACCTCAGACTCATCCACCCGCAAAGCCACTGCACGTCAGCCGCACCTCTATTAGTGGCAGCCTCCACAGGGGCCGGCAGCTGCATGACGTAGTCCACCCTCTGGGTGTAGCGCACCTTCCGGGACTGGCAGCACTGGATCCTCTCCTCCACCAGGAAGCGGAACACGTCGCTGGGGTTCTCTGAGCCAGCGCTGTTCCTCTACAGAAACACAGCCCCCCCCATGTCAAAGCCAAGTTACGGACGGGCATGAAGGACAATCCTCATTACGGCTCACAAAACGGGATTGTATTACACCTCAAACAGAACAGAAGAAACAAACGGACCACAAGAGGTCAAATACAAAAAGGTAAATGACAAAATTAAGGCAGGGAGCAACACAGGAACAGCCATAGGAACAGCAGCAAACACAGATCGATAACAGCTACAGACACACAATGACCAACTAAGGACCAGAATGAGAGCTGGCACTTAAACAAACAGATAACAAGGACTACATGAGGGGCAGGTGCAGACCATAACAATTAACCATTAACTGATCCTGATACCTGTACCCTTAGACATACTGTAGAGGGCACTGCACCAACTGTCAAGAGTTAAGTAGCTGAAGTATAGTAGAGTGTTAAATTAAGGTAATAAAATAAGTGAATTTAAGACCTCTGACAGAAAGGACATCAGGATTATGGGGAAGCACACTGCTTGTTGTTCCAGAAAGAAATATGAATTATTAAAAAAAGTTAGAAAATGGACAAAGAATAAATTGAGGAGTGACTGAACAATTCAAAGTAGCAACTGAACCATTCAGATGAAAATTCTCTTGCCGATGCAGTTACACACAATCAACCATCGTGCAATAAGAAATTAATCTATGTAGAGAAGGGAATATGGATTTATTCAGACACTAAATGCGAAGACCACACAGGGACAGCTGGGATTATAAGTAGCCAGTGCAAATGTTCAAGTGCTTATTTCAGGAGTCTGTTGGGCGCGGTCGGCTAGGAAGCCCCCCTCCTCTATTCTCAGAGGCTCCAGAAACACTCCTCTCTGGCGTCGGTCATTCATTCGCTTCAAAGACACCGATGTGCCAGTAAGCAAATTTGCTAATGGATTCAAATCGCAAAGGCTTATTTTCTCTGGCACTTTCCAATTTATCAGGCCCTCTACAGCTAAACCAGAACTTAGTAATCCTGAGAAGAGAGGAGCACAAAGAGTAGCATGTTTGTGTCATAAACTTAGAAAAGCAAATCCTTCTTGCTACATAGATCTTGAAGGCAGGGGTCGACACCGTGGCTAATTCTGATGGACATTTTTACAAAATGCAATTTATACCACAGTCATGATTCTTAAAACCATAGTCTGCGTAGTTTTATTTTCGTAATTTAAACATTTTGCCACAAACACAGGCGAGTTTTGCCACAAACACAGGCGAGTTTTGCCACAAACACATTTTTGCTCCCTGCCAGCTCCCTAGCAAAAATGTGGAGGGAGCAGAAACAACAACTCTTGGACGGTCCATGGGTCCCCAAGGTTGGGAAACACTACAATAGAGGAAATGACAGAAGTGAATTCAGAAAATTCAAAGCAGCAGCAGGTTTATGTCTGAGCATGTTTAATATAACCAGGAGAGAAATAGAAAGTGCTATCTGCTGTGTGCAAGGGATAGCAAGATCTTTTTTTAGGCTGGTGAAAGAGTCACTTCAGAGCATGAGTGCATGTGTGCCAGTGGCGGGATCTCTGACCCAAGGTTCACAGACCCCGAAATGACAGGGCGGCTGGCGCGTCACCAAAAACTGATACAGCAGGACCAAACACCCCAAAGCACAGCTCACCCCCATAAACCCCAATGCCACTGAAAAACACACCTTCTTACAGTACCTTCTGCTGCAAAGTGTTATGAAGTACAATCAAGAACTATTAATCAGCCTACTGTAGATTCCGCTTGTTAGTCATTAAAGAAACACTCAGTCAACGAGGGTACACACACCTCTACTAGGTTGATTATGTGTAGTAGGAATTCGTGGGCATCCTGCTGTCTGTTGGAGGAGAATTCGGGGTGGCCTTTACTGACTAAAGCCTTGAACATGCGTGGACAAATTCCTTTTTGTTGGTGCTGGAATGAGAAGGTAAAATAAAATGAGGAAGTAGAGGTTTCATGTATTACACACCAATGTACTGCATCATATGACAGAGCAAACCATAAAAACAATTCAGTATATATTAATTATGACAGACCAGCTCAATACACCAATAAGTGCTCATTATTTCTGAATAGTACTTGATGAAATTCGGTGCAACTGTTTAGAGAATCAGTTAGAATTAGAACTAACGATATTTAATAAAACATTGAATGACCTTGTATTTATGGCAGTAAATGATTTATTAGTTTATACCTATATCATAATTTATTAAAGCTACCAATATTTTGCTGACTGATTTCCCAGGTGTCAGGACATCATAATCGGTGCTGAACAAGTGCCGCTATATCGATGCATTACGAACAGACCCAAAAGGGCGATTTCAAAAGCTCTACGATCTGCTTTATGCTTCTTCATGCTTGTAGGTAACATTGAAAATTACAGTCTCAGCAAGGCTGACAAGGCCTTTGCAGTGCCGGGAGCATAAATCACCCTAATCATCGACAAAGGAAAAAAGCTGAACAAATACTTAAGCACATGCACACCCTACGTGGGATCAAATCGAAGTAAAGAAAGGTAAAAGCCATTCTTGTATCTCTTAATTTTCATTCATGTAAATTTCTCAAAGAAATACAGACGGTGCAACCAGCGGGCCAGCAAGAGAAGAAACAATCCTTTTAATGCACTAAATCAATCTCCCTTAAAAAAGAGATCGCAGCACTGAGCCGCCTCTCATGATGGCTTTTACACAGACACCGCACTGCACATACCCAGGCTACCACCTTGTGCTCTTCATTCATCACCTGTTCAATGAGTTCGGATTTCACTGGAGGCTTTGAGTATTGGCCTGAAAGCAAACCATGTCCCAGCTTTGCCCTGGAGAGGAGGCAAAATCTGAGTCACCTTCATCATCAATTTCACTCCCTGAGTTTGGAAAATTCATGCAAGCATTAGTGAACTGGAAAATAAAAAAAAATTTAAAATTTTAGCACACTGAGGATATTTATCAAATAAATCATTTGGACCATGAGTCTTTTTTATATATAGTGTATGTTTCACATTTGATGAGCTGCGAGAGAAGCATTCCAATGTGCCTGTTGTATTTGTGCAAATGGCAAATAAATTATTTAATAATGATCGATGAAACGCTACCTGTCACAATAGCCAACATCCAGTACCTGCCGTCTACGTTGCATGCTTGCAGGCTTTTCAAAATATTTTCAGTCACACAGAGGTTAAAAAAATACTTACATCTGCGTGCTGAAGTCTTGTGTGGGATCAAGTGGTGAGTAATCAAATATTCTCTGAAGGTTTCCCACATACCTGGAGCAGTGCCACAGAAGCAGAGCAGACGGAGTAACGTGAAATGCGAGCAGAAAAGGAGCCACATCCAGAACAAGTGCGGACTGTGTTTATGCATGGAGATTCTCATCAGGATTTTTGTTTTGATAAAAAAAAAAATAGCATATAGTTGTATTTAGCAATTTTAAATACATACTGTAAGTCAAATCACACTGCTTCAATTGTTCTATACAAGACTAAAATATCTTACAAACAAATATGAACTAATGTCAGACAGACAGAGGTACTGTATAGGGTTAGATTTCCCAATTCAGGTCCTGGAGGGCCAGTCTGTGACACAGTTTGCAGATTTCCCTGCTCAGACACACCTCCAGTTGAGGACGAAATTATTAGCCCCCCTATGAAATTTGAAGTTTCTTCAAGATTTTCCAAAGTGCATTTTAACAGAGCAAGGAATTTT
>JAODKC010000036.1:3025118-3052882 GCA_026777985.1 Mormyrops attenuatus
CCTTAGCTATATATAGGTAATTGTACCTTTTAAGGTACAGAAATGGACCTTTGTACCCTTTTTTCTGAGAGTGTATGGGGAGGAAAATGTACAGTACATACAATCAGTAGCTGGCCCCAATCCTGGGTTGGTCCCCCGCCTTGTGCCCGTAGCTTCTGGGATAAACTCCGGACCCCCTGCAACACAGAATGATAAGCAGTTTGGATGATGGATGGATGTACAATCAGTACTTCCTTCATCTAAATGTTTGCTGTAGGTATTCATGTCTATGCACAATGAGTCGTGAATATTATATATTGTCATAGAAAATGACTGTGTGCCCTAGTCCTTGGTGAAGTAAAATGATGGTTAGTCTAACTCATGGAAAATTATTCACTGGAAATTTGTAATTATATTTATTTAGCAGATGCATTCCAAATTTCACATTTATACAGGTCAATGAAACAAGAGGGGAAAGCCATAATCCAAAGCCCTTAATTTAGTTAATGCAGTCAGTAATGGGGAGAACAAGAGAAACTCTGTACCAGATTATAAAAAAATAGACCTATACATATCTCATCTATCCTTCTCAAGTAACTGAAATTGATATGAAGCTTATCAGGAAGGTGGTCTGAAAGTTTATATGCTGTTAACAATCTACCCATCTTCTAACCACTTATTCAGAAGAGGGTTGTTGGGGGGACGGAGCCCACCCCAGACAGTATGGGATACAACATCTGAAGACTGGGGTACATCAGTGATGGGATGCCAGTCCATCACATTTCACACACAGTCACACACACTGGGGAACATAGAGAGTTTGAGTTTCCACCCTGGCCAAATGTGTGGTTTCGCTGTTTTTTCCTGCAGTCCAAACATTTGGTCTGGTGAGTTGGATTTGGTAGGTGTGACAGTGAGGTTGAGTGTGAGCACTCTGTGATGGGCTGGTGTCCTGCCCAGGGAGATCCCTGAACCCCACAGCCCCGCACAGGACAAGCGGTTCTGCAAAATGAATAATACGTATTGTCATTAATAAATCTGTATTCGTCATTTTTTATAACAAAATATCAATAATTTCAAAATGAAATGTTAATGCTGACTGTAAAACATTTCCTGCACCTGAATCTAACAAAGACATTGGAGTGGCAAAGTCATGAACTGTTTACTGTACAATTACTGAGCTTATGCCATAAAGGTAACTGATGTCATGTTTTTATTATAATTTTATTCCATTGGAAACGGTTCATATTTCGTTTCGTTGCGATCGAAATCATCAAATGCAGAAAATGTTATATGACGTTCACTTGACAAGGTCAGGGGAATTGTGATTGAATCAAAAGAACGATTATGAAAAAACGTATAAACCTGCGTGTGTGTGTGTATGTGTGTATATAATATGATGTGTGTGTATCTATAGCTTTTAACGAATCATCTATGCGAAATACGATTCTTTTCTAATGACAGAAAGAGAGAAACGCCATGATGCATGTCGGGTAAACGTCACAGATCCAAGATGGCTGCGATCAGTGGAGGACGTGTTTTGTCACTTTGCCGTCAATTTCAGTCAGGATTTAGGATATCAACTTTACCTCTCCAGCGTCCGCATGTTTTGACCAAACTCTGTCAACTGAGGTAAAATATTGTTTTAGAATATGTACATAGGTTATGCCACGTGTTAATAAATAACCGCTTTTTCCCTGCTGCTGTCTTTGACTTGTTCTTTCCCAAACGAAGTCCCTGTCCTCAGACTCATGTGAGGCTGGTTGCACAGTGCCGGTCACTATACACGTCCAGCTGCAGAAAAGGACTGGAGGAGTTCTTTGACACCCCCGAAAACTGGGGGGAGCCGACCGTCAAGTCAGGTAAAAATTCAGTGCTTCCATGTCGTATCTTACGCTAAAATTGCATGACGTCTCGTGTGTGTTATATTTGTTAAACCTTAAATTCTGCTAATTGCCTCGTTTATCTCGTTGGTTATTCGCCTAACGGTCGATGTGTTTTTTTCACAGGGGCGCCTTGGACTGCCAAACAACTAAGGACTAAAAGTAATGAAGATTTACACAAGCTATGGTACGCTGCATACTTAATGTCAATAATCTGCCATGTGTTTCGCGAAAGTAATTCTATATGGATTCAGAAAACGATGCATTTCGGGGTAAATGGACTGCGAGTATAACAGCAGAATTTCTCTACAGGTACGTGCTGCTCAAAGAGAAGAACATGTTGCTGACTATTGAACAAGAGGCGAAGAGACAAAGGGTCCCGATGCCGAGCCCGGAGCGCCTGAGAAAGGTAAAAACGGATCGTCCGGGCTGCTTGCTCGGGTGACGCCTTTCCTGTCAGTGTTGAGGAGGTTACTTTAGAGTGCATAATGTTTAATACTGCTTTTCTGTGACTCTTTGTCTCTGAGCAATGGAAATGCTGTCCTATGTGATATGGTCTTTTAAAGTTTTTTTTTTTTAATATTAAATGACCAGGTCACTTTATTTCAGGTGGACAGGTCTATGAAAAGGCTTGAGACTGTAGTCAAGGAAAGAGAGGATGCCATCCGGTTGCTGCAGACTGGTCAGGAGAGAGCACGTCCAGGTGCTTGGAGAAGAGACCTCTTTGGAAGAACATACTGGTATGGATGGAAAATGCAATTTCAGTTATCTAACAAAATAGAAGTTTGCCTTAATATGGAAGAAAATGCTACTTAGAAATGTACGTATTTTCAGAATTGGATTTTGTACAGGGTTAAATGTTCTTGTCTCATTTTCTGGTAAACTAGATTAAATTTCTGGCTAAGGGCCATTGTTATGTCCTGAGGTAAAAAGCATAAAAATATTCAGGTTCCAAAAATATGCGTCCTGTGTTAATTGCCAACAGTGGTTAACTTTATTTTTCCCATAACTGTAAAATAACTCCCTCACAGAAGTTCTAAAAAGACCTGTGTTTGCATTGGCTGGGAAGTGCTAAAGAGTTGTCATTTTGTAAATAATATTCAGCTGTTTATGTGCCGGCATGTGCAGAAGTTGATGTTGTCTTGACCAACTTCTCAGACCTGATTATTACCCGACACGTTAATGAAGTGTTTCTGTGGACTTGGCAGGTATAGATTTAAGGAGTACCCCATTCCATGGCACCTGAACACAAGATACAAGAGAAAGCGATTCTTCTCGGCACCTTTCGTTAATGACTTCATAAGGTGAGTGAGCATCTTGGTAATAAGGACCACACCTGATAGACATCATTAATTTTTAATTACTTCATTGATCCAAAGACTTTCTGGTACCATTTCTTTAGGAACCCTAGGGGAGGGATTTTATTTTACTTATTATGCATATGCAAAAGATATTTTATTACATGCATAATAGTCATTGAATTTCTGTACCGTTATTTTAAGCAAAGTGAGTCAGCCACTTTTAAATCTACCAGCATCTTTTTTTGTTCCACCAGTATCACATGTAAGTAACCCTTTAAATTATACAGATCATTGATCAGCTCATTGAGGTGTGTATATGGTGGAATAGAACACTTATCACTTGATTCTGTGACACACTAGATGGTGCGCTCTAATCATAAAAGGGCTCAAGGCATGCCTCATGGCAAACCAAGAGCACCATCTAGTGGGGTCAGAAAATATAGCAAATGGTTCATGAGACTTCATTTGTTCATCACTAGAAGTTGTGATTTACACAATTTCAATGAATTTTTTCAGTTGTAGTTTTTTTTTTTTTTTTTTTAAATCTAACAAGTAGCAAAAATGTAGCTCGGAATCAGTATTCTTTGGTAGTTGGTCTTTATAATCAGTGCATTTTTGTATTCGTGACTCAGGCTTCGCATAGAACAACACATGCGAAGAAGACGAAGGAAGCGATTGGCCGAAGCCAAAATGCAAAGGAAACTAATGGAGAAATTTCCAAACATGGTCTCCAAAGCATGAGGCACTAAGAACATGCTTGGAAACATCATCATGAACGTGTGATTGATGTGTATGCCTTTATATAACAATGAAGCTTTTTTTTTTTTTTTTGTTTTTTTAATAGCCAAAACACACACGTGAGATTAATTCTGCAATTCATGCAGTCTCGCAGCTCTTAAATCTCAAATAAAATTTTACCTCAAATGCAGTTCATTGTTTTCAGCTAGTTCTATGTCTTACAATAAAAGCACTGAATATCATACATAAAAGAACATCCTATGTGAATATTCTTACTTTCACAGTCCACTAGAGGGCAGGTCATTCAACATATAATGTAGCTGTATTTCAAATTTAGAAGTGAGGTGAGAAATGAAATACCTGTTAAAAGATGATGCTCTTTGATCACATGTAATGCAATGTGATACAAAGGTATATACAATGCATTTTTGTCGATTACTGCTGTTTAAAATGAACATGGCATAAAGATTGATTGTATAAAATGATTAGTCAGTGCTTTATCAAAATATAATTATAAAAGGCTTACAACTCCTGAACTCTAACAGCAATTTGCCTGAGTGTGGAACACCACATAAAATAACTTGATAAGAGGAAAACAATTTTAAATGCCATAGGAGGGAAAAATGCCATTATAGGATGTTCCTGAGTCCAGAGGAAAGACTAGACTTTTCTGTAAAGAGTGTTGCAGCCACTCAAGGACACTTTCTGTCCACACATTGCTTGCCCCCTTCCTCGTACTCCTGCTTTGAGATCCACATTTGCTGGAAGGTTCCCTGCAAAACAGCATTTAGGAGGAAAGCGGTAGGGAATACATAAATACATTAGCCATTACAATAGCCATTTGAGAATATTGGTGATAAAGTGACAATTTTGGTACAACAAAAGTATAACAAAAACCTTACCAGAGACGCAAGGATGGAGCCACCAATCCAGGCGCTGAACCTCCGCTCCACTGTGGTGTTGTTGGCTATCAGCTTGAGACGCATACTCTAAACAGAGAGGACATTTAAAAAGTAAATGTAATATCCTTTGACTTTACATTTTTTTGGCTGATTAAAAATTAAATGAAACATAAAATAACGTGATGATAATTCTACTCAGAAGACGGACACATGAATCACAAAACAAGTAATGAAGAAAAATTGTAAAAATACACTAATTTTAGATGGTTTAAAAGCACCAGTGCTGGAACTCTTTTGCAAAGTGGTATTTGATGGACTATTTCTGGCTTTAGTGTACAGAAATGCATCCTGGGGTAGGGGCTGCCCCAGTGCGGCCCTCTGTGGTCCTCACCGGGGGTGTCTTCTGGGACAGCTCCCTGTTGAGCCGGTCAGTGAAGCCTTGGATCAGTGTGTTTCCCCCCGTGACGATGACACTGCCGTACAGGCCCTGGGAAGACAGGCAGGATCACTGAGTCTGGCTCTTTCTCCAAAGTGGTTTTCCACTGCCACCAAGAACTGAGCCGCACCACGAACTAACAGTTTTCCATTGTATCGGAGCTGTACCCAACATGGCCCTGCTTACTAGCAGTGCCAAAAGCATGACCAAACAAAGCTGGTTGCATCGCCACCACCTGACTGGTCGAAATGTACCGGTGTTCTGTGCATGGATTATCTGAAGGAAAAAAAACGCGCATATATATATTATTCATTATTAGTAGTATCGCATGTGGCGGTGTATTCCAATAACTGCATTTCCAATAACTCGGAATTTGAAAATTTCCAACCTCCTACTTTAAAATTAAATAAAAAAGTACTATAGAACAGCTAAAAGGAATGGATTCATAATCCCAATTACACTAGCATTTGGTGTTAACATATTACAGGGATTCTCACTGATGTGCTAGCGGAAATTAGCACATAGTAAATCATGTTGTACACCATGTGAACAGTAAATAAGCGTTACTCAAAGTCTTTAGGTTTATGTTACGGTCGCTCTCCAAACCCAGCGACCCCTTTAAGGAGCCGACCCTTCTGCATTGAGAAACCGAAGTGAGTTGGAACCGCACTGTATCTAGTTCACAGTATGGCTTAGGTACGGCTCGGATCCTGTATACCAGTGGAAAAGCACCTCAAGACAATAGGTAATTAAGGACATCTCACATAAATAATACAATAATGGATCACTGCAATTTCACAGAAATCACTATTCATTGTGGAACACACAGCCTTGCACTGACTGGACCTCGCATTTGCGAACAGGAACAGCTGTTCAATTTAGACATCTCAATATTGTAGCTGTCCATCATGTATACATTATCTATGCATACATTACTAGAAGTTAGTGGGTCATCACATGGCTGCCATACACCCACTAATTGCCTACTACTTCCTACGTCTGCTTTCAGGCGTCTCGGTCACTGTATATTATTTACTATGGACCTCAGACACAAATGCAATCAGGTGTAACCTGATCAAGTCCAGCTCGACGCAAGACTGTACAAGTATGTGCAATAGCCTACAATAATGGTCACTTGTCATTCCTGCGCTTTATGTCATGTATTGTTACATGGTCTTTATAATTTCTCTCTTTTATAGTTTGACTACCTCCATCTAGGTCTACATTTATATAGTATAAGTTCACTTTTGCATATTGTTTATGTATTATTTACTTGTAATTTGTACAGCATAGGTGCTGGAAGTCTCTAATGTAATCTGTTCTGTAACACAATGAAAATAAAACCTTTGGATCGTGAATAATATCCACTGCCATTGCCAGCACTATGACCTGGACTTTTCGTAGGTGTGAAATGCGTCACAACGTCACTCCTTGACCTCACTAGGAACAAGGTGGTCATAACACGTCATCTCATATGCAAACCTACCGGTCGGATGTCGATGTCACACATCCCTACACTTGTCGTCACCACGTGACCCACCCCCAGCATGGTATTCCCCGACAGACCCTGCAAAGAGACATGTGGGATCAGACTAAGTGAAGGAGTTTCCCCTCAGGGAGCTCAGCTTTCTTCAACACCTTCTGAGATGAACTTGGATGTCAAACCTTGGCATTGGAGGGATCAAACAAGCCCTCGGGGATCCTCAGCCTCTCTGCTCCAAAGTCACAGTTGTAGCCGTTGGGCAACTCATAGTGCACTGTGGGCATCTGGGCAGCCACCCTGCAGGGGAACAGGTCCACCATCATGCAGCACTAATACCGAAATGCAGGGACTTTTTATTATATTACTGTACCGAGTCTCCAGCAAAACCACAATGAAGTCCATCCATCCATTTTCTGAAACCGTCCTATTGTCCTACTCAGGGTTGCGGGGAGTCTGGAGCTGATCCCGGAGGCTACAGGCGCAAGGCAGGGAACAACCCAGGATGGGGCGCCAAGTCACCATGAGGCACACTCACACACCATTCAGTCACACATACGCACCTAACTCCAGTTAACCTCAGCATATTTGTGGACTGTGGAGGGAAACTGGAGTACCCCAAGGAAACCCTACGACAACACGGGGAGAACATGCAAACTCCACACACATGGAGCCATGGCAGAGACCCAAACCCTGGTCCTAGAGGTGTGAGGCGACAGTGCTAACCACTGCACCACTGTGCCACCCTCACAATGACGCCATTCTGGGCAATAAGAATAGTGATCGATTGATTAGACTTACTGCTCATCATATGGTGAATCAGAAACCTGCAGTACGGACGCTTGGAAATCCTGGATCACAGTCTGGGAAATTAGAAAATACACAATTAGTACATGACATCACCATCAGGTGAGGTATGTGCATGATGAACAATCCACTTGTAAAATAAATCCCCAGTAGGAAAGCTGGTTAGCATACAGTTGGTCAGCCGCTTACATTACACATGTAGTTGTGCCAGGAACGCCTCACTTGCGGTAGTTTCTCCCTCTTCCTCCAGCTGGCAGATGCACCTTCACGGACCTCTTCCTAAAAACATCACGGGGAAACATCAGACCGGATCGTGCAGTGGGACGTACAAGCGCGGCTCGAACACCGAGGGGAGGCTGTGGGCCGCACCTTCGCCGCGATCATGTACGGAGGGATTATTTCCACGCCCAACTCCTGGAAAAGCTCCCTGCACTGCATGCTCATGAAGTCGCCGGCGAGGGGCGATTTCACGATACCTGAAGGAAGAAGAGACGCGTAGCACATAAAGCAACCAGATGTGGGTGATTCCGCTCCAGAGAATGAAAATCCAGACCAAGATTTTGTTTCAACCAACCAGTCGAGTACTCTGTGACTGACTCTTTATGCTCAACTGGTTCATTGAAACAAAATCTTGGTCTGGACTTTTGTTCTCTGGACCTAGACTTTCCACCTCTGACAATAACTAAGCAGAGCAGGAAAAAACCAATTAAACCAGAGATAAGAGAACTAGCAGAGTTCAAGAAAATGAATTCAAAGGAACGAGCTGAGAGGTCGCTGACTCAGGTTGTTGGGGATGATCCATACCTTGCTGGAGGACATATCCATCATGGACTGGGATGGCGGTTGTGTGTGTGGCGCCGCTGTCTAGCACCAGACCCGTGGATCGGCCGTTGGCAAATCTATGAAACTAGTTAAAGGGTAACGAAGCTCAGAGGATTAAACAGACGAACATCAATGGAAGAGTTTTATTCAAAGTCAAAGTGAACTTTGTCATCTCAGCTATATACATGTATACAGTGAGACGAGACGACGCGGCTCCAGTTCTTACAATACAAATAGGCACAGAGAATAAACATATATATTTGTATTTATTTTCTCCCTAGTTCTGTTAATCAAGATTTCTAAATTATGCAACAGCTCAATAACTTAAACAGTAATTCAGCACCTTTTCCACTTCAACTCCTCACTGCTAGTCAATGCTAATCACAACTCAGAAGAACTACATTAGAAATGACAGTTACCATCAAACAGTTTTACAGTTTGCTTGTCAGGTGAATACTACTCTCTGGCTCCAGTGTGTGACACTAATGTTTCCATGTCGATCAAACCACCCATCGCGAAATCTCCAAACCCTGCCTTGTGACTCCAAGAAAGGATACGCCGACAGGACAGCGGTTTTGCACAGAAAGAAAGCAGGGATGTTGTAGTGTTCAAACATCAACTCGGTCAGCTTCTCTCTCTTCACCCGCGTGTTCCACTGTACACGAACAACAAAAAAAAAAAAACTACTGATTAGACAGTGACGACCAGACGAGGGGCCAGGCTGTTAATCTAGAAAGAGGGGGAAGAAAAACATCAGCAGAAAGTGGGACACATTTGCACTCAATTATTTGCATATATCTATGACTGAGGTGTGGCAGTCATGTTCGGCAAATCAGTCAACTTCATTGTAAAATCTGAAAAGGCGAAGAACACTGCAAAGCAGTTCCAGTGAACCTTAGGGGTGATGGTTAATTGCTAGCACTGCCATTTTCTTTTTCAGATCGTATAACTGCACTGGACAAATTAAAAAAAAAAATAGAAACATAACTGTCACGGCGATCAGTGACTCACCGAGGCCTCAGACATAAGCACGGGGTGCAGGCCTGGCTCTGACTTGAAGTGCATCTTGTAGGTGTGATCCAAAACAGCTTGAAAGCTGTCCCAGTTGTCAACTTCAGCCAGTCAAAGAAGCAAAGGCAATTATTGGTAATTAAGAGACACAACTCTAAAACTCACTGCCACACTCGACCATTTCCCTCTCCAACCCGAGTTCTTCAAATTCCCTTAAGACACATTATACATTTTTATTGCAATAAAAGACAACGGTTACACATAAGTGTGTCAGTTTTAGTTTCCTAGGTAAAACTATGACCACCCTATTTTTAATCCTATTAAAACGTGCAAATGATATTAATTCCATATATGACCCCTGACATCTTTTAATATATGAAGTCTATTCAATAATTCAAAACTGTTATGAGCCGAGAATACTTGTTGTTTAACTCGTGCCACGACCCAGAAGTGAGTCACAGGACCATTTTCATTGCATTGTGAAGTGTGTAGTTCAAAACAAAAAGTATTTAGATTTTTTTTCCCCCCCCAATGTCTGACTATTTTTGACAAAGCAAGAAGGCATTGTGCTGCGGTTACTGCACTATGCTCTGTTTACTATTCCTGCACTATTTCTGTAAAATAAATTTGGTTTAATGTGTTTAAAAAATTGGGTTGTGACTTAACCAAGGAACAGTGTGGGGCATGAGACCACGCCAGCTGAGAACCATTACATTTAATTCTACTGACTATCGGGTCAACTGGATCTCATTGTATACATACACACATGTACACACACACACGTTTGGGCACCATAACTTCATGTTCTGATTATTATACTGAAACATAAGACCAAACTATCTGTGACTCAATCAGCCCAGAGCTGGTCAGGTAAACTCACATTATCTCACATACAACAACTTACTCATGCCGTTTTTGAGAGGAGACATAACTTCCATGTTCTCGCGTGGAACCCTGAGCTGGTTCGTGTCTATATAGTATGTGTGGCCACTCTGCTTGCCCTTGTCCATGTCGGTCTCCATGGGGGTGGTCCCATCCTCCCTGTCCAAAGTTACGCCGATCACAGTAGGGAAGTCAGCCTGCGGACCAACAAAGCATAGCACACCAGCTTCTCGCTCTCAATTCACCTACAGTCAGTACAGTTAAGGTCTTTTAAGGGGAAAATGACGGGCGGTGAAAGTAAAGCTTTTATATTCTGGAGCTCACCTTGGGACAGTCCTCCCCAGCATATCCTGCCCTTACACTGTAAGATCCTATATCGAAGACCAAAGCTCCAACCTCATCTGCAGGAAAAAGAAAAATTGTATGTCTTGTAAAATAACACTGCAATCGCAGGTCGGATTCCAAATTCCAGTCAATGCTAAAACACTCCTTGCAAACACCATCCAACTACAATAAAACCTACGTCCGTACGAATCTTAGAACTAGCGCCAATGATGCCCGAGGTACACTGTAAATATACACACACAAGTGTTAATAGTCAGCTAGCTCTACACAATTCACAGATATGTGTTTAATGCAAAGCCTGCGCACCACTTCTTTGGTGTTTCTTTGGTTAAGATGTAATGATTTAAAAGGTTTAAAGGTTAAAGCTATGCCGATATCGGGGTCCTGCGAATACATTATATTAACGAGGGGGAAGTGAATGTGCGGACTGGCGTCCCGTAAAGGATGCGCGCTTCGCTTCGCTGCATTGATCCCCGATCTCAGCGAATCTGTTGTTAAAAGTGGGCGGGTGAATGGATGGATGTGAACTTGCAAAGGGTCACAGTAACACAATATCGCCGTTCTTGGGCTAAACGGGGTCCAGACGACCTGCGCACCCATCCAAAGACACTGACTTTGCGTCGCAAAACGTGGAAGCGGCGTTCATGAATATGGGTTTAGACAACTACCGGAACACATAAAAAGACGAGACCGCTTCCGATTACGGACATACACGACAAGTAATGAAGAACATCAATCCAGAGCAAGATAGCAAAATAAAAGGAACAACGTGGCAAGTTCGTTGATTCATCGTATCTCAAAACTAAACTTACCTCCTCCATACACCCCACCGCTCATTCTTGGTTTTGGTTGTAATGATGGAAGAGAAAAAAAGTAATGTTTGATCTCAATATATATATATTTAAAACCACGACGCTTAACAATAGAAACTAGAGCGTACTCATCACATTGATGGAGCGACACCTTACGTAAGGCGCCATTGCTACACGTAGCCAATCAGAGTGTAGGACCTTTTGGCCACGCCTTCTCGGCGTAATTCTATAGGTCGATACCAGAGACGTCACTAAGACAAAAAAAAAAAAACTGGAGTTGTAGTTTGGCCGGTGTTTGGGGGGGATATGATGGAGATGTCAACTTATATGAAAACGTCCGACAACTTAGACTGTTCATTTTCATTCATTTATATTTTTAAACCTTTCGTTTAGTTATCTATCCGCTGTGACTGGCTTCCGGCTGCAATAGGTCACGATAATTGCAAGTCCACGGAGGTCCCTTGTTTCTATCATTTCTTAGTCAACACGTTAGTTGCACGTTTCGTTTTTTCATCCAGATAAAGCGGTATAGTAGACGTAATATAGAAAACATTCTGCATTAGTACACCGTGTGCATATTGGAGAATATGTATATATTTGAGGACACGTTGTACTATGAGTACAAGATAGGAAAAAATCCATGCTTTTAAGAAATATTTTAATTTTTCCTTTCTAGCCCTGTTCTAGCTGCCCCAGTGTCTTGTGTATCTGCTCTTCATTTTGCTACATCTCCACCCGCGCTAAGCATAAATAGGGAACTGAAACCACACATTCATTTTGCAATGCCTTTACAAAAATTAATTTGTTGTGGAAAAATCATCTCTGGATAAAAGGTCAGTGTTTATCTGTTCAAATTGTTTGGTTGGGTTAATGTGCGTTAATCAACCCAGAAACGAAAAAGTTTTGAAGAACTTAATTAGTACGTACCTGAGGTAGAATGTTTTGAACGATGAATTATAGTTAATATGTTTAATATATGAGAACAAGCATCCGAAAGTGTAGGTGCTTTGTGATGCATGGTTTTTAGAATATTGTCTTCTCTTCAACATTTCAATGAAAAAGGGAATGAATTACAATTCCAATAGTAATTCAACCAATGAAGTAAATGTAATGTCACATATGTTGCTTTAGTTACAAAAATAAATGATGCAACTAAATGTAATTTGGCAACACTTTAAGGTGTGATTCTTAACCATTAATAAATTGACATGTATCATTTGATAAAATATTAATAGATGGAAAGATTCATTCCCAAACAGATTTAGACACGTTTTGCCCCCCTGTTCTTTACAAAACAGCTTGTAAACCACTTGCAAATATAAATCAATGGGTCAGTAAGTAATCAGAAATAAGTTCTTTAATCAGTACTTTTTGAGAGAGGAGTAAGATTTCTTTAATACATTTCTAACTTTGATTGTAAGTGAATGTTTTTATGTTGTAATTACTATTAAATGATTAGAAAAAGTTTATTAATAGTTAAAGAACAGACCATAAATTAAAGTGTTACCTTTAATTTTTATGTTATAGTTTATGTTATACTTGAAAAACCATGTTCTGCTGACTTTACACTTTTGATCAGGTATGAAAATAACCTGTATTTCTAAGTGCAATATTAGATGATAGTTTGTTTCATTATTCCCACGGTTGGTAGTATGTATTATAGCATATAAAATGCTAGCTATATATCCATAAATTCAAATGTGGTCTTTTTAGTGAAGAACTTTCATTTTCTCTTTTATATCGTGCTGACAACAGCATGGTGTATTGAATAGTGGGTTGATGTAGTATTTACTATGATCTTCTTAGGGGATCTGATACGTCCCTATATTCAGCTTTATACATGGATGAGATTGTACCCCTGGAAACTCTGAAAGCCTTTGCTTGTATAGTTATCTATTTAGTAAATGAATAATTAAGCTGTGTTCAGATTTGGTTAGTCCATATAGGGGCAGTTGTTAGGGATGTTACATGTTCTATCTGTCTCAATGGCAGCAGATAAAAGTACATAGACAGACCTAGACCTAAAATAGGTCTAGGCATAGACGTACTGCATTATAAACTTATACACTTATACTTATACAAGGCACCTCAGTCTGAGTTATATTTATGGTCTAGTATTGCTTCCTATTTCTTCTAATATTTCCATGATGGTGTTTTGCAGTACTGGGCAGCAGTCAGTATATAGACCAGCATCACTGCACCAACTACAACAAATTATAACATATGTTTTAGGAATAGGAAGAAGAAAAGGAAAATACCCAGTTTTTTTTAAAGACTACAGGTGAAATTCATGAGAATTTGTTTCGTTTGAGAAACAAAGAAGAAAATGGTATATTTTCTACCTATGCAACCTTCTTCTTTACACAAACATGCTCATTGTGTTATGTATGTTTATTAAACAACGATAAGAAAAAAGGTATATACAGCGCTCACAGAAAGTCTTGGGACACTTGCCTAATTCTATAAATGTTGCAAGTTCTTTGGTTTCATAACAAAAGCCCTTTGACAAGCAATGTTAAACATATCTGCACATATCCTCCCTCCAGACAATTTCTTAAGTGTCGTTATTTTTTTTGACTGACTCATTCAGTTGTGTTCTTGCCATTTTACTATGAATTGCAATTATATTCTGTGGCTCCCAAAGGGAAACTGAACACTGATGTTTGGTGTTCGTTGTTGCAAAATGTTACTTATTAAAAAGCCCCCAATGAGACTGCTTGTCAATGGACTTTTTATCTCACGACAAGTTTTTTATAACTATAAAACCAATAAATCTGATTTTTTGTTTGCTGAAATAAGCAAGTATCTCAATTATTACAGATTTCAATGCCGTATAATAATTTTTTTCCTGCACTTCATCTTTCAGAGTGTGATGTACGAGTACTCCCAATGTGCCTTAAGTCACACTTACAGTTTGTGGAGGCCAGTGGGATTCCCCTGGATTTCTACATTGCGCCAGACTCTCACTTCTCTTTACAGTTGGCCACCCATTCACAAATAAGTTCAAGCTTTCATTTACAAAAGCCAGCTGCATCAAATTTAGTGATTTTGTGATTTCTAAAAGATGGACTTTTAGTATATCAATATTAATCAAGGTTGGAATAAATCTGATCCTAGTCATGTGTGTACTTTGTTAGCACATGTACAACTGCCATTACTGCCAAGGCGTAAACAAATTACACTTGTGTCTTTCACTTATCCTGGTTTATTCTGCTCAGATGCTTCAGATATCTAGTCATTTTTAAACTGTTAAAAGAAATGTTCTCTGGTCAGTCTATGCAAGATTCTTAGAAATTTGTTGAAGAAAGCACTGACAATGTAACAAATAAAGGATGTTTGTAATGTGTACTAAATAGGCACAATCAATTAAAAGGGAACATACCCTAATGGAATAATGTAAACGTGAACTGGCGCCATTAATTGATTTTACAGAAGCACATGGTGTCCTGGAAATGACCAGATTTTGTTGTCTTTGTTTAGGTAAACGTCCTCTGTGAATCGTTTTGTATGCTTTATGCATTGCTTCTGCGTCATGGAGATTCTGTATATGCTGGGGAGAGAGACATGAAGATGTGAAGCATGTCACTGACTGGCAGGAGGGTTGTAAAATAAACACTCATGTATTTACAGTAAATTTAAAGAGAAAATTTGCCAGTGAAAAAAAATGTTTTATGTTTGGTGGCACAGGTGTAGCATTCGTGTCACTCCTCCAGTTTTGGGAGTATGAATCCTGTCTCCACTGTATGTGGTGAGTTCGCATCTCCACCCTTTGTCATGCGAGTTTCCTCCAGATTCCCCCCCCCCCCAGTCCAAAGACATACAGTTAGTTTGACCAGCCACTGTAAATTGCATGTAGTGTGTGAATCTACGTATGGTGTGCACGTGTGATATGTGCTGTGCAATGGACCGGAATCCCATCCCAGGTGTGCCCCTGATGTGAGCCCCATGAAGCTTGGGACAGGCTCCATGACCCCCATCCTGTAACCCTGTCCAGAGTAAGCAACTGGTGGGTTAGTGGGCAGGCGGGCGGACAGACGGATGGTTGGATGGTTTTATGATGACTTCTGCCATCAAAACTAATAATGCATAGTATGTTGTATTTTCAACAGCACCAACACACAAGTTTTACCCGTCACGTAATGAATGGCATGATTGACCATCACTTTTTTATTTGGAAGATCATCTGCATGCAATTTGCATTTGAAATTCATGTCCTGATTTAGATGTTTACATGTGCGTGGATTTCTGTTATTCCGTTAGTAAGCATCTTGATGTGAATTGTCAATGACTCTGCATATTAATTAGAAAAAGTTTTCTGGGTGAACCTTTTACAGAATAAATGTAATATTGTTATATGGGATACCTTAACATGAATGTGTATGTAGGCACAGCCAGGATATGTATAGCTCATAATCTATTGATGAATGATACCTTGTACGTGACTTTGGTATATTTTAAACATTAGTGTCACTCAAGTAAGTCTGTTGTGAATGATCCATTATGCATAGTAGCTCCTGAACCCTGTGATATTTCTACCTTTTTGACGTCAGTTGCCATTTGTAATTGTTGCCCAGGCAACGGCCAGCCTCCCCTAGAGATAAGTCGAGGGGATAAGACCACTCAGATTTTTTTTTATTCCTTTTTAGGTTTAAATCCATGTCCATGTATCGGTAATTTGATTTCATTTGACTTCTGTATTACATCTTGAGTCTGATATCTACTCATTTTGTTCACATCAGTTCAGTCACATCAGTCTTACTAGTTCCCCAATTCAAGATGTTGCATCCAACACACAGTGCAGCATCCATGGTATTTTTTTGTACTTTTTGTTCTGCTGAGTGCCGGAGTATCGTAACTACATATCAAATTACGGACAATAGTTACCTTTATGCATGGCTTCTTACTTGCCAGCCCCCATTCCTCGTGTATGCAAGCAGTGCTTCAGTAATGTCAGATTAGCTTTCATCAGAAAATGTTAGAACCAGCCAGACCAAACAGCAGATATGACTTTTCACGTCTTTTTTTTTAGCAACCAAGTTATTGATGTGCAAGTGTATTTTTTATTTTTTTTTGCTTGACAAGAATTGATCTAAGATTAGATTACTATGAGTCACTGAATGCGCCTGACCAAAATAAAGGCCGTCTGATTCAATTGACTTTTTTTTAAAGATTATAGAAGAAATTATACAGCCTTTCCCCAGGTTACAGTGGAGTTACGTTCCGATAAACCTATCGTAAGTCAAAAATATCGTAAGGCGAAAATGCATTTTAATACAGTTCACCTAACCTTACAACCATCATAGACTAGCCTAGCCCACCTTAAACATACTCAGAACACAAAGATTAGTCTAATCATTAACACAAAACGTATTTTATAATATAGTGTTGAATATCTCATGCAATTTATTGAATAATGTACTGAAAGTGAAAAACATTTACCCATCGTAAAGTCAAAATATCGTAACACAGATCACCGTAACCTGGGGAACGTCTGTGCTGTATAATTCCTTCATACCAAAATGCTTCAAGGGTCTGCAGTAGTGTAACTCAGATAGCAGTAAAACACCGTAAGGAAGTGGGACATCCTTTAGTATAGTCAGAGAACATGCATTCAAATCACTTAGCATCAGGTCCGTCGGAGGGGCATGGGTACCCTGGCAGATTCAGGGGGACCAACACCTGACGGGGGGACCTTTGGATACATAAAGGTATATGCAAAATTGGGAGGGGGCCCTGCTTAGCATATATTTATTTACCTCTAATATAGATGTATAAAGGGGTAATACATTTGTATATTGGAAGTTATGAATATATCATAAATGTTGCAAGTGAAAGATTGCATAGTATGTATTGTATCACATGTGGGTATTAACCTAAAACTAAAATATAAATATGCAGTAAAGTTATAACACCAACTGTACTATAACAGAATTTTATTATTACAGTGTTTCCAGTATAAATTCTCTTTATTATTATAACTGCTAAAATGATTAATCACTGGCGCTGGATACATTTCAGTATTTTGCAAGATGTTTCAGTTGATTGAATTTAAATGTATGTGCTAATATGGAGACTGCGTGAAAAATAAATTCCTTATTCCTAAACCTGGAGGGAAGTTTTTTATAACTATACTTACGACCATCGCACTTTCACTATTTTCCCGTTTCCACAAGCAAAACAATTTATTGTTTCCACGGTAACATTTCCTAATGAGTTTGCATCTCAGTGCCTTTTAGGGGGAGATCAGCAGATGGATATTCAAACACATGGTTGTCAGGTCTTTAAAAATTTATATTTGACAGACAGAGATTAGTTTCCACAAATTTAATTTTAGATCATTCAGAAGAATTATTCTGTTAAAATAATTAAATCCATCCATTCATCAATCCATCAGTCCATCCATCTTCTAACTGCTTATCCAGTTCATGTGGGTCACGGGCAAGTTCTGGAGCCTATCCCATGTTGCACAGCACACAAGGCTGAGGCACATTCCAGATGTGAGGCCATTCCATTGCAGGGCACATACATGCACAAACTATAGGTAATTCAGAGACACCGATTAGCCTACCTGCATGTTTTTGGATAGGGTGAATATGTAAACTCCACATATACAGGTAAGATTCATAGCCTCATCTGAAGCAGCATGAAGCAACAGCACCACCCACAGAGGTGACAGAAGCAGAAGAAGCATAAATCCCACCTGGACACTCTGAGGCAGGCTTCTGTGTACAGAAAGCATCTTGAAGCTGTTATTGTAAGCAAAGGCTCCACTACCTGTTATATACATTTTATGTAGGGTGTTCAATACCTTTTCCATGAGTCAATCCACTTAGTTGCACATAACTTTTCTATGATTGGAATGTTACGATTTCTTTGGTCTTGTAGTTTTATTAAGTTAATGTCTGGTCTAAATCTCATGTATCACGTGCTGAATAATTATTTCCCCCAATGTATGAATCAGAGTGATAGTGAGGTGATTATGCTATTTAATGTTTTTTAAAATACTTGCAATATTTACAGATGTAACATAACTGCTATTAATTTTCAATGTGTTGCATTTTTTTCATATGCCTGAAGCAGTTATATAATTTAAGAGGGTCATGTTATAAATTGTATTCATGCATTGTATTGTCAAACAATGTTTTTCCTCCACATTAATAACATATTTGAATTCAAAGACTATTTATGTAGTGCATTAATTAAACTGGATTATGTTGGGGAAACTGTTTAGGTTGTTCTTAAAAAATTCTAAAAAATGACGCCAGCAATTTTATTCATTATTTGATGTACAATGGCTTATTCTGCACAGTAGTGACATTCTTTTTAGTGTTAAAATTTGTTGTATCTCTGAATCCCTACAAGTTTCTGATAATGTCTTCATATTCACCTTGGCTTCCAGATCTTAGCCTTGTCTACCATTATCATCAATGTTAGCTGATGCTCCTTTCCAGTATTTTACAATGACTTTGGAATAGTGTGTCACATGCAATAAAGCAGCTTACGCTGGGAATACAATTCTAGAACTCAATATTTTGTGACATCAGTTCAGTTCACAAGTAGGAACTTCAGAGGCATCCTCTGACGAACAATATGTCTGGGAAGCAACTTGCCATTTTCAGTATTACGATGGTCAATCTGTTGCCACCTGCGTTAAGCAATATTTAATCTGCACCCCCCCCCCAATGGCAATTCAAAAGGGACCAACAAGAGCTGGCTCTCTTTCATCTCTTCATCATTGATTATAAGTCTCACAGAGATCAGGGAAAGACTCCCCCACTGAGCACTTTTATTGGCTGCATTAACAATTCAGGAGTTCCTAATGGGGAAAAAGGAATAAATAAATACAAATATAATCACGTCCAGGTTTAAACTCTTTGATGTGGTGCTCTAATGTAAATAAGTCTTTAAAATATTACTGTTTGTAACTTTGAAAGGCTCCATGTCTCGAACAGGGTCAGATTCCGATTTATTTCACAGATACCAGTTTTTCATTGATGGTAAGTGGAGTCTTTCTGATTTCTGTGTGTTCATCCTCAGATTCCTGACCAAACGAGATCTGGAAAAACTTAATGCGTTCAGGGAGTGTAACTTCATGTTTTTATTAGGCTTTTCCATTTTTACTGCTCTAAGTATGAAAACAAATGGGTAATACTTTACTTGAGGGGGCACAAATAATGTAGTAGAAAGTTCATACTTAATGTATTAATTAACCAGAAACTAACTGATCTCATCTTCATTCATCATTAATCAATCATTTTGGTTCATGTATTTCTTGCAGTTATTTTTCATGATTTGTGCTTGAGTAGTAACTGAGTTACTAAGTTACTTAGTGCCCCCTCAAGTAATCAAGTTAAGCGTTACCAAGAAATGTATTTATATTTAAGAGAGCTGTCTCTATATGGTACCATAGACTGAGCTCTTTTATGGCCACCAATGTAGTACCTTTTGGCTTAATTATACTTCACATATAAATGGTCAGTATATGAAAAAACGCTTTTGAATTAACATTTTCTTGTCCCTTAATTTTCACAGTTTTTTAAGTTGTCACGTCTGTTTCTCAGGAGAGTAAAATTCTGTATAATGAACCACAAACTATTATTGTCAGCAGCAGCTGGGGTCAATAACTTGTGACATCAGAGGACACTGCTTTTATGTAAAATGTCACAACACATATGTCAACTTGTTCACCATTAAAGCATTCAGCTCAGCAAAACAGGCAAATATTACACAATAATTAGAAAATAATTTTCTATGGGAATAGTCTGTTACATTTAACTTAGGTTTCGAAATGTATGTTTACTGTTTAGTTAAACTAAGGCCAGCTCTTTATTCTCTCCATCTTCATTGTGCAAAAATATGTTTTTACAGTTAAATACGAAAAAATCAGAATGACATTAAATGTGATCTTCGAGAATATTAGATACTGAAAAAAACAATTACGTGTAAGTGTATATTTTGTAATTAGTTTGTACATTAAATGTAAATCGCATAGGGTTACCAACTGTTTGTACGTGAATCCAACAAACCATTTCCAATAACCAGTGCAGAAAAGCGGACATGAATTACTCTTCACTTTCACTGACACGCGCTACACTTTGCACGTTGCTCAGCTTAAGTGCAATAAGGGGGATGTTCCGAATCTACCAAGGTATGACACACAACTGAAGTACTAACACTGCCTACGAGACTGACGATACTTCACAGTCCCAGAATGAATATACACACAGAAGCAAAACGTCTAGCACTTTTACAAAAACAGATCTTTCTAAATTACCCCGGTCTCAGTCGTTTCCTGTTTCCCGTCCTCCTTTCTTTCTCTAAAAGCAGCTGATAGACAATACCATTAACTTTCGGGGTAGCCAGAACTATTTCGGCACGACGGCTTGTTTTGCTTCGCCATAAACAAAATGGAAAACGGGAAACACCGAGAAAAGAAGTAAAAATGCGTCTTAGGGCACCATTTAAGGTTAAGTGGTGCATAGGGAAAGGAGATTTGCTTATGAAAAAAATGACACTCTTTTACAGGCACCCCTCCGCGTAGGCTGTTGCTATGTTCCCAGTTTCTATATGGGTGTGGTGATTAGATAGCAGAGCGAAGATTGACTCAAATCCTGCCTGAGTCAATGTTGACTGGCCCTTTAAATCTACAAAGATTTCTTTAATTGAAATATTTTAGGTTCTCACTTATTACAGGGACCATGTGTGCAGTCTGAAAGGGGATATTTACAGTGCAGGCTGGAAGGCTGCGGACCGCCACAAAACTCTACTCCAGGTAATAAAGTACAATCTAATATCTGTTTGCATTTTCTTGGCGCATTTATTTCCTGCTTCTCCGCACAAAATACGCTCAGCAACAAAAACGTATTGTGCTTCACGGCATGATGAGAAAAGTGTGTTGTTTTTTGTCTTTTGGTAAACCTTTACCCACTTGTGTGTTTCACATCATTAGTTCCGAAAATGAGCTGTTGACATTGTTTTAAAGCCTTTTCCCAGCCTTTTTTCCTTGTCCTTGGCTTTTAATGGTCGGATTTCTCCGTTATTATAACGTAGCCTTGTGATAATGACAGATGTCGCTGTCGGAGGCAACAAGTACATTGTGAGAGTAAGTTGGAGAACAAGCTGCCATTTCGTGCGGTGTGTGTGTATGTATATATATGTGTATATATATATGTATGTATGTGTGTGTGTGTGTGTGTGTATGTCTCCATTTGAGAGAAGTTGCTGCTGTAAATACGTGTGTGTGGCCGCGTATCTGGATCCCAGCCCTGCGCCCTGCGCCCTGGACAGCCGCCCTGGGACCCGCCAGCTCCGGAGCTCGGGCGGCTCTCTCCCACACACGAAGCCGCTTGTCAGGCAGTAACTCCGCCGTGCCGCCTCTCCCATGGCCGCAGCCTTTGTGCTTTTACTAACGTTACTTTACCAACATCTATCTAAAGTGCTGCTTATTTTTGTTTTTGTTTATGAGATCATTCATTCGCTTTATGCGCCCCATTGCAATGAAAGGCGTATGTACCAGCACTCCGGTACTTCGGATTCCTCTTAATGGGGAATTGGAAAATAAGGATTTATGTCTGCATATGGCCTTTTCCTTTAAGCAGCATTCTTATATAGGTGATATTCCTTTTAGCTCTATTTGGGATTTCCACTTCGGCACCTTCAATATGGAAAGGGGAGGTTAAAATGTAGGTAATCGTAAATAACCACAATCAGTGATGTGCAAGAGTGTTCGATATCGGGGCACGACTTAATTTAAATACAAAGGTCTGTTTGTTGGTGGGTGAATGAAGCCAAATTAAATATTTGGGTGTGCACATCCCCCCTCCCACCCCTCGGGTCCTATGCCCCTGATCACAATAACAGATCTGTAGCTGTTAATAATATTTTCAAGTTGAAAACTTGAGCTGTGTCTTGCATGGGTCGGGATTTAAAATAATTGTCCAACACTGTGGTGTGAATTTAAGCTGAAGCCGTGTTTGACTTCTTTATATTTGCCTTTTTGCACTTCATGCAGGCTTCCAATGTACATGTCAAAATGCCAGGATGTTCCTGCCTGCAGAAGTTCAGGTCTCTCAAATTTGAACCTATCCCGTTTTGCACTGTCTTTCCCAGGCATTGGAGCTTCGGCTGATGTTTTTTGCAGGTTTATAATGAACTATTGTACATACGAATAATTTGGCGTGTTCTCTTTTTTGTCCTTCGGGAGAGTATTACTCACGTGCTAGTCTTAATGCAGCTTGGCAGTTTCATTGGAAACTAGTTTTTCTGGTATATATTTTGATAAAACTTGAATTACGGTTTCACCGTCTTGTACAAAATGTACTTTTACTTATTACTGCAAGACTAGTTTAAAATAGACCATTCAAAAGTGTTTTAATTAAAATAAGGCAATGCCAAGTGCCTCACTAGCATTCAAACTGATGAACCTTTGTTTTTATAATCACAGAAGATTCAAATGTGTACAACGGGACCATATCTGGGTGAATGAAACCCTAGATTTAATGTAATGCTTTTTCTTCGCGTATGCTTTATTTTATATAGTGATTCTTAATCCATCCGGTTTACACTTGGCAAGATGAGTACTTTCTGTAATACGCTGCTCTTTTCATGTAAGCATTTTTCTTAATATTGTGCAATCCGATATTCCACATGCTGTGGAATAGAGGTGAAAAGGTGCCGTTCCTTGTATCTTTTTTCCCTTTCTGTCTTGTGTTTCTAGATGGCTGTGTCGATGTCAGATTTTGATTTAGCTGAAATATTTTTCATGGTCAGAAATTGCCAGTTAATGCATCTGTTTAAAATACACTGGCACGCTGTTAAATTCTGTTAGACATTCATTGAAATACTTAATGTTTAAAACCATAAGAACAACCAGATCTTGTCAAGGTGGTATTAGTTATGTTTTTTTTTATGGGGGTGGGTTCTCCACAATAAATGTTCACAGGTTGCTCTCGTTCTAGTCCCTCATTATGCTCAGGATACACTTCTCTTCTGAAGGAACAGTATTCTGAAAAAAATAGATGCCTGCATCCTAAAATTACTCTGCTTAGTTGGTGATACTCCAAACACTGAATCTGGAGTTTTATGTACTATAATATATTAATCAATTTAATAATCGCTGAAAATGTCTGGGTTGTGTGTCATAGTTTGGAGGTTTGGCATGATCCAGTCAGCTTGTTTTTAAATGGAGAAAAATGTCACTAACTGCACACATTTCCTAGCAACAACATCCTCATGTATACTATATGAATTAAAACGTTACACTTAATGGCAACTCACATTCGGTTTTATAAATCAAAACATTGTATTCTGAAATGGTCAAATCTTATCTTTACCCCCCACAGCAGGGAGCCAACGAATAGCTCGCATAACCCTTATTAGGAATCAGATCTTTCAGTTTATTTATTACTTGGTATATATATGTGAATTCGAGTTCATCTCAGACGATAAGCACTGTGCTGTCACAGCTGGTTGTTGAGTGGATGTGAAAGGAGAATGAATGTTAAACCCCCTGCCCGGCTGATTTAAGCTTGTGTCAAACACGTACATCCCCAGATTATTTTCCTTCTAAATTGAGGATGGAGACCCCTGCCTTAGGCGGCCGCCAACAATCAATGGCACCCATTTGAATACTAAAAATTCACCAAGCAAGCTTCAGTAGTAACATTGAACATTTGCCAGTCAATATAAACAATGTATAAACAAAACTTTTGATAAGCTTCCAGCAGGACATTATGAGTAACGCCAAATACTTCCTAACTAGAAGTAGATTCTAGATTCTCTAGAACCTTCCTCAGTAAAATGTTAGTGACCACCCATTTCTACTGAATGAAGGTGGCTAGCAAGATGTTTATCTAATATGACTACAGCGTAATGTAAATTCAGTGGTCTGGGAGGGAGAGGATACCTTTCGATGGACAATCGATAGTCGTAGCATTTTGGTTTCTGGCGCTGAACAGCTTGGAATAAGTGTTCCCTTAGTGTAGTTACTATAGCGAAGGCGTTTTTTAGGTTTAAATTTCATCATGCTGGTCATTCGCTGGTAGCCTGTGTTACTTTTCAGCCAATCAGCAGCTGGTTTATTGGGCACCAAGGACAAGTATGTAGTTAATACTCAACTTTCAGTCTGTACCTTGTCTAACACTCCTGTTTCAGAGTGGCACCCAGCTGGCATCCATGCACAGATGACAGGACTAAAGCGATTCTCTCCTCCTCTTCTCAATGTATTTCCCCCCCCCAGCCCGGCTGCTGGGTGGCTGTAAAAGACTTTGCAGCACTTTGAACATCTTAGGCCTGTGAGAGATGAAATTGTGATTAAGAGCTACAGTGAACCAAGCATGTGTGTATAGTGCCAGAAGGGAAACTACATTGTAAAGCACAATGCATCTCGATGGGGAATTCCCTGCTTGTGAATGCAGTTTCTGCTAGGCTTGAGCATTCAGGAAGAGTCTTTTACGGTCATTGTTCAGAATGGCTCCACTTCTCAGGGAATCCATAAGTTTAGCGTGACCATTGGAAGGGCTTTCAACAAATGACTCATTGTTCATCGGCCATGTCTTCAGCCGGTATCTAGATTAACTTGAGAACTGGCCCAGAGAGATGCATACCTGTGAGAAAAGAACTGAGAGTAAGGTAGAAGGAAGTGAATGTGTCTCATATCCAGCGAAGCCACGCTGAGATCACATTAGGCTTGTTTTCAACGCACGCTCATTCTGTGTTTATGTTGAAATGTGGAGGTGTTTTCTGTTCGATGTGTGAATGATGGTGATGCTTTGCCTTTGGTATCTCTTCCAGGTGAAACATGACCACTCTTTTGCTTTAACTTGTGTTAAACTTGTGTTTGTTGGGTGGATTTTAAAGGCATACGCTGTAAAATGTTTTTTTTGGCGCTGATCAGGTCCCCCCCCCCCCCCGAAGATCATGTGACCAATTCTAGCCACTGAAAGTATGGGATGTGCCCTTCAGACTAGCACTGTGAAGTATCAGGATGAATACCAAGTTAAATGCATATCAAACTTTCAATTTTTCATTAATTTACGCAATAAGACCATTGTGAGGAGGTACTACATTAATTTCTGTGTCTCTTCTTTTTTTGTTTCCTGTTTTTAAAATGCGTACTGCGGCATATGGCCCCTGAACCTGCCACTTGCAGAGGAAGCAGGAGGCCCTAAGCAAAGTGACTGCTGGAGGAAGGTTTCTTCCTTTTCTCTTTCTCAGCCAGGGCAGATTTAAAAGCGTTTATCCCCCTAGTTATACATGTGCGGTACTCTTGCTGCTCCTCCTTTCCTCCTCCTTTTCTTCCTTGCTGCACAAGCATTCACAGTATCGTGTCTGTCTGTCACGTACGGCATCTGCTAAAGGAATCTTGGATGCTTGCTTTTTGCCCCAAAGGGTTTCAGAAACAATGGGTGTCCCCGTAGGTCAGAGAAACCTGGGAATATTTGGCTTTCTTGTCTGAATGCCAGCTTCCAGGGAACAATTTGACTGATGTGCTTGTGGCTGTACCTGGTTCTGTATTCAGCAGGTCGCCAAACACATTTTACATTGCTATGGAATTTTTACCACAGTGGTTTTGAGCCGCTTAAAGAAATCACTGTAGTTTACATGGAATAATGCTGGCAGAAGTGTCATTTTTTTTCTCCCATTTTAGCAGCTGATTGTACAATCCCAGTATGAATTTCCTGAGGCTCATTTGTCCTCCATGCATCCCAGCAGGAACAGTCAGAATATGGGGTGAAGCAATGGCCACTGTCGTCACCAGCAAGCGGACGTGGCGACGCTTAGCTGCGCGAGGCCGTGCCAAGCAGCGCTGCCACACACCACACAGACCCCCCCTTTGTGTGCTGTCCTGCAACAATGCGCTGGGCCAATTACCTCGCTCTCCCTGCAGGCTGGCTTCCCAGTCTTCATCCAAGACCCTGAAGAATTCCTCAGCCAGCTCTGAGTCGGGAGAAATTTTGTTGGTGGATTCTTTGTTTGTACTAGCTGTAAGAGCGGCAGGGTGCACTGTTGAGGAATTTTGGCTTTAACAGCATTTTTCTTCTGCATGAAACACCAGTATATTTCCTGCTTCCAGAAATAAAACGTGAAAGCTTATATTTTCAGAGCTTAATCTTTTGGATGCGCATACAAGGATTACAGGATCTTATTTGGCTTAAATAGCCGTTTCCTCATTCCATTCTGGTTCTGCACAGATTTCGCAAAGTGTGGGTTAAGCGCTTTGAAAGGAGGAAGCAGGCATTTCATTACATGCCAGCAAAGGGCTATTGTCATTTGCTGATCAGTAATAATGATAAATAATTAATTCATTCCCCGATTGGAGTCATCCCAGGACACGCAGAGCTGAGTACAGGTGAATGACATGCCCGTTTACCACGTGTAAACACTGTTACACCTTTGTGTTACTGAGTGTTTTTCGTTGTTTGGCCCTACTGAAGAACAAGTCAATTTTTACTCCTCTTTACTCATCATACATCAGACATCTTGGACCCAGGAATTATGAGCTCACATCTGCCACACCTTTTAGTCAGTAATGAAGGCCTCTCAATCTGTGGTTGTCTGAAAACCTAATCCTTTGTTTTGGGTAGAACAGCTTGCTTTTGTGCTTCACTGTTAATTCTCAGTCAGTTCCTGGCAGAATTAAAATCAGGAACTGTGGTGACAGTTTAAGATGTTATGAGGATTTACCAACGAGTCAGTGTTTGGTTAATAAGCAAAGCAGTAATGAAATTTGTCAGTAGAAGTACGGTCTTGATATGGAGCTGCATTTGTGTCGACCTTGTATGCCGACCATAAATCTGACGACATCGGGTGACTCTTCCACTGAAGATACGGTTACAGTAGCAAAGTGAATGAATAAACTCACTACACTTCATCTATGAGTTGTGGGAGGTGAAGGAGCTCAAATTGATCCTTGTCAGATTAATCAAAACCTTTATAATGCATTGTCTCATCTTAATGTCAGAGGCTTTGAGGCAAAATCATTATACAAACCGCATTGAAAGATCCAGTGACTGTATGATGGGTAGCCCTCCTAAAAACGAGGCACATGATCTCTGATCTCAGATCATGTGGCTCTTCTGTGTTGCCTCCTTGCTATAAGGGGCCTCGGCGTTAACCATGCAGGATAGCTCCATTGCCAAATGTTCCTCTTGGCGGCTCCTGTGCCCTGGCCTCCCTGCAGCCTCCTGGTCAGACAAACGCTGAAACATTTTTCCTTAACATGGTTTGTGCTGCACATTTTAAATTTATTGTTCATGACTTTAGTTGGTGTGTGTGTGTGTGTGTGTGTGTGTGTGTGTGTGTGTGTGTGTGTGTGTGTGTGTGTGTGTGTCTAAGTAAGGATGGAAAATGTTTCTCATGGCACACA
>JAODKC010000036.1:3058523-3079785 GCA_026777985.1 Mormyrops attenuatus
GCAAGAAGGGGTCCAATGACGTGTGATGGCTGTATAAGCACGTTGCTTGGATTGCTTTGCCAGAGAAGGACACCTGGGTCACTTGACTACAGAGAGCTTTCGATGACTAGTTACGTTAAACTATGAGATCATATGTGAACCCTGGTGACCCTGGTCAGGCTTTGCTCGTTATCATGGTCTTTGAAAAGCTGAGAGCATTATTTATTAATAGTACGTTATATGATTTTCATAAACATGTCTGTGTCTGTTTATGAACATCATGTACTGTATTATACATACATTTCCACTGGGTATTTGTCAGCTCGCTGTTCAGTAGGTTCTGCCCTCCACTATGTTCCCAAAACTGTTTTTAGGACACAGTTCCGACGTGCCAATCGCGCCATTCCTACGTTTTGTATATTCATGAATCTATGAGCGTGCATGTGTATCTTTATCAGGGTATACAGGTGTGCGTGTTTTGCTAATGTTTTATTACATACAACCCAGCGACATTTACGTGACTATTTGATGGACTAATCGCCCTACTGGTATACTTTCACACCACGTTTGAACTTTGTTTTACAGAACAATTCCATCATTTTTTTTTCTTTTTTCTTTTAAGTGGTCACAAGGAAACAAGGGTAGGTGTCCTGACGAAGTCTGCAAAAGGTTAACTAACAAAATAAAGCTGGATTCAGACCCTGATGGATGGGTCACTGATATAGCAGCATCTTCATCTTCACCTTGGAAGCCTTGTAAGGTGATGTTGAGCCACTTGGGGAGGGGAGCAGAACTGTGATGCTCCGTGCCATGCGACTTCTGCCTTGAAGGAAGCCTGTTTCTGGGGGCCGTGGGCAGGATGTAGCCCAGGGTGAAGTCCATAAATACAGGAGAGATGCTGGTCCCCATTATTAGAGGCCTAATTAGTCTGACCCCAAGCACCCATTTGAGAACCATGTAAAGACAAATTCATGGGAACTGGTCCCAGTAATGTGTAGGGAAGGAAAACCTACTAGCTTAATTTAACATGGTCTCCACATACAAAAGTTGATGCAAGAGCAGTTTAGTCATGGTCTTACAGAGTTCATAAAAAGTCTGATTTTTTTATTTTTTTTTAACAGGCACTGTAGCACCTCTGACTGTCTGTTTTGGGCCCGTCTTCGTTCCTTAATTCTCATGGGTGTTGCCGGGACTGGATGTTTCAGAGGAACGGGACTCTGAGCCTGTGTAGTGCGTCTTGCTCTGGTTGGGCCTCACCTGCGGAGGCTGCTTGTGTGTCCAGAAGGGAGCCCATGAGGAAGCAGGGCCTTTGTGACCCTGAGGACAGCAGCCGCTCGCAGGGGGAGGCAGCCTGTGCTCACCGCTTGCCTTGACCTTAACAGACCATGCACACAGGTTATACACATGCATGTTATTTTATGCATAGGATTTCAATGTAATGTATGCATATGTGAACATGTAACTGACTTCCAGCACAGGCTGTGGTCTGTGAGAGCACTGCCCTCTCTCTCCATCCAGAATAGCCTCACATGGCCATAAGCTTGTGTAGTGCATTTGTATGACAGTCATCCCCGATGGAAGATGGTTGGGTCCCGCTGCTGCTGACTGCTACTTTGACCGCGGACGTGTGCGTTTGGCTGAGTGTGCCTTGGAAGTGGACTGTTGGCCTTAAATGGCGAGAAGAGTCAGCTTACCTGCCATCATGCACTCTGATTTAACGGCGTTGGTCATCAACCATGATGCAGCGTTAATGTGCCAACAGTACAATGTGTTAAAATGTCTTTTCTTACACAGAATGGCGTATGAAGCGGGAATTTAAACTCTGTCCCTTAAATGATTGTATTACAATGAAGAAGTCGATCATCATCTCCAGTTATTGCCATTCGTTGCTGTTCTTTTCCGTGGATTTAACTTCTGTTCGCTGATGACGTGATACAATGTCACAGAGACTGAGCAGCACTGTGGCACGAAATACTATGTGGAGTGTAAGCACCTGTTTTACTTTCCAGACTCTTTCTGCACCATACTTTACCACACAAACTGAACTGTGGATTGGAGATCGAATTAAGGACTTTCTCCGCAGGTGCCAGTACAAGTCAGTCATTGTGCAGGTGAGCTAAGCACCGATTGGTTTGGCCAGCGCAGCTCTCACTGCTGGTTGGTCAATAGTATTTGCAGCTTAGACTGATTTAAACATACCTTCACATGGCACAATGCTGACATCTTCCACTAGATGTCCATGGTCAGTCATGTGAATGATGCTACTACGTAGTAAGGTGTCAACTTTACCAGTGTGACACGCTGTGCCTGTGTATGTCATGTTACCAAAGATGCAGATAAATGGATTTTTTTATTTTAGTGAAATTATTCCCATCTTCCAGAAAAAATCAGTCCTGAATTGAGATCCTCTAGTTTGTTATAATGGACAGGCCACAGAAGTATTGTTCTGGATACAAAATGATGGTATTTACCGTGAAATCGTCAGTGTAAGGATGCCTGCAGTATGCAGATCATTTGCAAAGAGGTGGGATGAAATATAATGATCTTGTTCTATTTGTTGTTTTGTTCTTTTAGTCAAACATTGCCTGAAACTGCTTCCAGAAGCAGCACTGCAACCATCACACACTACTGTTTAAACATTTAACTTGAAACTGAACACGCAGACATTTTTAACGATAAATAGGACGGTGGGGAGCGAGTCTTGCTTCCCGTCCCGGACCCTGGGCGTCCCAGCTCTGCTTCCTGTGATTAGTGCTATTCATTGTTGCCATGATATCAACACTGATTGTTATATAACGCACTGCCATTCGGCTCCTTTGTGTATCCAGCAGTGTCTATTTATTTTCTGTTGAGCCAGGCGAAACCAGGGACCATGAGGGCCGTAAGTTTTTAACAATGCTACTGTGTGAAATTAATCACTTACTATGAAATAACTTTTATAGTCTTTTTCACACCAGATTTTTTTTTTTGTATTTGTACAGTGGCTCGATATACTGATGTTGCCATTACTTGACATTGTAACCAATAAAATCTTTCAACCAAGACTGCCAAGTTGTCATTGTGATGAACTGTAACAGTCCCTTTTCATGCAGAGGTCATTTAAAAACTGTGACATGTTTATCATCTCAGGAAACAAATTTGTAACGGAAGAAACTTGAAACAACTTTATTGCTTTTTTTCCCGCGAATCATAAATAATGAGGTAACTACAGTGTACATACTTCAAAAGTAAAGAAACGACTGAATTGTACAAATCGTAATATCCCCCACCCAGATGAATTTGTAGAAATCGCCACAGGATAAATACAAGTGTGTTAATGCACCCCTCCATTTCACCAGAAATCACTGACAGGATATGCGTGTCCGAACCAGGACTCTCTGATCGAGTCAAGTGCAAAACTTAGTAGGTCCAGCAGGAGGCTGAGCCTCCAGAATGGGCCTTAACGGTGGTACTGCCCACAGGCCCGCTTCACAGCTCCTCCATGCCTGTGGGTCTGTAACTTAATACAGCTGAAGATATTGGGTACAGTGTCACGTTGCAGCAGTACAGTCATTCTTTAATACTTCTTCACAAGACAAAATCGACGTGTTCTGCATGATTCACAGGTGATTCTCTGTTACCCATTGGGCTGCCATACTTGAAATGCTTACTAAAAGTGGAAAAGGTGCAGAAACACACACAGGAGAAGGGGGTTTGAGTGGAGAGGAAGGGGTCCGCGGCGTGGGGGGTCGCCTAGGCCTTAGTGCTGGGGCCGCAGGTACTCCTCCGTGAAGCTCTCAAGCTGGTTCTCCAGCTCTGAAGCCTTGTGTCTGAAACACAAATGGCCTCTGTGTGTAACGATGTTTTATGTATCACAACACATCCATGTAAAGCGCTTTGGGACAACTCTGTTGTGAAAGGCGCCAATAAAAAATAAAAACTGAATTGAGTCTGGCTTCCCATCCTGATACATTAACCCCACAGCATGGTTCTGAGGTACTGGTGTGCATTTTAAATTGGGCCTTCATCCAGCAGTGCTTGATGGTTTACTAAATTAAACACTGAACGGACGGTATCACTGACCAAGATGACAAACTGGCCTATATGTTTAAATCGAAGTTCTTTCAATTTTGCAAAAATTACTAGGATTATGGCCACAATGCCAAAAAACATCATGGTGTAAATCAAGGTACAACCCAGACAGAACATACACTGGCTAGTTAATGGTTATATCTATGTTGTGACATCATTTTAATGTTAATCTTTTTCTTTAAGACCTGTATTAAAGGACAAACGAATCAACCAAGCCAGGATTAAATTTAAAGAAATGCAGACAACAAGATGGGTGTTTCTCAACATGCGTATTTGACCGTACTTTTGTTCTCATGTAACCATTTTACATCATCTTCCATTGCCGGAGACCAGTTCCAATACTAAGAACAGAAGTACAGAGGACGGTAAAAATCCCCGGATGCCGTTCTTGCCCCGCCCCAAATATCAAGGAAACGTCGGTTGCATCCTCACCAAACGAGAACAATCCCATGATTCATTGCTCCCCAAGTTTGTTCTTGGGAGGCAAGTTAGTAAAACCAGTCTTGCCAAGACCACGAGTACGATCTTTGCGTTCTTGGTATTAAGAAACACCCCTTGTAGCAGTTTTGTTGGTTCATTTTAGGAAAACTGGGGAACAGGGCTGGGCTATATGTCAAATTATTTTATCACGACAATTTTTTCCATATCAGTTGATATTGATAATTTTCATGTTATAGCTCAAGTTATTTAAAGGTAAACTTTTTGCTTAAAATTTCATAAAAATTACCCTTAAACAGATTCATACCATGAAAAAAGGTGATAAAACTGCAAATCTATGTCGCATGCTACTCCAACTCAATCAACCTTGCTGTGTGTTTGCGGGACGTAGCTTGTCAACTTATCGACAGTGTATTGGCGTTTCTCATTTTCTCATTTAAACTTTATATGACGTCAAGTCGATATATCATTTTATCTCCCAGCCCTTCCAGAGGAAATATATTTTCTAGTTGACATGTAACTAGAGATAGCAGATTTGGGTGTTAAGGCAATGAAAGCAGATCAGTTTCCTTGTGATTAAATTTGAAAATATCCAATTCACAAGGATTTTAAAAGCAAATAAAATTTCTTAAAAGGCATATTCCAGAGGTCAGCTCTACCTCAGGGTCTTGGAGTGGCTCTGCACGGTCTCCAGCTGCTTGATCTTCCTGTTCAGTCTGCTGATCTCCCCTTCTAGCTCCTTCTGGGTCAGGTCAACCTGCTGGCACAGCTGCGCAAAGGTGGTGGCCATCTCCCTACAGAGCGACAATAAGCAAATGGTCAGCACCTTACACCAAAAAAAAAAAAAGCACCACCCGTGTTGAGACACAGCATGTTGATATTCACTAGGTGGCAGCACTCACTGCTGGACCTGGTGGCTACAGTTAGCGCTGGTGAAGCTGACGATCATCTGCAGTTTTTCTGTGGCGTACTCCACAAACTGCCGCTTGAATGCCCTCTCTTTGGCTTTGGTGGTCCACGTCAGCTTCTCGTAGACGTAGAGCAGCCCGTAAAGACTCACGGACAAGGCAATAAGCCTCCACCCAACCGTGCGGCAAACCTGTACCAACCCAATGGAGAGAGAGTATAAAACTCCTTCAAGTCCACTTCAGACCAACAAAATCCAATCTTCTGCATTCTGCGTAACTTTGATATCATTAAAATTCCTTTTATGACACAAACAGAACCTGTCGATCGGACCCTGGCCTATTTCAGCACCCACCACTCCGCCAATGATGATGACACTCATCGAAGCGCGGGAGGTCAGGGAAGCCAGACCGGTAGTTACTGACAACATCAGATCCTCCTGAGACACAGCTCTGTCCTGTGTCTGGGGTCCCAGCGGGGCGGATGGGGTAGCAGCCAGCGATCGAGGAATCTACAGATGTTGAGACCAAAAAGGTAAGTCTTCTTGACGTAGGCTAAAAGACTCATTGTATTCATAACAGGAAACAAAGGCACACCTGGAAGTTCTGGTCCACCAACATCAGAGCACGTGTTGCATTGGCCGGTCCGAGAAAGCGGTGCACAAGGGCTGTCCAGCCCAGGGAGAACTGAAACTCAATGTTCTCCTGGAAGTCCAAGCAGAGGGTGGCGCAGTTGAGGTCGTAGCTGAGGTCAAACTTTCTGCAAGGGATGAGCCGGTGCAGCTCAGCCTGGACAGCAGAGGGCAGCAGAGGCTGCAAACACTCTGAACGCAACATAACAGAAAGGTCAGCGGGACACATTCCTTTTATTACATTTTGAGGATAATGCTAAAGAATTTGAAAAACAAGAACTCGTACTTTAGTCGACATCGCGCAGACATACCTATCATTTCTTTCTGGGAGGACTGAAGAGAAGCGTTGACCGCATTGGAGCAGCGGAAGGACAGGTTCTTTCCCATGCCTTCCTCCACATGTTTCAGCAGGTCCTTGTGTTACAGAGCATCATATGGCACACCATAATCAATAATGCAGATAGATCAGCCATCTTCTGGGCACTGAGCGTAAGCTCTCACCCATGAGACAAGGCACTACACAGAAACATTTATGTATCTTTCCATACCTCAAAGGTCAAAATACTAATCAAAGTACTGCACAATTTTGAGAAAAGACTGTTTAGTGGCAAATGTCAACCACTGAGCGTCCAACGAAAAACCCAACACTTTTGGAGAAAGTCATTTGGGGTTTTTCCTGTACATGACAAACACGGCCACCAGGGGGCTTCAAGGGAAAAGAGCAGCAAAACGGTCACTTGGCGGCAGGCTGACTCACTGTTTTATAGAGTTTTAACACATGTGGAGAGGAGTGGAAATCGGAATTGAACTCATTGATGAGGACCGACAAGCGGCAGATTTCTTCCGCCATGGAGCTGGAAACCTGGAGAAGAGACGACCAACAGTTTGACCTCCGGAGCTGAAGGGATGCTGCACATACATAATGGAGACCAAGACAGGTAGAACAGGTAGCTGAGACCGGCTTAGCCGCACAGGGCATGGAAGCCCAGCCTGAGATCGGCGCCAGCTTTACCTTGGATTCCACCTGCTCTGTCACTGCCTTAATCTTCTTCTTAATGTCCTCCGTTAGCAGGTTAAGCTGATTGCGGACAAACTCCAGTCTGTCAATGTGATATTCCCTGTCCTCTAGGGAATGGACTCTTAAACGTACAATAATAACAGCATAATAATCAATCCCTGGGCATCAAACACTTCATCACAGCTTTGCTTCATGAACGTCTCATATATCAGCAAAATTACCGGAATCCACAGAGATATAAAGATGGAAAGATATAAAAGCAGCTGCCACAGAATGAAGCTAGACTTCATTGTGGCACAAGGACAGTGAATTCGGCTCAAACCACTGGTGGATCCACCCCAGCCATAAACACTCTGGAATGACTGTCAGAGAATCTCTGCAGGACAGCTGCACGCAAAGAGAGTCCTACCTCTTCTCGGCGGATGCGATGTTGATGGAGTCCATGATGCCCTTGACGGTTTCAGTGATCTGCTTTGCCGTGATCGTGTGCTGCTCAAACTTTGTTTTCACTGCTGACTGCGAGATACACTCCTGCGAGGCCATAACGCATTACTGTGACGGAGTCTGCCGGGCCAAAACCGGGGCAGCTGCCGACCTGCCGCAGAGCAAGACTCACACGCTTTCTTTGTTAAAAAAAGATGGAGAAACCATTACAGAGCATAAATGATTCCCTGTGACACAAATGAAGAACGCAAAGGAAAAAAAAACTGCGGCAGATCAGTAGCCGAATCCCAAAGGCCTCTCCTGAACTTCACAGTAATGTATGCATTTGGTTACAAAAAATAATGAGAAATTAAAAATACACATAACTGATAAATAAACTATGTAGTCTGACCTGTTATATTATCAATATTAATACTCTGTTATTAATGAAGAGACTCTTCAAATACTAACAAAATATATAACTACTGCTTATAGGCATTGAAGTTTCCATTGTAGCCAGCTAAGGTTAAATCGATCCAATTTATTATCAATTATCTCCAGTTGAAAGATATAAATTGCTGCAAGTCAAGTATTTCTCCATAAAGCCTATTATGAAATGAACATTTCCTCTTTTTATGCACATTAATGAGGCTGTACAGGCTGAAACTGATGGAAAAATAAAATCACACCAGAGAAACAGAAACACCAACAAAATGAAAGATACAGGCAAAGGAAAGGAGGACGAACAGAGGAACATGAGCCCTCGCCCAAGTAAATCTAGACTTCAGCAATGAAGACACAGATTGGCTGAAGAAGGCACACCGGCTGCATGTGGAAGTCTGGCCAAGAGAGAGACTCCAGAGAGATACCAGCAGGGTTAGACTGATCCCAAGAAAAGCAGACAAACCGAGAGGGAGCAGAGGATTATGGGAGATGACGCCTGTGAGCCAACAAATCACCTCGGCAAATTGGATTTCTGTATCAGTGGAATAACTGAAATCATTGCTCATATGGTGGGCTAGTATGATGGTTTGTTTGTTAGTCAAATGTAGCCACACATTGTTAGAATTTATGCAAACAAAACAGCAATGGAACTTGTCAAACTTGCTGGATAGAGGAATCATTTACCTATGGATGCTTTTCGAAAACACGCCGTGCCACAGCATCAGAAACGCATGGCTAACACTAAAAACTTCCCAAAAACTGTGCATAATCCCCTGGACTGCAATAGGAGCCATACCCTCTTCTGTTATCCACGGCTGTACTTGCCTCAAACGTCCTCTCAAAGTTCTGGAACTCCTTCAGCCGGTCTTGGAATCCTTCAGCTAAAGCCCCACCTGTAAGGGTCACAGCAGCACTATGAATGGGGGGGTCTGTATGATAGTGTGCGCAAATATGCCTCCTCAATCACCCATGCATTAATGTTCATCAACCGTTCATCCATTTAGGCGAATGTGTTGAGCAAATACAGCTAAACCAACATACAAAGGCCTCGTCAGGTCAGTTGAAGCAACGTTTGTTTTGGCAGCGTGACAAAGTCAATATGACTGAAGCTCGCAGCCAAAGTGGCCTCAAATTCCTGCCCTCTAGCCGGCGGCAGGGCTGGCATGCTGATTTCGGCCAAACCCGAAACCCCGTGCCCTTACCCGTCTCCGGCATGCCCTGGGCCCGCTGCATGCGGGAGTTGAGCACCTCTTTAGCGGACACAAAGAAGATATGATTGGGAGCCTGCTCACGGTCCACCACGCCGAGCTCCTCCACCAGGAAGCTGACACAGCGGTCGGTGTGCTGCTTGCGCACCTGTGGGGGCAGTGGGCTGCCCGTTATACTCACACAACACGCGTGAATCGTTATAGAGGACACACTCATCAAGCCATGCCCCCTTTCTGCAGTGCAAATGCAGTATATTACAGCCAGAAGACTCACTATTCATTCAGTTTGACAAAATAAGCCATGAAAAAAATTTAGGTTTCTATAGAACATGATGGCATTATTATTTGTTTTAGATGAAGAACAGGCAACAAGCTGGATGGATTCAATAATCAGATCAGTGATCATGCCACTGGGAAGCCTGCAGTCCCAGAGAGAAGGCAGGAAGAATGTCAGGTCACCAGGAATCAACACTGACTAGATAGAACCTAATAGTAATGACAGCAACAGAAAGTGGAAGAAGAAAAAAAAAGGATAGCCTCAACCATGTGACGGAAGCTGGTATTTGGATGGGGGGGGGGGGCACACTCACATCCTCCATGTACTCTGGCTCCGCGGCCGACGCATCCCACCGGTTGTTTAAGATGAAGATGTTCGGCCTCGAAAGACGACTGTTCACCTTGTGGAAGAAATGCTTCTCCTATTTAAAGGGACAGACAGACAGAAACAGAACGCACGTCACTAACAGGCGAAGGCGCCCATGTGCAGCGGACACACCCCAGTGAGAGATCCATTCGCGCAAGAGGGTGCTGGCTATTTCTGTGCAGCACTGAAAAGGTCATCAAGCCATCACACTGGAAGGTCAGCAGCCTAGACTGGCTCCGGACACGCGAGACAGAGCAGGACAGCGTTCCCGTTACTCTAATCCAGTGCGGCCCCTTTAAGAGGACTGGCACAGTCAACTGAGTGCCTCGCGTGTTTCAGCCAGTATAACCAGAGCCGGGCCATTTCCAGGAAGCGGAGAGACAACAGATCACAGATTTGTTTATTTTTCTCTCCCCTTTCTTAAGAACTAAAAGGCTGCAAGTTAAATAGTGCCAGCGCAGCCAGGCCAGACACTCCTACAAATCCGAGAAAGAAAATGCCACACAGTAGCTGGTGTGCTGAAGGTTCATTTTTAGCAGCTAGCTGAAGTTGCCGAACCGAGACAGGACGCAGCACCAGTCACCCATGTAATATTAGAACCGCTGTGTGGCATGAGTTAAGTCAGGTGAAAGTGATAACACAGCTACAGACCTCAGAATGGGGGCACTGCACCATTCCAGTTAGTTTGCACAGATTCGCCACATCACAAGACACATTTTTCATTTTTTTTTTTTTTTAATTTAGCAGTTGCTTTTATCCAAAGCAACTGAGTTTTTGTTGAGAAAGCAGGGTCACAGCCAGTCCCTGGAGCAACTGGGGGTTAGGGACCCTGCTTAGGGGCCCAGTGGTAACATTACTCTCCCAACCCCGGGATCTGAACGTGCGACCTTCCGATCACAGGCACAGTGTCCTAACCCTCTGAACCGCATGCCACCCCATGCCACCCCATGACGTGTGGCGATTCCTGTCTGCCGCGCTACGAACCGTGTTCATCAGCGTGGACTCTGAGTTTGCCACCAGCACGAAAACATCAGCATCCAGGCAGAACTTCTCGATCCAGCTGTCCAGCTGCGTCGTCACATCGGTCCCCGGGCTGTGGGGCAAGATCACCTGATGTGACCGAAACAGCTACCGTGGTTACAGAACACACAGAGTCACAGACCCTTTGGAGACACAGACACCGGGCTAGCTCAGGGATACCCAAGGAAAGGAACCGGCATCACCGTCAGCTAGCACCACAGTATACTAACACATTAAAATGTGCCACTGGTCATCTTCAAACACTTCATACATCCATAAACATTAACGCCACTCTGAGTCATATCATCCAGCAGCCTGATCAACAAAGCAGATGCACTACAGACGTATGACATTCATAATCGGAATATGGGATGTTAATCATTTTGAAGAAGGACACGCACATTGTGGAAGAAGGTGCCTTAGGATTTGGGTAGGTCCAGAACGCCCTTTAATTAGCAGCACAGTCGAGTGTGAGAAAGGTGAAACCCACCACGGGATCCTTACAGATATTCAGTCCATCACGGCAAATCCAGAGTGGAGCCTGATCTCAAATCCATGGCTGAATCTCTGCCGCCCAACCAATTGGAGATGCTAATTTGGAGCACAGATTCTCACTTTCTCATCTTACTGTAAACACACCACAATGGTCACACACCTCCGTTGTTCCCGTGCTCGGCGGTCCGGTACCTGTCCAGAAGAACCAGGTCATCCCTCAGCAGGGCACACTTCGTCTTGGGCCAGAAGACCTTCACCAGACAGCCGGCGTCCAGGCTCTCATCCATGTGCAGAGCGTGGGCAAGCTGGTTCACTGTCTGCAAACAAGAGAAGCAGCACATTTCTGATGCCAGCAGCCCCGGGAGCAATCCCCATTCTGTACTAGCATTTTACTACAGCTCTGCACTTTTTTGTGGCAGTCATTTATTCCTGCATATACAGTTCTTTCAGCACATGTATACTTATATAAGTTTTACTGTAAATGATACGATGAACTACAGCAGAACAGAATTGTTGTTAATCAGCAACCAGGCGTCTTTGATATCACAGAAGATCTTGCAACGGAGCCTTTCAGCCGAAAGCAAAAACTGTGATTGGCAGTGGGCAACTTTTCATGGTCATCCAGATCCAGATGAGTTGCCCTTTGTTTCTCACCTGGTTGACAGTTGCCTGGCAACATTGCTCAACAAGTTGCCCTGTGTATCATCACCTTACTGTCTTTACAGTACAGTGACCAGTGATCACCATGAAGCAGCAGAAGCTCCCAGAGCGGGCTGTACCTTGACACTCTTCTCCTCCTCCGAGCCCTCGGTCTTGAGGTAGGCCTTGTCCTCATCGGTGCCCTCGACGCTCAGGAAGCAGTTGGTGGTGTGCCCGATGCCGCTGGGCAGGACCCGGTCCCGCAGCATGGCATTGATCACGGTGCTCTTACCATTGCTCGTCCTATGGGAATGAAGGTAGGACACCGTGACGGAAGAGCTGACATCATCCCACCCGACTCCTAATCCGCACACTACCAACAGACACACCGAGTCAGCTGCATGCAGAGATTGCACACAAAGTGTACATATTATCTTACTGCCAAGTTAAATGTAAAGGTCTCCAACTAATTTGCATTTACATGTATTTCTTTATATTGCAGACGCTTGGATCCAAAGTGACGTACAATTGGGAATGCAGGTTCAGTCTGTCCCGGGATCAAGTCCACAGGGCACTAACTTGTTGAGCGATACACCACACCACTACTAAATAATCCCCAACTCCACACATGTGGCAATACAACTTTCAGTGAAATACGGTTAGTTCAAAATATTTACAACAAAATTAAGCTGAGAACAAACACCTGCTACAACATATTAGAAAAAATCCCACCTCAAAAACAGGCATCTCTAATGCCTCCTGCACAAGTTAATTCTCTTTTGTTTTCCCCCCAATTTAAATTCAACTGACGTACTCAAAGCCTAAATTTGCTTATTAAAATTATTAAAAATACTGAATACAGCCCAATGCTATGCACAGACTTTTTGAGGGGCAGGTGCTCGAATGGAGGGGAGTGGCTTATGGTAAATTTTTCAGATGGGGGCGATGCTCTCCCTTGACAAATTTTTCCTAACTGTCAGTTCTGGAGAATGAGGTGGAGAAAGGGGGCACTTTTTCAACTGCAGTCCTCCCCTCTCACACGAGCGCCGTCATTTTCACAAAAGGTATACCACACATACATATAGTAATACATAATATATACATACTGCGTGCAAAGGCAAAAAAACATAAAAGATAAAAGATTTCACCTGCCAAAGAAGGCCACCTTCATGTGCCTACGAGCCAGCACTTCTCTGATGACCTCTAGCCTCTGGGCATAGTCCTGTATCTCTGCCTGCTGGGCCTCACTGGCGATCTGCTCCAGGCCCTCATTCTGACACGTTTCTAAAACAACCAAGCAGAGAAGGGCTCAGCCAAAGCAAAAACAAACCACTTTCTCTTACTGTTTAGTCGACAGCACACATTCACTCACCCTCGACGAACCTGGAGCCTTCTCTCACATAGGCAAGGATGTTCTCAAATATGGTGCCGATCTTCTTTTTTGCCAACACGAAGTGCTTGAGTGGGGAAAACTCCTGGTCCATGATAGCTGTGTGACACACCGCAGACATATTAAGGGAAATGTGCTTTTAATATGTGTTGACTGAAAAAGAAAAAAATCAGGAAAGTGTAGCTTTAAAGACAAAAATGAACCTATTTCAAATAAAATTTGCAACTGCAAACTTCTTTAGCGTTAAATAAAATAAAACTCGATTAAACTCAATATGTATTCACCGACATTCTGTAAAAACCAATTGATACCAATAATGTCATCAAAGTGTATCATCAATAATTTTACAGAATGTTTTTTCCTATTTGTAAACATTAAAACCCGTAACCTCTGAAAGTGCATAAACGACTAGCAAAATAAGTAAATAACTTCATATATAATGTACCTCAGTAACATTTACTTGTGTTATATTTTCTACAAATATCCCATGGCTTTTCTCTCTCATTTAAAGACTGACACGACAGGACTATAAGGTCATCCAGAGATACGGCGCCGCGCCGCACCGCTTTTCATGACCGCGAAATCGCAGGAACTGAAGGCTGAGTCAGAAAGCCAGGATTACCCAACTCTGCTTTGCTTTTCCTCTGGATACGTCAACACAGCATAGTTAATCAATATACTACAATACTACATTCAGCTCACATATCAATTATAAACGGACATACAGCTACGTTCATTCTGTTATGACAGCAGTGTTTGTTTTATGCATGTTTTAAAATTTCTTAAAACGTCGTGTTACGCAATGGCTTGTTTCCTCTTAAGCTAGTTAGTTATGCTACGCGCAAGACATCGGTTCACGTAAATCTTGATATTTAGTTTAAGAAGTATTAGACTAAAAGAACACGGTCTCCCAGTGTGAAAAGCATGACTATGAAGGAACGATTTCATATCCACGTTTCAGCACATGCCCTAATTCCCTGGGTTCCTAAGCATGTCTTCGTAATGACAAGAACGGCGGCCTGACCAAAACCCCCGCAATAGAGCGCTCTAAGGACGAGCCGCCGCCATAACCAGACTGATCCGAATCGACGAAAAATAACAATTAACCTTACCTTGGTATTCACTCACATTTATCTCGCTCTCTCCATACCAAAGACAGGGGTGACGTTTCCGGTAAAGCTGCAATCTTATTGGACGAAACGCCTTCGTCTCTCTCATTCGCTCTCTCGGGCGAATCGCTGGCCGGCTGCTACCACGTGACCACCCATGAGCGGTAACTGTCGGTCACCGTGGCCAAGTCGCCTGATTATCCTGGAGCAAAGGATAAAGCGAATGATTGGTTAATGAGATCCAATGAGGAGCCGCAGAAGGCCGTCGCCCCACCATTCCGTTTCGTGGTTTTACGGTCTCCGTGCCAGTAGCACTAAAGTTACACACAAATGTTAGGAACCATCCATCCATTTATATATTTTCTGCTTATCCTGGACAGAACAGTGGGGTAGGACTGAAGCCTACGCCCGGTAGCATGAGGCAGTGTCACACCGTAAACGAGGTGTCATTTCATCGCAGGGCGCACGTTGTAGGGGATGAATGTCGTCCTATATATAAGGGTTTTTAAACCCCTTTAAAATATATATATATATATATATATATGTATATATGTGTGTGTGTTTGTTATGACTGTATCCTATTCCTGTAACCTGAAGCAGAAACCCTTCGCTAATGTCAATCAGGGTATTTTTTGCTTTATTCTAATTACTGAATTTATATTTTTACATTTAGATTTTTAGTTGTATGTTTAATTTGCTTAAGTTATGACACCACCTACGCCAAAAGAAATTCCTAGTATTTCTCTGTACTTGATGAATGAAATATTCTGGTTCTGATTCTCACCTGCCACTTCATTCCAGTCTATGTCTACGTGCATCTCGTTATGCGGCTGCACCTAAATAAATTTTTTAGAGGCTGCAGTAATGTACGTGTGTAATACAGAAAAATGCAAGACCTTTAGAACTTTTATTAGTACTATTCGCATTAATAATAGTAGTATCACTATTACTAGTATGTCCAGGCTTTTATTGCTTGGGGCCATGGAAATTGTTCTCCATTCCATGATCCATGAATATACTTCAATATTCTTATCAGACAGGGATATTTCCACTTGAAAGTGGTGCTCAAAAACATACATACTTACATATGTTTTGGCAGTTTTGGTTACCCTGTGTGTGTGTGTGTGTGTGTGTGTGTGTGTGTGACAGAGAGAGAGAGAGAGAACTAAAACAATGCTCCAGGGATACGGTACACGATAATGAGATTTTTTTTTTGCTTGAGTAGGTTGTTTCAGTAACTTTGGATAGCTCACTTTTTAGTCGTTTAGCAAGGTTTCAGTTCTTATAATTAAAGGTGAAACAATGTATTTTCTGTGGTAATTTAATCTCCTGCCACCATGCGGCAGTATTGTAAAATTATCATGGGCCTCAGACGCACAGATTGTATTGATGTCACAGGAGTTTAAATAAAGTTTTTTTTTTAAAGGAGCGTTTTGATGACGACTGGTTGTGACGTCAATTACGTGCTCGGATGTCCACACGTGTCTTGTTTCGGGAATTCACGAGTTATACTGCTGTTCTGTAAATATACCCGAATATTCACTAAAAACGTTGTTAATAGCCACAGACTATAACAACAACCGACATGGGCAAAAAATTAAAAGTTGGAAAGACTAGGAAAGATAAATTCTACCACCTAGCGAAGGAGACCGGTGAGTTATCATAACTTGACAAGCTATCTGCGACTTTCCTGCTCGAGAGCCAATGCTGATCTAGCGCACTGTTAATAGATACAGGCATAAATTATTAAATCAGTTTTTAATATTAGTTAAAATGTTACAGTGGAAATGTATCCCTATAAAATAAGATATTTAAGAACCTCAGCATTACATTTGTGATACCGAACTGAATTCGACTAGTTGATTAGTCTAGAATAAGATCATTAACATTCGTTCACGTAGTTGACCTGAAGTACTTGAGTGAATATCATACACGATTTTAGAATTTGACTTAGTAGAGAGAAGACGTTTATAGAACCGTAACAAAATGTGAAAACTGCACATTCCCATTTATAATGCTGTGCTCAATTGGTTTGGCCATTTTTTGCCCGGAGACTTATGGGAGGCCAAATAATTCATAAGTTTCCCAAAACAAGACGCCACCTATCCGGCTGGGCGTAGTGCGTGACAAGCAGCACAACCCGCCTCGATAGTGCAGCTGTGCAACGGATAGCGAAGGGTAGCTGAATAGCGTGCGTGACCCGGCTCGATCACGTTGGTGGGCAATGGATAGCGATGGACAGCTAGATGGGTGGTGTCTATCTTGGCTAGGCTTATGGCCCGCCATAGGAGCGTACATAGCTGAGGGGAGAATACCGAATGTAAGAGATGGAGGCTGACAGCGTTGTTATGCTGAGTCTCACTGGGAAGATTAAAATGGTTTTGAGGCTGACATCGCCTTTGCCCTTTATTTCCAGGTTACCGGTCCCGTTCCTCCTTCAAGCTCATCCAGCTCAACCGTAAATATCAGTTTTTGCAGAAAGCGCGGGCAGTCTTGGATTTGTGTGCTGCTCCTGGGGGTTGGTCAGTAGCTCAATCGTTAATGCAGATTCTGTATCTAGCAATTTAATCCAGTCTGATTAAATGACATAAATATTTACTTGCTGGAAAGATTGACACTGTACAAAAGAGAACTTTTTTTGGATTCAATTCAATCTCGTAGACCAATATGGCTTATACATCTTGATGATGCGTTTTGTAAACAGTCTCTGTGTTAACTGCATTGTGTGCATTCTCGTCATAGGTTGCAAGTGGCTTCAAAGTTCATGCCAGTTTCTAGCCTGATTATTGGTGAGTGCTGATTTTGAGGATCTCTTTGGGTCCATATTGGATGTACAGTAGATTTTTTGCAGATTTTCTAAAATGTAGGGATGCACCAAGATAAAAAAAACTATGCTTCCTCCCGGTTCGACGTGCCCGAAACACCTCCCCTGGGAGCTGTCCAGGAGGCATCCTAGATAGAAGCCTGAACCACCTCATTTGGCTCCTCTCGATGCGGAGGAGCAGCAGCTCTACTTTGAGCTCCTCCCGAACGTCCGAGCTCCTCGCCCTGTCTCTATGGCTGAGTCCAGCCACCCTGTGGAGGAAGCTCATTCCAGCCGCTTGTATCCGCGATATCATTCTTTCGGTCACTATCCAGAGCTCAAGACCATAGGTGAGGGTAGGGATATGTAGATCAACCGATAAATCAAAAGTTTTGCCGCCTTGCTCAGCTCTCTGTTATCCGCGACCGAGCGGTACAACATCTGCATTGTTGTCGACGCTGCACCAATCCACCTGTCGATTTCCCGCTCACTAGTTCCCTCACTTGTGAACAAGACCCTGAGATACTTAAACTCCTCCACCTGAGGCAATAACTCATCCCCCCACCAGGCGAGGGTAATCCATCCTTTTCTGATTGAGAACCATGGACTTGGAGGTGTTGATCCTCAGCCCCGGTCTCGACACACTATTCTGCAAACCGCCCCAGTGCATGTTACAGCTCACAGCCCCACGACGCCAACAGGACAATATCTGCAAAACACAAAGATCTAATCCTGGACCCACCGAACCAGACCCCCTCCTCGGTTTGGCTACGCATGAAAATTTATGGAAAGTTATGAACAGAATCAGTGACAAAGGGCAGCCCTGGCAGTCCAACACCCACCGGGAAGGATTCCAACTTACTGCTGGCAATGCAAACCAAGCTTTCGCTCCATTTGTATAGGGCCCACAACGACGGACCCCGTACCTCATATTCCATAGTCCACCACCCCAGTCTGCCAATCCAAAGGCACTGTCCCTGACATCCATGCGGTGCTGAAGAGGCGTGTCAGCCAAGACAGCCCCACAACATCAAGAGCTTCCAAGAACTCATGGTGAATCTCATCCACCACGGAAGCCTTACCGCTCACTCACTGATACTGATGCTACATAGGGCTGTGCGATGTCTGAAAATAACGTGTGATATTTCACCTTTAAAATATCAGGATAAATGATAATATTGACACCCCCCACCACAGCACCAAAGTAGGACACTTTGTTTTTTTGCTGGAAAAAAATACTAAAGCCTGATCTTGCAGTGCTGATCATTGTTTATTGGTCTCTGTGGAAAACAATGGATCAACGATATAATTATGATTTAGAAACATGTCACTCTAAAACCTCTGAAGCATTTGTTATAATGTATAACTTCTTATACTGCATACCATCTCAGAAAGTATTATGCTCTCCGCCTACCACCGTTATGATGCTGTGTCTGATACTGGGTAATAGCTTCTGTTATATTTGCTGCTCAGGGTTTATCATTTGACATTTTCTCTCTCCATGCTATCTGTAAAAATGTGTCTTTGCAGGAGTTGACCTGGTGCCAATCAAACCCATTCCCAACGTGGTGACTCTCCAAGAAGACATTACCACTGAGAAGTGCAGACAGGTGAGTAGTGGCTAAGTCAGCCGTAGAGTTCTGTGTACAGCTGCGATGGAAATTTTCATTGGTAAGAAGGTTGATCCGTCTCTTAAAAGAGAAATTTAATTGCAAGTTATTTCTGTGTCTATATTTACTAACAATACTCGTGTGCCGCACCTGTGTTTCCAAGAGAGGAAGCTGTTAGTTTCAGTTGTTGCAGATGCAACAGAGGGCAGCAGGACTGTTTAGACTGGTGAGCATATAAAATAGTTTGAATCTGTGATAGCACCTTAGAAGAGGAAAATGCATGTGTAATATAATACAGTGCATTATTAAAATATAAATGAAATGTAATTGCAATATGTACAACCTTGGCTCCAAAAAAGCTGGGATAGCAAAACAGAAAGTGATGATTTGTAAATTTACGTTGACCTGTGTTCTAACAAAAACTGTATAAAGACAAGGTATTACATGTTTTACCTAATCAACTGGATTATTTTTTAAAGACATTTATAGGATAAGTAGGTACACATTTTTGGTGCCCACTGGGCATTATCCAGGTAAACTGAGCCAGTTTAACATCCCTGCTATAGTCATATATTATATAGAACATACTTAGAATCACTAATTAACATTACAGTCCTTGTTAGAAGATGGTTGGATGAATGGAAATACAGTGCAATTCAGCACAGTAAACACCATATGAAATATGTGTATGTACAAAATGTACTAAAATTATAATTAAACTTTTGTCTAAACTGGAGATGTAGTGATTCCTTGGTTTCAGTGCCATAGCGTAGATGTTGCCTGTGAAGGTCCTTTGTGCTGCAGTGTTTGTGAGCATAATGGAAGCTGTTTAGTTGTGGTTGACCTGCCTTGTGTCTGATAGGCCCTCCGGAAGGAGCTGCAGACCTGGAAGGTGGATGTCGTTCTGAATGACGGTGCACCTAACGTTGGGGCCAACTGGGAGCATGATGCCTTCTCTCAGGGTAATGACCTCTGGTGACAGAATTTAGGGGGTTTATGGTGGAGCTTAACACAGCTGAAAGCGGAACTGTGGAGTCGTTCCCTCATTGCATCTCCGCTTCGTCTTTTCGTTTTGTAAATAATAAAGGGTGTGTAGCAGGTATTGTTTCAAAGTCAAAACAATGGCCAAATGTCTCCTGATGGATTCTGGGATTCTGTTCCCTTTTTCACGGCGTAACCTGTTCTTTTTCCCGTTCTCATGGACGTACGTCACCCCTTTTGCCATTTCTCCGCCCCCAATAGCTCATCTCACCCTCATGGCCCTCAAGCTGGCTTGTGAGTTCCTGGCCAAAGGAGGCAGCTTTATTACCAAGGTGTTCCGCTCCAAGGATTACCAGCCGCTGCTCTGGATCTTCCAGCAGTTCTTCAAGAAGGTGCAGGCCACCAAACCCCAGGCCTCACGTAATGAGTCTGCGGAGATCTTCGTGGTCTGCCAGGGTACGCCGTATTTGACTCTCTGATTTATTTTTGCCTTCGATGGAAGCAGTTCCTTTTTCTTCAACAGGTTTTTCCCTCCGATGTGTTCTCTAGGTTACCTGGCTCCAGATAAAATCGACAACAAATTCTTTGACCCGAAACATGCTTTCAAAGAAGTGGAAGTTCAAGCCAAGACTGTGAAGGAGCTGGTTCCTGTGAAGAAACCCAAGGTAGGTGGGGGGATCTTGAGCATCTGCTTGATATAAATGTTTCCAGTCTAATGACAGTTGTCCTTTTAGGCTGAGGGCTACGCCGACGGCGACCTGACACTGTATCACAGCTTCTCCGTCACAGAATTCCTTAAAGCTGAGAACCCAGTGGACTTCCTGAGCAAAGCCAGTGAGGTAAAGACCTCGGAGCACATTAGTGCACATGGGACATGGTAATTACACTATTATAAATGGCAAGATGGCTTATGATTCTAAGTTTTCTTTCCACTCATGACCTTTTAAAGATCGCTTTTGATAACGCTGAGTTGACCGCTCACCGAACCACAACCAATGAGATCAAAGAGTGCTGCCGTGACATTAAGGTCCTGGGCCGCAAAGAGCTTCGGTAGGTGATGGCCATCCTCTGCTCGCTTCCGGCTGTGAGCCGTCCCCACAGGCTTGACAAACAAACTTTTGTTTCCTGTCACTTCTGATGCAGACTTCTGCTGAACTGGAGGGGAAAGCTCAGGAAATTCCTGGCTAAAAAACTGAAGGAAGAAGCTAAGGAATTTGAACAGGATATGAGGTACTTAAGCTAGTTGGTTGTTTGTAGCACATCAGTACCCATCTACAGATATTTCATCTTCGTGTGTGTGAATGTCCTCCACATATGTCACGGGTGTCAAACTCCAGTCCTGGAGGGCCGGAGCCCTGCACATTTTTCGGTTTACCCTCATTTAACACATCTGATTCAACTCCTTGTGCTAATTACCACACAGCTCTTGAGCTGAATCATTTGTGGTGGAACAG
>JAODKC010000036.1:3085669-3101742 GCA_026777985.1 Mormyrops attenuatus
CCCCCCCCCCCCCCCCCCCCCCCCCCCCCCCCCCCCCCCCCCCCCCCCCCCCCCCCCCCCCCCCCCCGGCGGGGGTCCAAGGTGATGGGGTGGAATAAATGGGACGGCAGGGAGAGCCACAGGGATCAGCATCCCTCACGTGTTGCCCTCGATCATTCCCCCCCCATTGTGACCAGAACAATAAGGGTATGGTGCGCGGAGCTTAAAAAGGATAGACAGAGCCAAGGACGGCCTTGGAGGCTGCGGGGAAGCAGCGGATCGGGGCAAAAGAGGTATTTCCAGACTTTTTTTTTTTTTTTTTTTCTACGTGTGCAAGTCAGTCACAAAAGCGTAAATGCTGAAAGAGGTCAGATTTAAAATATTCCCAATGCAAAAACACGTGATGCGATGGTTGTAGATCGCCTTAGCTGCTCGCTCCATCGTTTGTGTGAAAGTCAGCAAGAAGGCAAATTCAATATTTATTTTAATTTTATCTGGAATTGCTGGGTAAATTTCCTACTTAAATAATTACGGTGGACCAGTGTTTTGTATTTATTGTAATAAACACTGGACTAGTTGTAAAGCAAACTGAATATTTTAACAATCCATTGCTAAATATTTAAAGCTATTTTTCCATGACTGGGTATTCTAATTTGCAGATGTCTTTCATGCTTTATTCAGGTTTATTTTCTGTTTTTAACAGCAAGGACAGAACTTTGTCATTTGAGGAGTGTAGTTTGAAAACATCTTTGTTGACCGTCTCATTGGCTCATTTTGTTTTCTGTATCTGCTAAACAAGTAATTCAATTTTTTGCAGTCTGTGGGCAACCAGCTGCTTTGTTCTTTCAACTGATCAAAGCTTTGTGTTGATTCTTCTGATGGCTTCTGATGTAAACATACTTCCTGGAGTCGTGCTCACTGCCATCCTAGCTGATGACAAAAAGTTCACCATGGTTACACTTATGCAGTTATATCATGTTATTGATATTAACTGATATTAACTGTAATGTAATATTTTATTGACTTCAATTGTAATGAGTGCTGGGGTTGAAAAGGATAATGGGTATTTAAAGATTGATCAGGTCGATTAAGGTCTTCGTTGTATTTTGGACAGAAGATTGTGTGAAATTTGGAGGGGGGGCATGACTGCGCTATTAATGGAGATAATCTGAGGTGGTGTTAACCTTTTTGCACCATAACCCAATTTTTACCATGCCAGCTCAGTCGCGACCCTATATCTTGTATAAGTCTAAATTAACACTATGATCAAGCGCGTAGTGTGCTCTGGAATTAAGGGCAAATAATGCCTATCGCACAAATCTGATTGGATGTGCCAGTACATTTTAAATTAATCATCTGTGGTTTGGCTTCTTGGATTGGTTGAGTATTCACTAGTTCTGCGCTAAGCAATTGCAGACCCAAGACACGTTTATGTAGGTTAATTATAATTCTAGGATTGAAGCTGGGAAATCTGATCGTGGATCAGCATAGGAGCTTGTTGGTTTTAAAATGCTTACATTTCCAGTTCTGCCTTGTGACCCTTTCAGAACTTGCCAACATCTCAAATTTGGGTTGCGACCCACGGGTTGAGAATGGCTGATCTAAATGGCCCCTATGGGCGCCCTTCCAGTGGAACAGGGTGCTTCTGGGGTCCCCTTCCAAGTGAGCATACATGATGAAGTGCCCTTCTGAGTGAGCCAACATGATGAAGTGCCCTTCTGAGTGAGTCAACATGATGAAGTGCCCTTCTGAGTGAGCCAACATGATGAAGTGCCCTTCTGAGTGAGCCAACATGATGATGTGCCCTTCCGAGTGAGCAAACATGATGAAGTGCCCTTCCGAGTGAGCAAACATGATGAAGTGCTGTTTTAGTACGAGAGGGGGATATAGGGCTTTCGAAGGAACAAACAGACATGCTTAGGTTCGCTCAGAAATATTTTATTAAAAGTGATACAAATTATGAAATATAAAGTGAGACAAAATCATGAAATATAATAAGCAGTAGTAAGTAGTCCCTTTAATGATTACAAAATTATGGAATATAACGCAAAATTCTGAAATGCCAGAAACATTGATAAGTAGTCCAAAGCGATACAAAATTAGGAAATATCAGAAGCATAGGTAAATAGTCCCTCTAATGATTAAAATGAATCAGCAGCTACAAAGCTATTTACACTCGGAAGTGCCATCATCACCGACCTTCACACACGGACTGGGGAGCCCCTTTCAGTCCTGCAGGAGATCGACACGTGAGTCCCGAGAAATGTGCCCTATCCCACGGCTGAGCTCCGGTCAGTGCTATGTTCTCCCCCTTCCTTTATACTAAATTAAGAAAGCGGCTGGATGAGTATGGGCAGGGAATGGGCTGGCCAGGCTCACCCCTCCCCTCAGGCAAGATGCTCTCAATTTTCTAATTCCTATCTAATTGGAGTGAAACGGCCTGCAGCTACAGAGCATACCTAAGCAATACTTTCTCTTTTGATTTCTAGAAAAACAAGGCAAGTATCCTTGGGCAACACTTCCCCTTCTTAACAAGGCAAGCATCCTTGGGCAACACTTTATCTTCTTAACAAGGCAAGCGTCCTTGGGCGACTCTCTCTTCTTCCCCAAAACCAAGATATGTGTCCCAGGATGAGATAAGCGTTCTGCGAAACCAATTCTTGGTAAAAACAAGTTATATAAGTGATCAGTGAAAAACATGTTTGTACAGTTCGACCATGGCACAATAATTTTATGGGTGGATGGATGATGTATTTGAATCTTGGGATGATTAGTCCATAAATGATCAGAATCAATCAATACCTCAGTCACCTCTTATGTATGTCTGATAGGTAGAGTTGAACAACCACACCCTCTCAGAGTATTACAGTAACAGGAAGACAGTGAACAACTCTTATTAATTCCATGCTACATGGGAGACGTAATCGTCCACGAGTTCATCCTAATACAGGTGCCCTTCCAAGTGAGCAAACATGATGAAGTGCTCATGTAATGGAGAGAATGATATCTCTGATGGCTGCCCGTCCAGTAAAGAAAATGAGATTCACTGCTCCAGTAAGAGATGCAGTATCCCGTACATACAAGAATGCCATTTCACAATATACAGCATATCATTGTATTTGCTGGGGTGCCACTGGCATGGATAGTACTGTAGAGGTTACCTACTAAATTTGAGAGCTTGTCGACACAATATATAAATGTGAATATGCTAACTTTCAGCATATGGTCTTGTGATCAGATCTTCTTCCATAATTGAGATAGTCTAAGTGTACATCCAGAGGAGGAGGTCATTCTCTTCCCACATTTCTCCCTACTCAGGTCCTGCTCACTCTCTGGCTAACAGGTGCGGTGCTTTTAGGAGGGCATATTTCCTGGGGGCTCCTTGATGCTGTTCAATTTGGCAGGTGGGGGCACACTAAGTGGTGTGACCGCCCTTTTGCTACTAATCATCTCCACGGCGACGGACTATTGGATGCAATACCGTTACACTGGCAGCCCAGCAAATCAGGGGCTGTGGAGGTTCTGCATCAATTACAAGTGCCATGTCCACACCATCACTGTCGGTGAGTCTCACTGTCTTTCACCAACATGCCATCATGTACACCTCACTTCCAAGATGGAGTAATTTGGTGCTTTTTGTTTTATTCTGCTTCCACGTTTTAATAAAGTGAACGCGTTTATGGATCGGTCTATTTCCCTCGGTGTGACGTGCCACCATGTGCCGATCCACAGGTTTCTGGGATGCGACACGAACCTTCATGCTGCTGTCGATTCTGAGTTGCTTCGCTGGCGTGATCATGGGTCTAAGCGCCTTCTCCAATGGAACCAAGAACAAACTAATGAGATCCGGTGGGATAGCTTTGCTGCTATCAAGTAAGTGGCCCAAGAACAGAAGTAGAATTGCTAGAGGAAATATTGCTAGACCTATAGATGATCAGAAACATGGAAATGAATCGGATCACAGAGACACACCGCTGGCAGAGATAGGTTTTACATACATTACTGGCTAAAACACTGACTAGGTCAGTGTTTCTCAAACCAGGTGCAGGGCCTCACAGACCGTCTGGGAGGGAGTGAAAGTGTGGACCATCTGGGGGTTCCTGAGGACCGGGTTAGGAAATATTGGACTAGGGACAGTGCAGGTGCCATAAGAACATAAGAATATCAGAAATTTACAAACGAGAGGAAGCCATTCGGCCCATCAGGCTCATTTGGGGAGAACTTAACTAATAGCTTAAACTTGTTAAAATCTTATCTAGCTCTGATTTAAAGGAACCCAAGGTTTTAGCTTGCGCTACACTAACAGGAAGACTATTCCATACTCTAACTACACACTGTGTAAAGAAGTGTAAAGTGGTCCTATTTGGATGAACAGCATCCAGAGCTGTTAGAATCTTATATACTTAAGGTATGTGAATGAAGCACGGTTGTGAAATGAAAAGCTCTAGATGCCACACATAACCGAAAGGGGACATAAGCAGGGCTGTTTGTGTAGAGCAGGGGTGGCTGGTCTTATCCACAAAGGGTCAGTCTGCTTGCGGGCTTTTGGGGTAACCTTTCTAGTTTGGGAGTTGTGGTGAAAACCTGCATACATCACGGCCCTTTCTGGATAAGATCCCCCCCCCGGTACAGATGGATGTTACTAGCTAAAATATGAACTTACTCCCCCATTCCCTCCCCAGGTTTTCTTACCCTGTTTGCCCTGGCGATTTACACTGGGGTGACTGTTCAGTTCTTCGGGAAGCGCTACCTTGACTGGAGTTTCTCCTGGTCCTACATCTTGGGCTGGGTGGCAGTTGTCTTGACTCTCGCAGGAGGTAAACGATTTATCTTTACTTTGCATCTGTCTGCCGGTTCCTTATAAGTCCTATATATCCTATATATACCTTCCCCTTCTGCTCTGACTCCGCACACCTTCCCCGTTGCCATGACTTCGAACCTGAGGGGGCTTATTAGTCACAGCTGACAGTGACCAGAGTCTAAATGCAGCTTATTAAAACTCCTGCTGTTCCTGCACTTCGTGCTCTGCCCTGGGTATTCAGTGCCATTGCCCATTGCCCATTGCCCATTACCCCAGTACCCCAGCATCTCTGCTCCTGACTCCTTTCTTCACCGTAACATTTATACATGGCTCTGCTTTTTCTGGTTCTTGAATAATCCTGTGGGCAAAGGCAATATCACCAGGGAATAATTTCCTTAATATCTAGTATTGAATCACACTATGGCTAAATTGTCATTTCTTTATTGATTGAATTTATCAAGCTAAATATTTATAGACTGTCTTCTCTAGTGAATTTTTTAGTTGTTAAATGTCATCTGAACCATCTCCAGTAGTTCTAGATGCTGTAATCAAGGCTGTTATATCCATCCATCCATCTTCCAACTGCTTACCCTAGACAGGGTCACTTTTGGGTCTGAAGCCCATTCCAGCCAGCACCGGCCTTGAGTCAGGAGTACATCCTAACAGGATGCCAGTCCGTCACAAAGTTAAAATATTTTTATTAAAAAAATTCTGGGAAAAAATATGTGTTATGTATGTGATATGTAAGTTTTTTTGTGTTACTTGCTTTTTGTAGGTGTGATCCACATTTACACCTATCGGAAGATTATTGCTGAGTCACCAGCTCCCAACATCCCAGACAGTGGTATACAGTAAAAAATAATTTAAAAAAACAACTGGCTTTGGAACCTGTAGAGAGAAACCCTACTTCAGCTCACATTTAATAGTATTATCAACACTGTTAAATGTCAGTTTTCTGGACAATGGGGAATTGATCTGTATTTTTCATTTTCCCATTTTTCATTTTCTCATTATCGAGTAGGTCCAATGCTCTCAAGCAGACCTCTTGTATCGGCTGTGTCCTCTGTTCATATCCTCTGCTGCTTACAGATTATGTGCACGCATCACATATCTTTGTGTAACATGTAGAAGCCTTTAACAGTTTATCTTAGGTTTGTATTAGTTTTCTAATACATTACATATAGTAAAATGCAAGCAACGATGCAGAATATCCATGTCTTATGCAATGTGCGACCGCCACAAAAAAACTAATGTGAGGAATGATGGAGGACGATCAAAGACGTACAGAAGAGAAAAAAGTTTTTTTTTAATGAATAAATTTAGCTAGGAGGTCTAACGGTTAAACATTTGTTTTGAGATCGAGATACTCCATATGCTGGACACTATACATATAACAATAAAACAGTTTGAAATGATTTTTTGCTGAGTGCTCATTGACTGTCTGGTAAGCTTATTTACACACAGACACCTAACTTCATCAATGATGAGATTTATCAAAAAATCCTCCATCTTTGGATCCATCATCCAAAGTCCCTGTACCCAGTACAAGATCAGTGTCAGCCTGGAAGCCCCCCCAGGAAGCAGAGAGCGGGGGATACCCGCCAGTCATCACAGAGTACAAACGGGGACATACACACTAGGACATTTAAAGAGCCAGAAGTTAATCTAAAGACGCATCTTAGGCCACATACAGAGCTGGAGGTGGAACTTGAACCAACAACTCTTCAATGCAGTAGGTAGGACATTTCTGATTGTTTTTAGTTTGAACTCATCAGGAAACCATTATAAATACAACAAAAGAAAATACTCTTTGGTGGAGCCTCTAAAAAATCTAACCCAGTTTTAAAGGTTCATTTAAAGACTTTGGAAAATAAGGGAAAAGATTCATTGAGATGCTGTTGAGAAACTTGAGGGGAAAAAATCTATTCACAGAGTTTTTTTCCTCATGTCATCAGGGTGCTGACCGTAAGACCTCTATCTAACCTTCCCCACTGCCATATATTGCCATTGTTAATATTCTACTTCTGAACTATTTATTTATTTTTCATTGCACATATTTCTTACTTATTTGTTTACTTATTCGATTGCACTGTCTTGTCCTGTATTGCACTGCTGTTTGTCCTGCACTGTCTTGTCCTGGACTGCACTGCTGTTTGTCCTTTCTCCTAATGCAGCTGTAGGATAAGAATTTTATTGCGTTTCTCGGAACGTGCGACAATAAGACTTAAAACTAGAGACCGGAGGTGGGAGGGAACCAACACAGGACAGGGAAAACATATAAATGCTACCCTCTGTGCTGCCCATAAATTACAGTTTAAAATGATACTTCAAAGGGATTTAAAAAACACACAAAACCCACTGCTCTGTACCCAGGTGTGATCTCATAGTGTTGCAGGTCTCCCTATAGAATTAAATCATTAGCAAATCTGCAGTTGCCTCACAGAATGAATTTACAAGCTCTGTGTACATTTACTGTAACTTGTTCCATGAACATTGTTGATCCAACAGGTTATTTCGAAATCAATTACCGTTTTGCACGTCCTCGCACGTCATTTTCCTGTACTACCTACCTGTATTTCCATGTGCACAATTACCACACAGTTGCCAAGAAAATGAAAGCATTTGGGTGAATGTAAAAACGGGCAGGTTTGTTGTAGCCAGGGCCCCATGTCCCCTCTCTTTTACCATTTCTCCCAGTAAATTTATAATTTACAGAAGACGGATGGATGGATGGATGATCGTGACAATCAACTCCCTGTTTTTCACAATCTGATGTTGAAAATATGATGCACAGGGCAGAAATCAGCAGTTTCCAGTTTGGCAAGAATCAGCACAAGAGCATAAAGGAACATACAGAATCATGCACGAACAATGCAGAGGTGATATCAAGTCATATGAGTCACACGATCAACGCGTTACATCACAAACAGAACCATTTGGTACGTCCCTGTGAAGGCGTGCTTTCCTGAGCCTCCTGCCATAACCCCTGTAACTCACATTAATGTGCTTACATGCAGTGTTCGTTTTGACAGCGCATCTGGATTTAGTTTTAGTCTTAGTTTTTTGACAAAAATGCAGTTTAGTTTTAGCCATATGTCAATCATCTGATTTTCTTAAGTATTAGTGTAGTTTTATTTTGAAGAAAATTATAGAATATTTAGTCAACCACTGTAAATCTATGGAACAGATTTGATTTTTTTTCTTACATTTACACTTTTCTTTGAAAATTTCTCCGAATGCCCTGCTCTACCTCTATCCTTTCTACAGATCCCTTCTGATCAGAGGTACACAGGCTTAGCCCCGACTGTAACACACTCTCAGCTTAGGTGGTGTCCAATTTTTCATACCACAGTATAAAGTATTTTGATGGTATTGTGATGGTTGATCCCTCACGATAAAGTTTGCTGAGAATAGGGGTTGCCCTGCCAAATTTTTCATGATTTCTACTTGCAGGGTGGAGACATGGTTTATGCACTGGTTAGACTGGTTAGACTGACATTATCCAATCGTGCAGAAATTTAAAAATTCATCTCTACCTGACAATTTCAGCTCAGTTTTATTTGTTAATGAAAACTGTCACATAATGTGAATAAAGTTATGCTCAAAACGAGGATCCTAAGGAAGTATAGTCACTGTTGTGTCTTTTTGACTGCCACTAAGGTGTTGGTGGTCTAGGAGAGGTCCTCTGTGATGTGTGTCTCCAGAAACCTGAAAGCAGGGAACCTTTCCACATGGTCCCCGCTAATGTGCAGTGGCTTGTGGTCTGTGCTGTACTTCCAGAAGTCTATCATCAGTTCTTTTGTTTTGGAAGCATTCAGAGCTGGCTTATTCTCTGTGCACCACACTGCTTCTGGACATCATCCAGGCTGTCTCGTCTCCTCTGGAGATGAGTCCTACCATGGTTGTGTCATCCGCAAACTTTATGTTGATGGTGGTGTGGGTGTGGTTGCAGTCATGAGTGTAGAGAAGGGGACTCAGTACGTAGCCCTGTGGGGTCCTGGTGCTGAGTGTAAATGTGGAGGAGGTGTTGGGTCCTAATCTAACCATCTGATGGCGATTTGTCAGGAAGTCCCTGATCCAGTGGCAGGTGGGTCCAGAGAGTCCTAGGTCTGAGAGTTTTGTGACCAGTCTGTCGAGGATGACAGTGTTAAAGGCAGAGCTGAAGTCTACGAAGGGCATCCTCACATAGCTCCCCTGCTTCTCAGGGTGGGTCAGTGCAGTGTGGAGCGCAGTGGCGATGGCGTCTTCTGTGGACCTGTTTGTTCTGAAGGCAAACTGCTATGCGTCGAAGGTGGCTGGGAGGCTGACTTTGATGTGCTGTTGGACCAGCCTCTGAAAGCACTTCATGATGACCGGGGTGAGTGTAACTGGTCGGTAGTCATTGAGGCTGCTAATGGAAGGTTTCTTTGGTAGTGGAATTATTGTGGCAGACTTCAGGCATGTTGGGATGATGGACTTACAGTAGATGGCGACAAGTTGAAGATCTTTGTGAAGACCCCAGAGAGTTATTCTAGACATTTTTTCAGCATGCATGCTATCTCTCCATCAAGTGGTTGAGTTGATGCCGTACATCCTGCCATTGTGCCACAAGGATGTGATTGGTGGAGTCTAGGGTGGATTTTGTCACTGCCTCTACTATTTCCATTTCAAAATATAGAGAGATTTTCAATTTTAGACAAGTCTGCACACACATGCAAACACATTTACAGGTAAGTAGCAGTTTTCTTACCTTGTAAACAGTCTGTAGGGTTTGCAAACTACCTTGATGCTTTTGATGGAGCTAATTTTAGATTTATAATGTAATAATATAGATTTGCCGTAACATTTCCTGCATGGGAGTCTGAAAGCGTGTGTCACCCCAGATGTGTGACATTTGGCAACCTTGAGTCATGTCGAATCACACTGCATCACAATAGGGGTGAACTGTATTGTATCACATTAGTAGTTGCTTCATTAGTATTTTTAATGTACGGTTCACTGGCAATGCATAGAGATGTGTATCACATTAGCCTCAGTGATGGAGATGCACATTCCAGCTTCACAAACTCTGGATAACAACACACAGCACCTACCTGGTTTTATTCTTGGCTTGATCCCACTACTTTTAAGTGTCAAGTTAAACTGTTCTTCTGCAGCTGCTGTTATCTATCTAACTGGTCACTGGGTTTGAGGGTGATATCAAATGTTGACCTGGTTTGCACAACCAGTAAATCATTCCAGGCAATACCTATTTCTATAAATATCTATTATTTATTTTTTATATGCAATAATTACCAACAATTTGTATATTTTCACCAAAGTACTGTACTTATTTTCATGCTCACCCTGTTACTACCTGTCAGGGTCTTTGTCCGTCTGGACCCATCCCAAGACCTTTGTCCCCGTTTGGCCAGCAGGTGTCGCTGGCCATCCTATTCCCTCCTCTGTCTTCGTTCGAGGGCCCTAGTGTGTTTCTCTGCTCCCTGAACCACCGCACAGCTCAATAGGTGAGTGGGTGGCTTCAGAGGCTGAACCCCACTGGTCATGGGTTTGAGTTTGGCCTGTTTTTTGCATTGATTGATTTTCTGTTTTCCTTGTGCCTGTGATTGTCTTTGCTTTGTGTCCTTGTTTGATTCGCCCTGCTTGTGCCTTATTTAATTTTGGTTCTGCCTTTACTTTTGATCTGAGCTATTTGTCCTAGCAATGCTACTCTTAGCATTTGGTTAATGTTCCCTAGTTTCCTGTTTATTAATCGTAATTCATACCACCTGTTTCTTGTGTCCTGTGCCTTCCTGATTAGTTGATCTGGTTACAGTCCACACCTGCCCTTTGTTATTTCTCATTGACTGTGTATTTAAGTACCTACCTTGGTTGATTTCCCCAGTTAGTCGTTGTTCATTTTACTCTGCATTTGTATCTCTGCTTGTTTGCAGCTCCTGCTCCCTGGTTTTCTCTGTTCCTTAGCCGTTCCTTTACTTTGTTCTTTTTCTTATTAATTTTAACCCCTTGTGGTCCCTTAGTTTTTATTTTCCCCAGTGTGCTCAGTTTGTTTAATAAACCCCTTTGTTCTCAGAGCTGCCGCAAGGATCGTCACCTTGTCACATAGTATATTGTTTGTTTTTTTCATTTGTGTAGCTGTGTACTGTGTCCGTAATTACAATTTCCTGTGGGATAGTAAAAGTATTCTGATTCTGGTTAAATATTCTTGGGGTAAACAAATAGGGCAGAAAAAGGAAGGGAGGCACGTAAGGGAAGAAATTGGTGGATTGGGTTAACCACCAGGGAACACCACTTCATATGTATAGAAAATATAGACTGTGTCCTTATATAACCATGAGCACATTCTGGAAGGGACAGGAAGGCTGGGGAGGACAAAAGCCGGCTGCTCATTTATTGTTTCCTTCATTTGTATTTTGTTCCATGATGCGCTAAGAATCTGAGGGGCGATTGTCCCACATAGCAAGACGAGTCTGAACCGAATCCAAAGCAAATGTTGTTCAGAAATCGCCACCTATCCATAAACAGGATCTGGCCCAGTGTCTTTTGACACAATGGACCAATACTGGTCTGAATCCACTTTCTGGGTTTGAAATAGATAAGGGCCATATATGGGCCAGATTTACATTGAATGTTACCAAATCTGGCCCGTTTCTGCACCAGAGTCAAAAGTTAAAATCAGAAGCAGCTAACACGTGGCCAGCAAGTGGCCATGAGACTCCATCCTCACCGTGACCCTGTAGCGCAGAAGTGTTTATGGAAGACCTGTTACGCAGCCCCGGCATTCAGCCATTTTCATGAAGTATGAATCGTAGCTGTACATAACGATCAGTGCTATAATCCGTGCTGTAGGCATGACATAAAATATTTGTCCATTTAATGGGGCTAAAAATACTCCTAAATATTGTAGGATGACACAGCCAGGCCGTGGAATTTATATAGTCTATGCCTATCATGTGTTTTCTGTAGGTGTGCCTCTGGTGCTCTGGTCTAGTAACACATTGTTTGGCTGATTTGACATCTAAATTGCTCTGAGTATCTTTGTCAAGTGATGAGCAGGCATTTCAATCATGGTGTATCCTGCTTACAGGGGCAGTGCGGCTGCCAGCCCTATCCTACAATCACAACAATGTTGAAGTATGCAGATAAATCACTTATGCAATTTGTATAACCCTTGTGACAATTCTGGGTTTAGGGATGATTATATATCACCATTAAGCTGTACATTATACACTACTTCACAAGTAATTCCTTCCATTCACTGTAGCAATTACACCCATTTATACTGGACAGCATCACAATACTAGATAAGGGGTTGGAAGATGGATAAATGGACACTTAATGCAGCAAAAATACAGATATGGCTGCAACATAAAAGCCATCCATCCATCCATCAACCCGTAAGGGTTACGGTTGTGGGGGAGGCATGGAGGCCGTGCAGGCATCACAGAATACATGGCCAGGTGTGACAGAGCATTCTGGTCCACTGGATTTACTGGTGTAAAAATGTTTTCACAAGTAGAGATAATTTCCATGTTTTTAAAGGCACCATCATGAACTCCTGACAGGACAAACACACCCACGCGTTAAACTCAGTAATTGTCATTCATGCAGCGCATTATTAGACTACACAGTCTAACCCCCCAACACCTGGACTTCCTTCTATCCATCAACTGTGCAATATCTGTATACTGTACAATATCACTGCTCTGTGTCCAACATCCACTACTCACTGCACATGATCATCATTACTGTGTAATACTTAAATAATGTGCAATAACCCACACTGCATATCACCCTATTCAGTTATTTACTCTTTACATATGTATATAGCACCACAGAACGTTTTGCACTATTTGTTTATTGTTTATTGGGTAAAGGTTCTACATACATGTTTGCACTGGAGGAACTGCTTTTAATCTCATTGTTCATGTGTACAGTGACAATAAAATGCATTCTATTCTATCAATAAGTGTTGAAGAGGTTGTCTTAGTTCAGTTTCACTCCAGCAGGGTAACTCCTTGGTCAAAGGACCTGAGGTCGACAGGGGCTGTGGTTTGTGCACAGTGATAGTGTGGGAGTGCCTTGTTATATTTACCAGTTAAAATGACTGTAGGATATTTAACCTATTTAACAATGATGCATGGTACTGCTAGTATATGATTTATTAATATTATTAGCTTATTGGGAGACTGAGCTGCCTGTCATTCAGTCTGGGGGCTAACTGCATATTTAAGGGAACAGACTCGTTCCCAGTGCTAGGGTAAAACTGGCAATCTGGCATCCTGGGCATTTTCCCAGTGGGCTGATTGCTATACAAAATTTATCATGGAGGGGACTCCCTGACTGGCGAAATTCATCACGGGGGACCCCAGAGTCCAGCCCTGCCCAGTGCCATAACTGGAGTGCACTATTTACCAAAGCAGTCTTAGTTTTATTTGTTTTGGTTACCTTGTCCTTTTCCACTCACAAATTCATATCTTTCATTCATTCATTCATTCATTCATTCAGTTAAATAAATTAATTTTTGGCACTATTAAACTATCACTGTACTACAGGAAATAAATGACCATCACTGCATCACCTGTGAAAGTCATTTTTACACCACCTCTCCGGTGTGTCACAATACATGTAAACACACGCGCACAGACATATGAGCACTCTGTGGTTAGTTATTTAGAGAAGCTGGACAGTGTCTATTTCTGTTTGACTCAGTATAAGAATAGTTGAGACATGATTCCAAGCATGATGTGATAGGTGGATGGGGTTGTCACACACTACAATACTCAGAGTTTACAGATAATGGTGTAACCTGGGCAGAAGATCACCTGCAGGCCGCAGCTGTTTTTCCTGCCCTCCGCAATCATTAAAAGCTAATGAAAGTCCCTTGAATAATCACAAATACAACTGCTACTTCGATACAGGTATACAATAATGAACCTTGCAACAAAAAAAAAAAAGATTCAGAATCTGTCTTTTAAAAAAGAATGTATGCAAAAATCCTTTTTTATTGACACTTGGAAGAATGGTGCTTTTCTTTGGTTAGATTTTATTAGTGCCTATATGGTATAGTTTGTGAAGATGACCAGATTTTTGCCCACGAATATTTCTTTAAATAAAAATACACAGATTCTAGTGACTTCTGCATTTTTTTAAGTAAAAGTCTTCTATTGTAGCTTTCAAAGGACATGGAAATAATTTCAAAATGTCTGCTGATAGCATTCCACAGGGCATAATTGCCCAGGCCCGCTCCGGACGGATTACGTTTGCATAAGACATGATTGTATCTCATTTCTTGTTTTGCTAGGTTTTGTGCTTGCCAAGACTTTGATACACTAATGATATTGTTTGCATGGCTGGCAGATGATAGCAGAAAGCCACGCTGCCATGAAGACCTCGGCAATATTTCATCCATCTAATCCCAGTACATCTCCTGGTGGAGGAGCAGTGGCCGGGATGCCTCTCCGGCCCGTCCTGCAGCTGCATGCGGAATCCTGTCTTTCTGCTGGTTTTCTGACTTCCAGTTTTTCCGGCAAACAAACTCCCAGGGATACTCCTCATAACACTAGATGGACCTATTTCATTTCCTCAGCCCTAACATAACTATACGAAACACACTTGTGGAATGACACCTTACACAGTTACCGCACACCACAACCACATTCTTCTGTTACTAGCATGCTGATAAATCGTGGGCTGTCCAAGTTCTGTCCTTCCATGACCAGAAGCTACCTTTCACAGTCAAAATATCACACAGAACAGCTTTTACCTTCTTCTTGACTTAGTTATGAAAACTGTTGGTTAACCTTATTCTCCCCCTACTGTATAAGTGTTACATAACCGCTGACATTTGATCGTATCGAATACTGCTTACACTTAGGACTGCATTTACAATTTTGCCAGCGCTTTTGAAAAATCAATCTTGATGAGTAATAATTAAGCTTTCTCTGCCTTACCACTGTCTTTGTTTTACCCTTAAGATTCAACTTCCTGTTTTGTCCTGTGGTTTAGCTTAAAAGCCTATAGAACCACAAACAGTTTTGTAGATAAAGAAATTACATTTGTTTTGTACTATATATTTACACATTTTGAAATTCCTTTTGCAACACTGGCTTAACGTTTACACACATTTCTGAGTCTGGTTATACAAATTATAATTATGCATGTTATGGTAGATTTTGGTAAATTTATGAAGCGCATTTATAATAATCTGTCTATGATTATTATAACCCGTGACCATCATTCAGCGACAAGTCATGATTATGCTTCGCTAATACATATCAAATTTGCATTATACTTGTAATGGTGAAAAGTAACAACACAAGTACTGTTAAGATTTTGACCAAGTCAAAATCATTGTTCCCTAAAGTATATAAAATTTGCATTATATTTATAATAGTGAAAACTAATATTTATCCTATTTGTCTACTCAGTGTCAATATGTTCAAGTGTCAAATAATAGTACTATGTCGTCCGTGTCACCAGTCAAATATGAAGTGCCACAGGGATCGGTTCTTGGTCCTTCATTGTTTTCTCTCTACATGCTGCCATTAGGTAACATAAGGAAACATAATATCACTCCTATGTCGACGACACCGATACATTTCGGTTACGGATGTAACTGGACTGAAAGCATTCTGTTACGGGGCCCCTACATTGCATTGTGGAATGGTTCGCCAGCCTATGTTCAGGATGCAAAATCAGTCTCAGTCTTTAAATCTCGACAGAAGACCTATTACATCAGTTTGCCTTACCCACAACTTAACATATAACACACTATAACCATGGCTGCTGGCATCATCCGAGCTGGAGTCCAGGTTCAACCCCATGGAAGAGTGACATCGTGGATGTGACTTACGAACTGTAGCACTGTGGGTGCGGCCTTCAATCTGCCACCCTACACAGGCTGGCATGGAGAACGGACTCATTGATGGACTTTGGCTTTGACCTTGGATCACAATCTACACCTTGCTTTTAGCAAGCAAGCCCACTCTTTTCCTATAATGTTAGCATGCCTGGGGGGGGGGGGGTGCTGGGCAGCCAGCTGACCTTGGACCCACAGGAAGAAATCAGTGTGTCTGGTAGACACACACAGTCACATACAGTAGTAAAATAATTCAAAATAACTTTGTCCCCGAAGGGGCAATTAAAGGCACACAGGGCAGTTGAACTAGGACAAGGACACAATGACAAAGTGCAACAGGATGTGAAAGATGGCTCTGATTCCACGCCTCCCCCAAATTTTTTTTGTTACTCACCAGGCATTAGAATGGTGAGTTTGATCCCGCTGCGAAATTTGTTTCATGCCCCCAGTCAT
>JAODKC010000036.1:3105952-3146184 GCA_026777985.1 Mormyrops attenuatus
CGGAGTTTGCAGTCACGCCTGAGTCTATGTTGAAGCCGCGCTTGATAACTTTGTAAATGATTTATGAATTAAAGCTGCCTGAACAAAAGATAACATTTTAATCGTACTTCGAAGGAACTTTGCCATGGCCCTTGACTATAAACCTCTAAAATATCCAAATCGGAATAAAGCTGGGTGGGTTCAAGCCCAGGGTTCGAGTCTCTGCAATGGTTCCGTGTGTGGAGTTTGCATGTTCTCCCCTTGTCGTCGTGGGGTTTCCTTTGGGTTCATTGGTTTCCCCCTGGAGTCCAAAATCATCCTGGGGTTAACTGGAGTTACTTAATTGCCCTTAGGTGTGTATGTGTGTGTAAATGGTATGAGTGTGCCTTGCGATGGGTTGGTGCCCCATCCTGGCTTGTTCCCTGCCTTGTGCCTGTGGCCCCCAAGATAGACTCCCTCACAACCCTGAGTAGAACAGCCGGTTACATAAGATGTATTTAGGGATGGATATCGCTGGTATAGCCTATGTCATTCATTGAATGAGTATAATTATTTTTCATTTATTAATTTTTTACATTTTAAAAAAATCTTGCCCTTGTATGTAAATCGATCTTGGCTATGAGAAAGGCACTATATTAGTTGAACGTTTATTATTATCTGATTAAAGATAAATATGGTTTATCCATTATGATGGTAGGTTACTTAAAGCAGTGATTATAGATGTGGTTTAAAATAATACTTAACTCACTCCATAAACTTAGGCCTGCTTAATAAACAAAGTCATCCAAACTAAGCAGTCTAAATGAAGGACGTGGTCCGGCTGCTAGCCGAACTGTCGTTCAGTGCATAGGCCTGACCCGAAGGCGCAGGGAGACAGCCCTCTTTTTCGCTGGGTTAAACTCCGATATTAATGCACCGAGCTGTGGGGCCAATACAAAATATGAATTATTTATTGTTTCCTGGATACCAGCTGCCATGGCTTGAAAGCCAATTATCTAATCCTTTATGTTTAGCTCATAGGTGCTAAGCTGTAGTATTTTTGTCTAATATCTTGAATAGGGTGATGCTATAGTTTGGGACATGAAATAAACCGAATGTGTAGGAAGGCAGCACAAAGGTAACAGCCAGCCTTTCAGTTCAAATGGTATTTTCACAATTTACTTCAAACAGAAAAGCCATTAAAGCTGTTTAACAAAAAAAAACTTCCGGGGCAAATGAAATGCGACTTGTTTGGATTTCATTTATAACGACCAGAGACAATTCCTTTGAATGTCTTAATTTCTGTTAAATTGACTAGCTTTACTGCACATATTGCACTGCATATTCCCCTTGGTAATCAAATTCTTTGGTGAATTCACTGTATCGCAATGTTTCATTTCACATTGAAATTATCCAATTCCCCCAGCAATATGTGTGTGTATATATACATATATATGAAATTATCCATATATGATCCATTATATATATATATATATATGGAAAAAATATTTTAGCCCTTATGGAGAATAATTTGTTGAACACATAACCCTGTTTCCATGTACCAATGTACGCAAGAGAGGCTTGCTATATTTTGTCCTTAATTACAGGCCAGCCATGAATTTTCTAAATGGAACACAAAACATGCCACTTTTTCCTGTTTTATTGGTTTGCCCACAACAACAACCAAAAAAGTCTCACAGAGACTGAATTAAAGAGAAGCAAATAAATACATGTTTTATTTAAGTGGAATTACCGGACACATTTCAAATAGCAAAAAGAAAAAAAAGAAAACAGGAAAGAAAATTACAACACTGAAATAGTGCAAAAATACAAATGATGTACTCTTCATTGAGATTTTTGCATTGTATCTTTGTAAAGGTTATCAGACTGATGTGTCATAACCATTCTCCATGGAGTGAACAAGCTGCAGAAAACATCAGCGCAAAGCCAGTGGGTACGTGAAATCTGGAGCTCCTAATCAAAGGTGCTACTCCCAAATTTCCCTTCCGGTCCTGTTGGTGCGTAATGAGCATTCATTACGAGGCCCGACAGGCGACTCAGACAGCCACAATAGCTGGCCTGCTTAAGGTGCTCTTCTGACTCAATACAAGAAACTCTGAACAGAGAACTGAAGATCATGAAAAGGTCAAAAGCAATAGCAACTCATGATATGTATTTGCATAATTTAACGGTCAGAGATATCAGTTATTACATGTACACCGTACTATTGCCATACCAAAAATATGGTAAAAAAAAGAACATTTTTAACAGAGGTGTCTATAATCCTTTACAGAGGGAGGTGAATTTCCTGCAGCTGATAAAAAAAAGCATCCCATGTCAAATCCTCAGCATATAGCATGTACTGTAAGAAGTGAAGGCTTATCAGGTTAGCAGCGAGCAATATACAGTTGCACCAGATTATCCTCCTCCACCTACAGGACACACAGCTCCTGCAGCAGCACCTACAGGCAGTGTTCTGCAACTACAATCTCAGCCAAATGTTATTCCTGCCTTCTTTGGATCACAAACCAGATGAACAAGTTGTAAAGTGCGCTCTGCTGTAAGATCACATTACACTTCTTGACATGAGCTACTGAAGAATGATTAATTCTACTCAAATTGCACATCCTCCAAACAGAATCTCTCAGAAGTAACATAAATACCGCACAACCCCCATACTGAACTATTCACACATGCTTTTTGTGTTAATTAGTACATATCAGTGCTCATGCAGAAATAGCAAACATAATGGTATACTGCTTTCGATATTTTTCTTGCCTGCACTGAGCATTCATTCTATAAATTACTACATTACCATTATGCCAGTACTATTAGATGTGCATTCAGTAATTTTAGGACCACAAATATTTGAAAGTTCGATCTCCATAATAAAACTGTCACCCAATCAAAGTAAATGAAAGAATTGATTTCAGTTGTCTACTTGGGTACCTGCTGAATCTAGGACACACATGCAATATTGTAAGACCTACGTTTTGCTCGTCATTTTGAAATGCATACTTATGAGTTGAGGTGTTTTTCCTGGACTGATATAACTGTTTGCTTCAGGTTACACATGGCATCAATGCATCAATATGCATCAATGATTGCATATACTTCAATACACAGAGATAAGACAACACTATGTACATTTAAGTACTAAAATGAAAACTTCACAGAAGAACATACAAACACAAACAAAAACCTGATCTTGTGCAGTGACTATTTTGCAGCCTTCGATAATCACGAGATGTACCTCTATATCAGAATCAAAAGTCCCTAGGCATCATGGATGCAAGGGATGGTAGAACAATTATTTGACTATGGGAGTGAATTTTTTTTTCTGAGGTAATGAAACCCATACATTGCTCACTGAGCTCTGTTAGTTCACAATTAATTATCTTACTGAAAAGCTGGAAAACGTACTGTTAAATAAAAGACTTTTGCAAACCAAGAGCTTTGAATAGATTACATACTGTACAGGCACCTCCTGTATACAGGTAATGCTGAAAAGGTGAGCAAAACAGAAGATCAAGCAACATGAAATGCTGTGGCCAATGCATGGATCTTTGGCACTACAAGAAAGTACTAAAAAGATGACTGCTCACTACACTCAGTCTGTGTAGACCCTGCAGTAATAAAGATCAATATTTCTTGGCAAACGTCAGACTGAGTACAATTCAAGTACAGAATCTCAATAAAGATAAATCTACCGTAAAACCGGCACCAAAGGTCAGTGGTTCTACTGTTGTGTTTGTGCAACCCACTGGTCCCTCCCAGTCCTGAGCCAAGTCTTTAGAGTCAAATAAGAACATGCTGCAGACTGAGTGGGTTTGTGCCATTTGCCCTTGGTAGTTGTGATTCCACAGGCCATATAGCGTCAGAGATCTTTGTCTCTTGAGTCCTCCAACTGGTTGCTTTCTACTGCCCCCTTCTGGGCTTTCGGAGTTAGCTGGAAGAAAAACGCCCAGAAGCTTTTGGACAAAATCATTCCTCAAAAGTACTAATGGTCTTAAAAGTGGGACTCTCCGGTGTCCATCCTGGAAGAACACGAGGCAAGGAATCCAGTCATCAGCAGATCGACAGCAGATCGTCAGCTTCCATCATACCTGCATCCTCAGCATTCCATCCAGAAAAGGCTGCGGCCAAGACACTAAACTATGTGTCGCTGTACCTGAGAATTAAAACAACAGAGTGAGTAAAATTCCTGTGTGCAGTACACTGGCAGATGCTTTGGGAATGACAAAACCAAGCCGTGCCTTTTACTGGAACAGTGAAGGTAATTTATAATGCAAGAAACCACAGGTGGAAAGTTCAGGTTCAGAGAGTACAAATCCAGACTAAGATTTTGCTGAACCTGAGCTTTTCACCTCTGCAAGAAACAGAGCAGTGGAAGCGGGTGGGAAGTTACAGTGCTTAAAAAGTTAGGGCCATGATCTTAATGGAAGTATATCATAGTGCATTGCTTGGTAGGTTTAAAATTTTAAATTATAAATAAAACCAGAAAGTGCCCAGATCTTTACTAAGTGATTGGAGTCACTCTGAGGGATTCTCAATGGCAGTGTGCAGCATAAATGCTCTTTCATGCCACAGACGGCATCTTGCATGTGCAGCTGCGTTCTCTTGGGGCATGAGCTCTGGTGTTCAGTAGACCAGGGCAGAGCCACTTACCCGCTCTGTAAGGAGAACTCTGACAGGGTGCCAAGCGAGGTCAGCTGCTCCTCAAGGGCCACAATGCGCAGACCGAGGTACCCTGAAGACAGCAGGAGAAGCAGCACCCTGTGGGCAACAACAGGAGAGCAGACAGTCACTCCTTCAGAATGACACTCATCCTGTGAAATGTCACCATCTAGATGAAAGCTCTCACAGCTCCATAATACTTTTTTACCCCGTCAAGAATGTGATAAATGACATGTCCTATTTTAATGCACTCATGTCTCAGACTGAATTCATTGCTCACTCTGCTAAGTGAATTCCTGTTTGTTTTGTGTCCCTGAGTAGTATGCATGCCTCACCGATCTCCACACACTAATCGTATCACTGTACTCGTGCTCGTATCTTCTGCGCAGTGATATGATTGGTGTGTGGAGTTCAGTAGACGAAAACAGTTCCTACATTAAACCACTCACTACAAAGTCTGGGGATTATCATGAGTCATGATCTCCGATACGAGACAATGCTGTTGAATTCAGATGTATGTTTTGGAGCTTTATACACCACAGAAATAATGCCATTTAGTCCCGTTATACTTGAGAGCAGGGCTGGGTGGTACGGCCTAAAAATTATATCACAATATTTTCAGAGATTTTCATGATTTTTATCACGGTGTTCTAAAATTCATATGTAGAAAATAGTAAAATATGACAGAGTTTTTGTAATCATGATGACCAAATTCTTTTACTAATAGTTATGTTATAAATAGTTATAGGAGTGTATGACCAGTACAATGATAAATGAGGCAACAACAGACGCATACCTTGATGGACTTTGTTTAAAAATAGTGCATTATATAACTATTCAAGAAAGACTATATCACAATACTCACGATATTCAAATGGATGACGATATGCATGTTCATAATCACGATACGATATTTTAGCGATATATCTCCCAACCCTACTTAAGAGAAGACCGACATTTCTACGGTTGAGATCTCCAAAACTAAGTAACTCACAGCAGATCAACCTAGATGGATAGATAGCCCTAAAGTCTCTCTAAAACATATCTTTTCAGTTTTGGGGTGAACTGCCCCTTTAAGTAAACAAATCAGTACTCACAGTATTAAGTAGATGAAGAGCAGCGTGCTGAGGCTACTGGAATCTCTGAGGGCGAGGAGAGACTGGACTCTCTCTGGCACTGTCCAGACCCAGTAACCACCTTAAGAAGAGTCTTACATCAGTGTCTACAGCAATGACCAGTCACCATAGTGATGAGACTGTATGGTTTCATGTTATTTGTTTGTGAGAGCAGTAAAACATCCAAAAGCCTCCACACTCACAGCTACAGCACCCTGACCCTGAAGAAATTATACTAAAAGTACAGAGTCAGTCAGGAAATTTACTCTACCTATCCAGTGCGGTGGGCTACCTGTCAAGTCCTGTGTGGAGTCATCCTTGTCCATATTAGTGTATTCCGTCTCAGTGGAGCTCTTCTCATAAGGCACTGCTAAGAAAGGATCTGGCTTAGGATCTGGTCTAGCTTGCCTTCGAGTTCAGTTGGATGGTTGGCCAGTGATAGGCCTGATTATCACAGCTGTATGTATGCACTCACCTTGTGTTGAGCTGGGTAGGGATGACTCCAACAGGGTGCTGGATTCCGCTTGGTCAAAGCTGTCCTCGAAACTTGACTGACTGGAAGCCTGGCGGCAACATGAGGCAGACGGTCGGTGTTATTGAGCTCTTCATAGCAAATGTGCAAAAGGCCACCTAGCAAGGACAAAACGCTGCACAGCAAACATGGAGATGGAGAAATGGCCTTACCGTAAGTTTGCCAGGGTCAAAGCTCTTTTCCAAGCTACTGCTGGTACTAAGCTCCTTTAGAGAAGCACAAACAGCATCCATCAGTAAACAGAACTGACAGGTATGGCCTTAGCTTCGAAAACAGTGGGCAGACAGTACGTACCTCCACCTGGGGACAAACAGACTGCAAGAGTTTGAAGCATATCTCCCGGTTCCTCAAGGACATGAAGGAGAACTGAAACAGGATTTGGCAGGATTTAGCGAATGATGCCTCTCCGTTTTAAACAAACACACTAAGATGTTAAGAAATACTAGATTAAGCTGATTACAAAACATACTAAACTGTCACTGACTTAATTTCAGAAATGTAACTTAAATGTTCACCTTAAATATTACAATTGTTGTTATGGTTTAACATCATAGTTAAACGGTGGAAAATGGATTGGCATATTAAGGTGGCACACACCTTTTCTCCCTCGTTAGTGCGGATGGAGAATGCATTGGGCACCAGGAGTGCTGTGTTCTGCTTCTTCAGTGTGTGTATGCTAGACACAGGAATCACCACCTATAGCAACACAAAAAGGTTTACAAACACCTCCATTGCCGAATGGGTCATGGAAAATACTCCAGTGTGAAACGAATACCTGTGGAAACACATTAGTATCATCAGCCAGTCAGAGAACTATCTGAATTGTGTGGACAGAGGCGTTCCAGGAAGACAACCAGATGTGAGACAGACACTGAATACAGAGGCCTGGCTCTTACCTTGGTCTCTTTGAGCAGCACAGATGAGTAGAAGCACACATGATTCTCAGAAACGTACAGTCTGCCGTGGTACGGAACCTCCTTCTGCAGGGCGCAGACAAAGGCTAGACAAGGAAAAACACACCTGCGTTACACAAGCTCCGATCAGCACCAGCAGCCAACAATGATGCGTGACGTCAAGGCGATATCGCCGTCCTGCCATCAGCCACAACGCCTCACACAAGATCCTGGCTCAGCTCCACCTATCACTGTGTGTCAAAGGTCGCTGTGCTCGAGGGGTACATTAGGCTTATATGAGTGTGTCCTACGTATGAGAAAAACCCGGGAACTCACCATGTATTAAATCTTCAGTTTCAGGAATGTGTGGAAACAGTTTGTGGAAAGTTTTGTTGTGCTTTAAAAAACTCTGCAGACAGGACAAAAATAAACAGTTTTAAATGCCTGAAATGAAACAGGAATATTTTCCTGAATCTAGTTATGTTACTGAAGGGCTCTATTAAAAAAAGGATCTTTTTAAAACAATATGGTTACACAGGACTACAGAATGTACAGAGGATTAGATTTTCTTCCCCTCCCTCTGTTTACTTTTGGTTTATCCGATAAAGAGGCTATTTTTTGTAGCTCTTTCTCGGGGTTAAACAAACATGAACATACGCTCCGTGTGACGCTGCCTTCGGTCTTTTCTAGGCTCCCATTGGAGTCGAAGGTCTGCGACCTGCGAGGAGAGAGAGCATGACAGTGAACTTGCTGAACAGTATTTCATGAAGGCTGGGAAATGACTACAGTTCTTCTGACATGCAGTCCCATGCATTCATAACTTCATCGGGACTCTCCATTCATTTCTATGGAAAAAACCCTAATCCAAGAATGATGACCTTAATCCCTACTCAGCCCTAACCCTAACCATAAGTAACCAAACAAAATACAAGACTTTTAGCATTTTTAATTTTCTGATTGCAGTCATAGGTTTTTCTAAAATCGAGTTTGTGAAAAAAAAGGTCCTCACAACATCAAAATAACAGGTTTTTATCACACTGTGGACATATTTGGTCCCCACAATGTAATATATACATAACCCACACACTCACACACACAGACACAAACCTGAGTGGAACCTGCTTTGTGAGGTTCTTGTTCTGTTGGGTCTCCAGCTGAGTTTCATCCAGACTAAATGCCTTCTTCAGTTCCAGCTTCCGCTTGCTCTTCCACTTCTTCTCTTTTACTGGGGGACCTCCAGACTCTCCCCCACCCTCCACTGTATAGCTACAAAGAGAAGCATCATCTTACATAAGCATTAGCCCTTGACCTGTTTTAAACAAACCAGATTATCTCCAATATATTATGCATTAGTTCTTTATCGCTAGAATCAATGTGACAGCTTTGTGATGTAGATCTTTGTGATGGAGATCTGACACAAATGTCAGTGTTTTGGTGGAATTATTGCTATTTCTTCTAACAGTTATCCCAAAGCTTTTTAAAAAGAGTTTTTTAAAAAAATACCTGGTGTATATGTTCCAGCAGTGACTTATTTTACTAGACTAGAATGAGTGGGAAATGAGTGCCTTATTGTATAAATCAAGAATGGGCAAGATTAAATTTGCCAACATCAGATTCGGGTGGCAATATATTTACGCTTTATGATTTTTTTCTCTCTTGGGATTTCTGATGGTCAGAATCTCTGAACTATGTGAGGACTACTGTCCTCTAAACCACCCACTAAGCAGGACTATGAAAACTGGTAATTTAATTTGAAATTCCTAAACAAATTTGTAATCCCGAGAGACAATTGTATAGCTACTCTAGAAGTGGCAGTGTGCAGAAGATCTCAGATTGTCAGCGATGGTGTTCAGCATACTCAGTCATGGACATGTATCTTCTGTAAACTAGGAGTAAATGCATTGTTTATCATGAGCAACTTAAAATCCCATATTTAAGCATTAAAGTGAAGGGTACGTAGCATCAACAAACATTATGCAAGATGTATTACATGCCCAAAGTAAGACCACAGCTTAAAACTTTACGCATAAATTCCAAAAGGGCTAGTTTCATAAAAAAGATAAAGAATCCTTCTCTTTAAAGCATATCATAAATATCCCATACTTACATAAATCTTTATCCTTATATTAAAATATTGTTATCATACCTTTCATAACACTTTCCTTTACCAGAGCGAAAACTGAAGCAGCTCTCCATAGCAATCCTCATTTTTGTAAAATACATGTAATTCAAATAAAATATTGACCACAATTCAAGCCATAATCCCTTTATTTCAGCTCTGGAATCAGTCTTCTGATTGTGCCGTCAAAGGTGGCTCTTACAAACACCTAAAGGATTCGAGAGTTTCCTCCACATCCTGAAACAGAGCCACGCAATCCCACTGAATGAATGTAGATTCCAAAAAGAAAAGTGTCAGATGTGGAGTGGTGATGCAGCTGGAGTGAGTTATGATTCAAGGGCACACCTCCTAGGGGTGTGAGCTTAATATCAGTAAAATACACACCTGCTGACACGCACCACACATTGGGCGGGTCTTTCCTTCATGCTCTACATCTTGAACAGAATGGGGGGGGGACGACTCTTCTTCAATTTTCTTTACGTCAGTCTTTTTACAGAATAAATTGAATTGTCTGGATTTCACAGTAATGGGCTGTGTGTCGGCTGGTGTTATCGACATGCCAGAAACCTGCACAGACCTGCTTCTGCTGTGGGTGGGGCCACAACAACGCACCGCCCTTTAGCCATGGTCTGACACAGTGTAATTCTGACGCAATCATGGGAAGGCCGTCTCAACTCCAGCTTGAATAGAGATAGGCTAAACTGCCCTATCGGGATGCTTAGTGAACAATTCTACCCTAAATGCTTGAAGAGCAGCACCAGTCACCCACTTCATTGACTATGTTCTGACTTTAGGCTAGTCTGGGCCTGCAGACACAAAACGACCTCAGTATTAACAGGTCTGGATGCTGTTCAGCCAAATGGCTATTTCAATATTAGTTTAAATACTTGAACTCGTGACCATAAGTGGAAATTAGCGGGAGAACATTATAAAATGAACTTGAGGAAGCACTTCTTTACACAGCGTGTAGTTGGAGTATGGAATAGTCTTCTTGCGAGTGTAGCACAAGCTAAAACCCTGGGTTCCTTTAAATCAGAGCTAGATAAGATTTTAACAACTCTGAGCTATTAGTTAAGTTCTCCCCAAACAAGCTTGATGGGCCTCCTCTTATCTGTAAATTTCTTATGTTCTTTCTTATGTTCTTATTTGCACTTTTCCACGTATGAGTTCGCTTCTTAGCGCTTCTCACAGCAGAAACCCTGCTAAGCAAACCTTTTTATAATAATGCTGATGCATTGGTCATAATAATGGATGTCTGGATATGTATCATCACTTTACTATTAATTCATTCCCATATGAGAAGTCAAGGCACAGTGTATATGATGAAGAAAATACAACAAAACTCAAACAAAACAATAAACAAACATAAACAAGCATAATTTGGTGTGTCATCTGATCTCCATTCATCAATCTTATACCCACTTGTAGTGGAGCCTGTCCCACAATCGGATCTCCTTAAACAAAATAGCCATAGAGATTTGCTGGAATTTCCCTTACTGCAAAACAGGTACTGAAAAAGGTATGCTGGCCAAAAATGTATTTTTCTATAGGGAACCGAGACATGGATTAAAGGGAGTTGGCTCATTCGGATCAGTTATCCTGCCGGCTTTCCGTCTGTGTGAACGGGACACATTCATCATAGGATCCCTCAATGGCTTGAATATGCTTTATAACTTTTAGAGCTCATCTTCCCTCCAAGATAAGAAATCTCTGCAATACCGGAATTTGAAACACATGATTGTGTAAGACACAAAATCAGGGATGACATCTTATGAACTCAAGGACACAGGAAATTTACAGTATGTAAATGTGCTTTATAAAAAGTACTGTGGTAATCTCCTAATCCCTGAAATCTGGAATTTTGAAAAACATACTGCTACCTTCAAGTGAACATCATAAGTGCATTAATGTGGAACAGGAACAAACTGGAAGCTTTTACGTCATGCCAAGCACGAGATTCACTTATGCTGCCACATTATAACAGCAATGCGGCATTTCTGTCACGTGGGGAGACAAAGGCGTCTCGCATGCCTTAACCAAAGCACCAAAAATTCAGCTGAGCCAAGGGTTCCTGCCTACAAGCTCCGTTCACCTGAAATTTCAGCCTACAACCTTCTGTCTCAAATCCCCAGAGTCAGCTGATCAGCAAAAGTGTGATCAGAAAGACATGGAAGCCTAAGCTCTCTTAAATCACATGGAAAACTAGGAAAAGCAGCAAAGCTCCAGACATACACAGCCAGACCAAACTGAAGAAATATCAGTTCAGTAACATAAACAGACTCGAGTCTGCAATAAGCATTCAAACTGGGTAATTAGCGCAAGAATACATTAGGGTAATGGCCTTGAATTACCATGTATAATTTACTTTGACCTTATTGTACGCAATACAGATGTGATGATACCAAATTAAAGGCAAAGTTCATCCATTTTTGTTTTTAAAGTAACACCAGACTTGAAGAAGAAACGGCAGGACTTCAGAGTGGAGTGATAACTGCCACCTAGCAAAGGCATCTTCCTTTAACAGTGGGAAGTTTTTTTTTATTAATTCTACTTCACACTGGTACTACTAGTCTAGTGCCGATAGCTTCCAGGGTACATCCGGGAACCCACGCCCCCCCTGCATAGGACAACCGGGTATATAAAATGGATGGATGGATGGACTGGTACTACTGATGGATCTTAGCAATGTGTAGTTACTGAAAGTCGACAAGTGGATGTTACAATCTCAGATACAGCGTTGATATTCCATCAGACATTGCTTCCAATGTGGTCTGAGCATAGTCCAGGTAATAAACTTTATCAAGGCTAATATGACTATTGTGGGTCAAGGTCAAGGTCAATGGAAGTTAGAAGAGCTGTGATTGCCCACGCAGATAAGACTATCTCTGCCTACTGCATCTGTGACTTCACAAAAAACTTGGACACATGGCGGAAGAGGACGGCCATTTTCAGTACCATTCTCAAAAACGTCAATGAACCATGGAGCATATTTAGAACAATGCAAAGAAATACAAATCTGAAATTTGTTTTTCTATTTCTGTAAGGTATTTACAAATGTTAATTATACTTGTAAATTGACGTTTAAACCCCACAGTTAAAACAGTTAACAAAAAAATCTCATAAATTCAGTCAAAATGTTATTCCTGCAAAGCAGATGTGCGATAGAAACCACTACACTGACAAAATAAATCAGAATACAATTTTTGAAAACTGAACTTATTACAGTCTTACAGTTCAATGGCATTTAAATGATTAGTCAACATTTGTTGCTAGGAAATAACTGAAATCACAGAAAACTAGACATTTATTTGATTGAGCCTAGTAGCTCATAATACTTTTCCTACATACTGTAAAGTGTAAAAATACTCAGTTGTTTATTGTTTTAAAATGTTTGTAATTTGAGATATTCTTATGATATTCTGTATTAGTCCAGAAAATAAAAACAGTATTTTAGAACAATAACAGAAAATCCAGGCTTCCAAAATAAAATGTTGAGGTTACTTTGATGGTGTCAGACTCCCCTTAAAGCAGCATATTATGAAACAGCTATGAAAGTTTGATTAAATATCTTAATGTCTAAGTTGATCACCACTGAATTTTCAGCATTAACAAACACCACATCATGTGGTCTGTTTTCAAAAACAGGTATAAAGTTCTACCTTTACATATTTCGCATATTCAAATTTTGTCCAATGTGATGTTCAAGCGAAGCAAATAGGACATCTCAAGCATTTATGCTATCAAGAAGTCAACTAGGCATGAGTGCAGCTAGACTACTTTTCCAATGAATGCCCAGGTACCCAAACAGTATAGGAGCAGGAGCTACACAACAGCTACACAACTACACGTATAACTATTAACAAAGTAAGATCCTGTGCCAAAAGTTCAATAGATCCATCAAACTAAAAACAGAGCCGTCCCCCATTTTACCACAATAAACAAACATAAATAAGACAGGCTACTATACTGTTTATTATAACAAAAACTAAAATATAACTGTATTCCTCAGGGGCTAAACAACATCCCTGATATATGCAGGTTTTCAACAAGTTTATAAAAAGTAAAATATTTTCTTACATTACTGATGAATAGTTTCTCTAAATACTTCAACTGTTGGTTCGACTGGACTGATGGTTCTATAGTGACAAAGCAGAACATTTGAATACTGCTGCTGGTTAAAGGGAGTAGTAGGTATCAAAGTAAATGGTGTGGAAGAAACCAATAAAAGTTATGCTGAAGGTAATGTACTACTTAGAACAGCATAATAAGGGAACCTGTGAAAGGCTTATGTAATTGTACTAGGCAGTTACATTAATGCCTCCCTAGTTATAGTGGAATGATTGTTGCTCATAAAGAGAAAGTCTACTCATTTCCATGATTTGTATTTTCCATTATGATATGATACATATTTCTACCATCCATCCATCCACCTTCAAACTGCTTATTTGGCAAAGGATTGTAAGACCCAAGAGCCTATCCCAGGCAGAACAAGGCGCAAGGCTGGGGCCTGGATAAGATGTGAGTCCACTGCAGGCCACACCTTCACATAATGTGGAAAATTCAGAAATGCCAGTGAACCTACATGCATGTCTTTGGACTGTGGGAAGACTCTGGTCATCTGCTAAGTTACAAGTCCACATGCAGTGGCCTTGTAAGCAATACTGATGGTTGATAGATGATTAATGGTTGAGGAAAAGTGACCAGTGACAGTTCCTTCTTAAAATCTGCTACATGAGATTCAGAAAAACTGAGCTAAATACCACAGTAGCACAGTTGAGGCAATGCGATAGCTGAGTCTATCGACAAACATGGCCGTCTCATATAAAAGCATGATATTATCAGGAAATAACTTTATAGAAGCAAAAAAACTGGATGACAGCACAGGGTTCTCTTCACATTTCTGATTTATTGTTTAATATATGAAGATGCATTAATATAAATCTGTGAGCTAGTGAATGATTCACTGAATTAAGCCATGCTTTAATGACTGACACTGTAGCACAATGTCAGACAGGAGCACACAATCAATATACCCACATCAGGTACATAAACCACTGAATTACACAATTTACCGACCCTTTCCTGTATTCAGCCCTTAAAATCTTTTATTTGTATTTTATTTGCATCCACATTATGATACCTCTTATGGCTATGCCAAATCCTGCGTTCTTCTTTTCTGTAACATAAGAAATGTCAGTATACATTTCCAGGAGATACTCTAGAAAGTAAATGAATATACTCTTAGCACAAATCATTCTGTTATTTTTCTGCGGTCTCAGTCTCGAAATCCCTGTCCTTGTGGTACAGAAACTGCTATACGGTTACTGCCACAGAAACCAACATGCCAAGATTGAGTCTGTCTCTCAGTGTCTCCATCTCCAGCATTAAAATAAGACAAGGGCTGTCCTACCTCAGCATGTTGCCCAAAGGAGAAGGGTCTGCACCATCCACCTGACGGTACCACAGGCTTTGCCCTCTGTCCATGACGAACACCACAGAGCAAGTGCTCAGGGCAGGGGCTCTATTTGCACCTCTGGGAACCAAGAGACTGCTGGGCAGTCACGGTCTAAAGTCTGCTTTTTACAGCCTGACTCCAGGAAAACAGCGAGTGCGGGGCAAATGGCCATCCAAAGCCTGACTGGTTCTGTCTGCTGCAAAACAAACTCACATCTCAAAGTGGGTCATGTGTGCTGTTGTTGCATTGGGTAAGCAGATTGCATCACTACTGAGAGTAAAAAAAAGACCAAACAGCATTTCATACTGCAGCATTTGCTAAAACAACCACATTAAGTTAAAAGCATGGTTGTAAAAAAAAAAACACAGCACAGCAAATGCAAAAGGCTTGAGAAAGCTACTGCATAAAACACTGCAATGGCAATTATCCAGAGTCAGAAACCATGTGAATTCATCCATAAATTAAAGACTTTATTATATAAAGCTATATTTTTACTAACTAAATCAATCTATATCCAGGCAGCTGCTTAAGATTAAGGCACTATTCTTGTTATGGTTTAGAAATGTAATCATTGGTAATTTTGAAAACTCTGGAGCTACTTTCTCACCCAAGTGAAATTTTCTCCTGTAAACGTATAGAGGACTAGAGCAGTAATGGTAAACATGGGAACATTCTGTGCTGCACAGTGTCTTCCTTGCTTCTTAGCTAGCATAATATTACATAAAGGAAACTTTAACTGCTACCTTGTTCATCAATGATTTCTAATGTGCTTCCATGCTCGGATTACTAATCTTAAATTACACATCACGTAGGCACTTAATCAGACTAAGGAGACACTGGTGTTTTCTGTGTAAGGGGTTTTAGGATAGATGTAAAAAAGCCAGTAAAACAAGCATTTATAAGAAAGTAAATAAAGCATGAATAACTGGAAATGTACCAGCATACTGGGAAGGCTGAAATTCACTAATGTTGACAAATACAAGAAAGACTAGTTACTGTACATATCTAAGATAAGGGATTTTTCATTTTTTCCATTTGCAATGCAGTTTCACAGTATGTGTGCTTTTTCCTATTTGCAGTTTTTTAGACTGCGTGCTACTGTTGGGAAATTTCCCCAGTGTGAATTCTGACAGTTTTCTTGTTAAATGACAGCACAAGATAAAGATAACCTATACAGTGTTCCTATGAGACAGAGCTAAACTGAGCTGACCAAGCACCCATCTGGAGCAGTTAACAGCCAGCCCCAAATATACAGACGCCTACCTTTAACTTGCCAGATAAAAGGAACGCAAGGAGCTTCGGTGACCAGCAATTTCATCTTTCGTACTGCCACACCTCCGCAGTGCAGGCAGACCAAACCTTCACACGCTTACAAGCATCTGTAAATTCACTAAAACGCTTCTATAATCAGCCAGCTTTGGAAACTGAGCTGCTTGGAAGTACTTACACTTCAGTGAGAAAAGACAGGACGGGGTCATGCCCAGGGTCACGAGTGAACATTTAAAGCCGTGCAAATCCTGATAACCAATCAGACACTAAGCCAGCTATACATCAGTCATATGCCCAAAAAGGCTGTTACATGATAATTCTTTTTTTAACTACTGGAGCATGTTCACAAACCCTTAATTTTAAGTAGGCTACTGCCTAATCTATTACCAGAAAAGATATTTTAATAACTTTCCTAGGGCTTAAACCCAAAGTAACCCCTATAGATTGAGACTGGATTCCAGCATAATTACAGAGATGTTGCCCACCCAGGTGGTTCCCATTTGACACTTAAATATGATTAGATGATGGTAGACAGTTTTGGAGGAATGGTTTTCTTTCGGTCCTACATGGCTGACCCATACCAAATGCTATTTTCAAAATGCATGACTTATGGTAGGCAGCACAAATGCCATACGGCCTCACATACTCTTGTTAAGTGCCTTGGGGCAACAGTACTGTGAAAGGTGCTATATAAAAATAAACTGAAGTGAAATGCTGAATGACAAATGCAGAGGAGGATCAATGACATTCAGAGAACTCAACCAAAACACTCACATGTTCAATGCACTGGTTCAACAAATAAGCTGAAGTAAAAACATTATTAAAACCGACAGCATGAAGCTACAGAACGTAGTCTGTAAAGAGGATGCAGATTTCTATGATCCAAAACTGTTTTTAGGACCATTGTTCTGAAGGTATCAAAAAGTACAATATACCAACTGACAAATATGAAACAAAAAGACAATATTACTTTAGGAATTACTCTCTTATCTACAGGCATTAAAATGGCAGGAGTACATAACCACTGGCATATTAGTATGTAGGAATTAGCCTGACTACATTAACTTGCATACTAAAGAATGTAAAAATAATAAGAAGTGAATTTGCTAGACAGAAAGTACATAAATTTGTGCCAATTTATCCCACCTGTTTATTTTTGCCTGTGGTGAACTAATCTAGTAGAGCAATTTGTGGAGCCAGAGAAAACGAGAAGCATGTCATTTCTGAGCTACGGCAAAGCCCCAAGCACGAGTTCAGCCTGTGCAGATCATGCGGTCCATATACCGCAGACAGATCCTCAGGGAATACACAGAGGATGCCTGTCTCCACAGACACTACGCTAATAGACAACAGTTCCCTAAATGGTCAACTTCTCTATTGCCAGAAGGGTTAGAGACAAGGTAAATATGAGAATTCACTAAAAATTCAAATGTCACCACACATGATCTGGTAAAAGTAGTTACTTATATTTCACCCCGTTTAAGCACCTCTGCCTTCCACAACTGTGGTGAAATGTGGTGAAATTTTCTGGAATGCTTTTCACCAGTGCCCTACCCAAGATGGCTCTGCATGCAGTAGTTTGCCTGCTAAAGTGCACTCTCATTACTACTGCCTGAAATACTTACTGGTCAGGTTTCCGAAGACAATAAAACAAAATATAATAATAGGGAGGTTTCACACACATATTTAATGGAATAACAGTGAACACCCTATGGTGAAAACCCTGAAGGCTTCTACAGTTTGCTAGAACTCAAGAAGCAAAAAAATAAGAACAGGTTGGTAACATTATATTACTGCCAGATCTTGTGCCGCACAACCAAACAGGTTAAAAATCAAACTCTGCTCACTCTGATTATCTAACACCCACAACAGAATTGTTGGGATAAATAAATAGTTTCAATCTCACCCAGATAAGTAAATTATATAAAATGCCCTTCAATACAAAAACACACCCTGTTGATTCAGATGCTGTATATTGGTATATGGCTATTTAAAATGAACTTTGAATGAAGAACTGGGCCCTTGTTTTGGGATGATGGTAGTGGAGTTACATCTAGATCGGCACCACTAGGTTTAACTCATATCATATCAGAGTATCATCTTTTAAGATGAATGTGTTTCCTAAAACTATAACTCCACCAGAGCTCTTTTTCCACCAGTAACAGCAGTCAATTCATGAATGTAGACTGGGAAAGGGCATAGGCCATAACATTACACTTATCACGTTGTTCACAAAGAGATCTTTCTCCTTATATGTGTCTGTTTTACATTACTGTTTTGATTTACAGACTAAACATACACCCTTTAATACTCAGTATTTTTCAGAACCTTGTAACAAGGTTACAAGCATTTCTGATAGTCCCCCACCAGTAATTCTGTTTTAACTTTCCTAAGTTATGATACTTAAGATAAAGTGCTAAATGTGATATAGCAAAATGTCCTACTCCTTATATATGTAATTTCTTCTGTTAGTACGTGCATAGGCATGCTACAGCAAATGAGTAGATTTCATTGTATCTGCTCGCTAGCAAACTTTTTTACTTTTAATCACCCATTACCATCTTATAACTTATAACATATGCATGAATGCATGTATCTTTTACAGAAGTGCCACTTTATTACTGCGGCTAAACAATACCAAACATTGAATAAAGGAGGATAACGACGCTTCCAATGATTTGCATAATATTCACGTCAATTTTCCGCCTCTAACGAGATGTAGGAAGACACCGCCCCTTACGGCTGGAAACTCCTAAGGACGTGTTAGGGAAAACCCATGACCGTAGCGGACAAGATAACCCGGACTCCATGTGCAGTTTAAATGTCGGATGTGCAAAGTCAAGGCCTGACGTCATCAGCTCGAGCACGAGATCAGTCCTTACCCCCCGTTAAGGCCTCAGTAACGGCTTACTCTCTCTTTGTGGCCGTATCATTGACCCGCTTGAGCCGGGTGCCAGGCCTATCTTATACCCGCAACAGCTATTTTAATTACAGAAAAAAATATCTACCGTACCCTGTAATTAGACTAAGCTGCGCCGTTAGCGTTATGACATGCATAAAATAACATCGCAGTGCCCATGCGTAGCTTCTTGAAATGCAGAATTTCTGCAATAAATAGTCACAATGAATCCTGTTATTGTATGATTTCAGTTCAGATTAATTTTGTGATCCGCAGACAGGAATGACAGGAAATTGCCAACGTGTACAATAAAACCCAGAACTAAGATCTATACGTGGATTCACTTTCATTAAAAAAGGTATCGAAAAACTGCCATCATTTGAACTACCAACGCAAAAACATATTTAGATAAACTGTAAGGTAGATTATTTGGAAATATGACATATAGGTATCCATTGCTACCCGGCTAACGATGGTAAAAACCATCGTGGCTACCCACACATCACTCCCGGCACGTAACGGATTATAGGGGGATATGTAATCTGTACCTTTCTCTCATGAAGTGCTTTATCCTGAATATGGCTTTCTCGTCTATTTTCCGCAAAAACGTTTTCAACCTCTCCCTCTTGTTTTCCAGCATTTTTTCCTGACGCCGGTGTCTATGCACCGCCGTTCTTCATCCAACTCTGCGGGACGGTTTCGTGTTTTTTTTTCTCGCCCTACTCCATTGATGCTGATTAAGGAAATGAGTCTGAATCGGACCAAGTCCAGTAGCCAATGAGAGGCCGCCTCATGCCGGGAAGAGCCAGTCATGTCAGGCGCACCTTTCAATCAGAAGATCGTTCCCGGCAATTGGCTCCGCCCATATCCATATAAGGGTCTTTAGCAATTTCCCTTGCGGTAGTGAAACAGATGATTAACAAGGCTGGGTGCAAGGCGAGGTTATACCATTCGGTTAACGGTCAAGAATGAATAATTCATTGTTAGGTGGGAAATGTAAACATGACAGTGTAATATCGTTTATATGCTCCATGTGCGTATTTGTATACTACAAAGAATAATTTACCTTACAGTAACAGTTTAGGAATGGGTAGAATGCTTACTTTCCGTATTTTCCTTTGGATGTATTGAACGCATGCTTGCATGGATATTTATGATTTCTTTTATTCAGCACTGCTTTACTATCTAAAGAAATTAATATAATTGTTTTATTACACCTTATATGTCTATAATTCACTCATCCTGGGTACTTCAGTTAATAACAGCAGGTTTCTCATATGGTTCCTTCGAGTTGAACGAAAGAAAACCAAGCCACAGTTATTTCCATTAAGGAGCCATTCATGCGTATTCAGTACAGGGTCACTGTGAGCATGCATTCTGTCTGAGGCAGGGCAGGGCCCAAGGCAGGGGTTGTGGGGAGGATCTCACACTGACACCCTGCACACTGTGTACGCAGACAGAGAGCTGGGCCGGGAACCAAAGCCACAACTCCAGACATGCGAGGCCACAGTGCTACCAAATGAGATACCACCCACTATTGAAGACCAATGAAAGCTTATCACTGCGAAATCATACCTATAATTCACATTAATCTGTAATTCAGAGGTGTATTCATTTCTCTATCGAATATACAATTTCATTATTTTTTATGCATATACTTGCAGTGCTTTGAGTGGTACAGTGTTCCCAGAGCATTCATAACAGCAATGTAAGTTCATTCATAATAATATGGTTGTGTATTACATAAATACTGGTGCATACAGCAGCAGGAACATAGTGCACATACTGTAAGAACATATACGTATAGCACCAAACAGACGAGGTACAAAAACAGTACACGTAGTGCAAATAAACATGGTGCAGACAGTCATGAATTGTATAACGATTGTGAACTGAAATTGCATTGATATTTATAATAATGAGAAGAAATGATAAATAATATTATAGTATATTTTTATATATACATTTTTTTGCTCTTAATATTCAAAATGCGTTATCTGAGAAACATTTGAAATGGAAGACAGAAGAGCATCGGCAGTTTCCTAGATGACACTAGTGGGGTCAGGGTACGTGAGCAGAATCGGCTGATCAGTTGACTGTATCTGATTTTAATGTATTTCTGAGGTCCTAGCAAACAGAATCACCAGACCACCCAGGCCATGCAATCTTGTTTGCAGAGAGTTTGGTAATCAGGGTATTGCTTGCTTTTGTTATTAAACTAATATGTTAACATGTCTATTTGTGATCATTAGACAATGAGATTCACTTTTCCAATTAGTCTTAACATTCATACTCTAATGCGTAGTCTGTCCTATGCCTGTCCATGCTTTGGTATAACTTCATGTACTCTAGAGAAGCAGTCCTGCATATCTATGATTTATAGTATGAATACCTCCAGATTTACACCAAAAACAAGTCAGGGGAATTCCTGCTCAAATAATGACTTCAATCTCAACAATGAGTGCCAAGACTAGCTAAAAATCACTACGCTATGTGGTCTTTTAATACTTAGATTGACAATTTTACCCTGATGTTTCCATGGTGTTTTTGCATGAAATTTTAAAATGTCTCTTATATGCAATTGACTGCTTTGCTGGATGCTTGTAGGAATGCTTATTTAGGGCACTTTCATATTTCTGGATGAATTTGTGTGTTTTCTGTTTTCAAGCAGCTTTCACTTAGTGGCATCTGTGTCTGGAAAATGGTAATTAAATGATGATTTTGTGGTATGGATACTCGACATCCTCTTCGGGGCGGCCTGTTTTTGGGTGCCCGACAGGGTGATGTGTTTGTTACTCTCGCCAACCTTCTGCACTTGTCTCCAGTGTCACAAATAAGATGGGCTCCTTCGGTCGTGTTGGGTTTCCCCTCCTTGTGAGGCTAACCCTAAAATGTATACTGTTACCATGCCACTCTCATCATTAATTCAGGAGGTAGAACCCAGCACCAGGCAACTCTCTCTGTCTCACCTGGCTGCATGTAGCCAGAGTCTTATGAAGAAGAGGAGAAATTCCAGGCTGATGCAGAACGGAGAGCCCATGAGCCCACAAACGCAGGGCCCGAAGAGTACGGAGGAGGAGGTCCAGCCAACCTTGCCTTCTGCGCCACCAGTGCCACAGTCGCCCCCGCCGCCCCCGCCACCCCCGCCTTGTCCCCGGCCTCGGCTAGTCTTCCACACACAGCTGGCTCATGGAAGCCCCACCGGACGCATCCACGGCTTCACCAACGTCAAGGAGCTCTATGCCAAGATCGCAGAAGTCTTCAACATCTCACCTTCGGAGGTAGGTCAGCGTCTTATGTTAGAAAGAAGAGGCGTGTGCTTTTGGTTTAAGGCCCACTAGTAATCAGCAATACCGACGGCATGCATTTGTGAACTTTTTCTGTATGAATGGGCCATTACACATTTTATTTCTCTTTTTAAATTTTTAGATCTATAATGCGATAGATGATAGTTGCCTTGCTGCTTTGGTGCTCTTGCTGTTTTCTAGCTTTTTTATCCTTCCCAGTAAGATGATGAACAAAAACGCGGCTTTGAACATAGTTACTACGTTAAATATTCAGACAGTCTGTGAATCATTTTGAATCCAGTGACAGAGCTAAATTTTGTAGCACAACGGCCTGGCTTGGGACTAGTGTACATTTCCTTCTGTTTATATTTTAAGGTAGCCAGTGCCTGTTTGTCTCTCATAAGGGGAATGTCAGCTTTTTCCAAGAGAGTTTCGGTTTCCTTGTGCTCACGAAGAAGCTTTTATTTGCATTTTGCACAAATACAGGTACATTGGAATGCGTTTCCCATCTTGCTGTCCCTTGACAAACAGACAGACACAGACACACATGCACACACAGTTTGGGGTCTGAGCACAGGGTCAAGCCATTTACCCAGCAGCCCTGGAGTATTTTGGGAGGAAATTGAGGGCCCTGCTTAAGGTCCTAAGAGACATGTGACTGTTTTGTTAAGGCTTGAACCAGTGACCTTCAGATGAGCACAGAGGCTTAACCTGCTGAGTCACCCCCCCCTCCGTCTGGGTGGATCAGGCTTTTGTGCTACAGTTCAGATTTTCCCATCTTCACCGATGCTCACTCACCCATGTGTTTTTTTCCTTGGGGACCAGATCCTGTTCTGTACTCTGAACTCCCACAAAGTGGACATGCAGAAGCTTCTAGGCGGGCAGATTGGGCTGGAGGACTTCATCTTCGCCCATGTGAGAGGGGAAACCAAGGAGGTGGAGGTCACCAAAACAGAGGACGCGCTGGGCCTGACCATCACCGACAACGGCGCTGGATACGCCTTCATCAAGGTGTCACCCTGATCTCCAGATAAATAGCCAACAAGTGATCACCAGTAACACGGTTTCACAACAATAATGATTATATTATTGAAGGTTTATATATTAACGACAGTCTTACTTCTCTGCGATAAATTTATGGAAGCCAGCCAAGATCTGTCAGTGTAATAATTATATAAAGTGCTGGTATCAAACTAAATTCCTGGCTCACATATATGCAAAATATTCCAAAACTTTCCCTTAATTGTGTAAATAACATTTTAATACTTTAAGATTTTCATGCCTGTTAGATCCAGAACAAATTCCAGAAAAACTGTCAATACCGAGTTTTGTTGGAAACAAATCTGACATGTTTGTTGACGTAACTAGTAACTTGAAGGTTCATGGCCTTTCAGGAATGGGGTTCATCACCCTGATATAAAATGCTGAGATAGAATCTTCTTATTTTTAGAGAATTAAGGAGGGCAGTACTATAGATCTGCTGAAGACCGTATGTGTGGGTGACCACATCGAAGCCATCAATGATCAGAGCATCGTAGGCTGCCGGCACTACGAAGTCGCCAGGATGCTGAAAGAGCAGACCCGGGGAGTGCCGTTCACGCTGCGGCTGGTGGAGCCTAAGAAGGCCTTTGGTGAGTGACTGAGTGCCTTCCCAATGCAGAGCCGCAGACCTGCTTTGGTTGATACTTGGTTGGGATGCTTGCTTAATTCTGTAAAATGTTGCAAATTCATTGGTTTCAAGGACAAGCAATGTGTAACATATTGGAACAAATCATCTGCACAGACATTGTCTTTTTATGAAGCATCATAATTTTTTGAGCGACTTCATCGCTTGGGATGCGTGGGAACTGCAATTGCAATTGTAGTCAGTGGCTTTATGTTATTGCAAAGGTGTTACTAATTAAAAGTCCAATGAGACTGCTTGTTAATGAATGCAGCTCCTTTAGAACTATCATTTGAGCTTCAATTTATTTCTATTTGAAATGAATATTTTACTTAAAACTACTGGTTGTTTCTAATGTGATTATATATTTTTTGTAGACAACAGAATAAAGTAATGATGTTTGCTATAAAACCAATAAAACTGGAATATTTGTACTAAATTAAAACAAGTATCCGAAGACTTTCGGTGAGTCCTGTACTTAAGCAATCACGTAACGTCAGAGATTAATATGTGGAGTTCAAATATAATCCAAAAATTACCGCTATATAAAAGCCTCTTTGCATTAACTAAACAATAATAATATAATCTATCCATCTTCCAACCGCTGATCCATATCAGGGCTGCAGGGATGTCTGGAGCCTATCCAGGCAGCATAGGGTGCGTAGAGCGGTAAAACTTGGATGGGATGCCAGTCCATCACATATGGAGGACCCAGGGGAAAGTCACGTGACACGCGGAGTGCGCACAAACTCCACATATACGGTGGGGGTGGGAGGCAAAAGAATTACCCGCTAATAATAATACTAATAATAATAATAATAATAATAATAATAATAATCAATTACCGTATACATCATCATCTAGAATTCCACATCATCTTCATAAATGTTGCAATAATATTAGACCTTAGAAGTTAGAGCGATTTTTTGAATTGTACATAAACAGTGCCATGCTGTGGCCAAAATTGGAACATCTCTATCGCGAAAATGTAGTCCTCCATTTTAGGGAGGCAGTGAATGAAGCGGAATGTTGCTGTCAAATCTGATAAATGACGGTGCTTCACATAAAACCGTTTCATCCATGGTTCTTCACACACTCGAGGTTCCTATAAATAGTCCTTCTGGGAACCGAGTTGTTGTGGAGACTCTTAATCTAAACAATCTGGAACAGGCCGGTTGCAAAATTTGGTATAAAACATATTATGACGATTTCTTAAGCGGAAAATGGAAACTCCCATTTTCAAGAATCAAATATGTTATCTTTTGTTAATATTTGCTGATTAACAGTTTGTGTATTTTTTCTTAACATTAAACGGAATTGAAAGTACAGAAATAAATTATTTCACGTATAGTCGCTCCTAGTGCTAAGTTTTGTCTTTCAGTTCAGATAAACAATAAAGTAAATCGTAGCTTACTATACAACATATATTTCCTTCTCCACAGGCTACAATGCTCTCAGTCTTATTTAAATAATTTGTTCATCACACTTAAGTGGGCCCTGTACCTTTAAAATGTGCAAATAGCTAAAATCCTTTACTGTAGTTACTTTTTAAACATGTTAATTTTAATACTTAAATATCATTTAATTTATTTTTTCCTCCCACAGTTTTTATAACAATGATACAGTGTATGTGGTACACGGTAACGTTTACGTGTAATTCGTATTGAAATATAAAGTTGTTTTGTTATTGTTGTGTGCAACTATGTATATGGATTTTAAAAAATTCAAATCAATTTAAATTCTACTCCCTTACATTCATATCGGAAATGCAATTCTGCATCCTGTTTTAAACCACAGTTCCAGTTCAGTTCAAATTTATGAATTCTGAACTGTGCACAACCATGTTTCTGATCATTTATCCAGAACAGGAAGACTGAAACCAACAGTGTAAGGAAAAAACAAGCAGACCAGTGTTTCTCAACCCGGTCCCTGGGGACCCCCAGACGGTCAATGTTTTTGCTCCCTCCCTGTGTCTCGTGGGTTCCCTCCCATCGGCAAGGCCGTGCAGTTAGGCTACCTAGTGTCTCTGAATTGCCAGGACAGGATGATTGTGTGGGCATTAATGTGACCTCTAGCTGACTTGCACCCCAGCCCTGTGCTGCGTGGGACAGGCTCCCCAGTGATGCTGACCAGGACATGTGGTTAAGGCTGTTTCTAGTGAAAGTTTTTAAATAAATCGGCAACACATTCCAATGCCAATAAGACAGGGTAGAATGTAAAGGGAAACAAAACTCAATAAGGCAAATAGCTGCTTCAAATGATTTAAAATCCCATAAGTGCTTGTGCTAACCAGGTTTTATATATGTTCTGAACACGCATTTTTCAAAGGAGACCAGCCTGCAGGGCGCAGGAAGCATCCCACAGAGTGCCTAATAAGATTATGTGATCTTAGAGAGAAAAGCCGACTGAGGCTGTTTTGGCGTGCAGACAGTGGTCCTTGGGGTGCTAACGCTCGCCTTCGGAGTCCTGCCCCTGGGCATATGGCTGCTCCGGGTCTGGATTTTGAAATGGAATATGCTGCCAAATCTTGCATATGTTTTCCCAATCCCACCATGAAAAGGAATTATTCATGTTTGGATCCATTGGCCGGTACTAATATAAGGCACAAGGGAGAGAATTTTTTGATTCCCAGCAATTTATTATGTAGTAATTAAGACAGTATATGTGTCACAATGATAAGATCACATTGTACAATACAGCTGAATCCCTCAAAGGTGAAAAAACACAAGAGAGCAGTCAGTTACAACAATACAAAAGGAGGGCTTTAAGAATTTCTTAAGTTGATGTAGCTAGAGAAGTGTTATGATCATATTTTTGTATTTAAATGAAAGCAGCTACTTAACGTCATGTTTCCGGTCATGTTAACCCATTTCGTTTTCTGTAAGAGCATGTTGCAAAATTAGCCAGACCTTTAGGAGCTCTCCATGGACATTAGTGGGGCGTCAGGCCGCTCACTGTAACACCTTCACCCCACCCTGTCGTTTGACAGACATGATTGGCCAGAGAACGAGGGTACCCAAATCGAGCGAAGGGAAGATTGTGAGCGGGAAGGAGACCCTGCGACTGAGATCCAAAGGGACGGCTACAGTGCAGGAGGTGGTGAGTCCGTGTCGGGGACGCGACGGGATCACATGGAGCAAATAGAATGATTGGACCTTACTTTGTTCATCACTGGTCAGTGAGCGTTGTCACCTCAGAAGCTTCAGTTTCTAACAGAAGCAGGTACAGCAAGCTTGAGTAAATACTGTTTCATATTGAATATCGCCACCTGTATCAAAATGGCGCATTCCCTTGTAATGGCACTAGTAGCTCTTGTAGCCCAACAAGTAAACAATTTTGCAAACATTGTAAAGGTTGTGGGTTCAAATCCCAGGGAGTGTACATAAATTGTAACCCTTTGCTCTATTGTAAGTTGCTTTGGATGAAATCGCTAGTTAAATGTGACCAGGATCAGTAAGGAAGGTTTCTCTCTTAGCCTAATGAGTTTGAAGAACGAGCCACCAAGAAGGTGGATGACTTGCTGGAAAGCTACATGGGAATCCGGGACCTTGAACTCGGTGAGATCACAGCAGAACTTTTACAAAACATAGCTGCATTCTGATGCCATCAGACATGCATAAACAACAGCTGTAACCTCTCCATATAGGGCGGTAAAGATCATTACCCTTACAGGAAAGAGACAGTGAGAGAGAGAGAGACAAAGAGAGAGTTTGTTCTTTCTCACAGATTTATATACCAATGACATTACTAACTCTTTTCCCAGAACTTCTTTCTAATCACTGGAACCATTGAACCATATCAAGTAGTAATTATCTACTTAAGTGGAGGACTGCTCTTCACTGCCAAAGCAAAATATCTCATCCCGAAAAGGGAAAAAGATGACAGCTCAATTTGCTTTCACACTATTCGAAGAACTGCCTGAAAAATGTTAGTTTTACTGTTAGAGAGTTTAAAGTAATTATGTACTTACAGCCTTAGTCGTTCCAATAGAAAATCACTTACATTTCTGCAATTGTTTTTGCAGTGAGTGTTACTACCTGATTAAATCAGAGTCAAAACGTGTTCTACATCAGAAATAAAAATCTGTACTCATAATGCCCTCGACGTATCCAGACATAGATTTCTGTCTCTGCAGGAGTCTTCATTTACAGACAGTAATATTTCCATACAAAAACAGCACTTTGCAAATGATCTTTGCTTCGGCTTCCTTATTTAATGATAAACTGCAAAGTTTTCTTTTTTTTTAAACTCAAGGCACATGGTGACCATATGTTGAGATTCCAGACATTTGGTCTTGAGATTCCCTGAGTAAAGACAGCATAACAAAGTACAATTAGGGACAGTGGTTAAAGCTCACCGGCTTCCATAGAGGAAGCTCTCTCATGCCATCAGCTCTTTGTTTTGTAGTATTCAAGTGTTTTGTCCTCCAGCGGCCACTATTGTGGAGGCGGGCAAAGACAAGAAGAACCCAGATGATTTCGCAGAGGCTCTGGACTCAGTGCTGGGTGACTTTGCCTTCCCGGATGTCTTTTTGTTCGACGTGTGGGGCGCTATTGGGGACGTAAAGAACGGCAGAGTGTAGAGGTGCAGCACAACCTGCCCGGTTCACCCATGTGAATGTAGCAGAACCACTTTTATCTCTTTAACAATCATAAAACCTCTTCAGTGAATGTAGGTGACTTTTTGACACCTGAACCAAATCTAACAAGGGATAGAATTATATGTAAGTGTTTTTCTTACTAATAGACTTGTATGCCTGATCCCACACAAACCCCTTCCTGTATCCATACAACAGGAAATGCTTAATGTCTGCATTATATTTCAGAGCTAATTATACTTAAAAAATGCGTACTGTACTTTTATGGCTAAACAAATGAAGGTCTTCTCTGTCCAACTTCATGCCTAAGAAAATGAAGGTTTCTTGTCCAACTTTAAGTCTACACAAGTCTTCTCTGTTTGTGACAAAAATATAATGTAGTTTTATGTTTTTTGTGTTAAACTGCTTGTAAATACTGCTTTGACCAAAGCAGTGAGATTTTATTTAACGCAGTATTTTGCATGTTTATCTTTATGGAAGGCCAGGGAATATATCAAATGAAATCTGAAAATCTGGGTCTGATAGTTTAGCTGTTCATTGGTTTGGTGCATTTTGAGCCTCATGAAGACCTGACGATAATGGCGTTTATTTTCACATTAATTGACTGCTAATAAAAACATTAATGTTCAAATACCAATTGATGTTTCTGTATTATGTGTGACGGAAAAGGTGATGGGTAGACTATTAAAACAAATATAGGCTCTTATAAAAGAATTTTTATTTTTAACACGAAGAACAAAGGCATACACGTACAAGGGAGCTAAAGCTGTCCTTAACGCTGCCTGCCTCATCAAAAAATAGTAGGTAGGTGTTGAAATTGATTGGTGATATTTGATCATATCTGCTGAAACTGCACTTCTGGCTAAATGAGGAATATACACATCAAATAGTTACACAAATGCCCATCTAAAATGAAAACATGCTGTTACGCCTTCTTAATTCTCAGCCAGCAGGGGGAGCTATCATGCAAAATGTGCATTCAGATATACAAGCAATGTCTCTCTAAATAACATTACTGGTAACTGTACAATTTTGTGGTGTGTGATGTGCCTTGCCAGTTTACAAAGTTACTGCTTAGAAAGAAATGTAGATTTGAAAAGAATACATGCAAAAGTATAATTATATTCTCCACATTTTGTGGTCAGTGACAGCTACATCTGGACACTATGTACTTACCATATATTATTCATATAATATTTCATAATGACATTTGTTCAGCATATATATGCTGCTACCTATGAAATTCTCCCTATGTCCTTGATTGATTAGCTATATGCATGCCATGCAGTCACATCGGACCCCCTGTTGGCCACAAACAGTACCTACACTAAATATTACACGAACATGGTCCTTGTTCAGGGGATGTTGAAGCAGCATGGTCTGCTAACCAGCTGGCTACCTATGATCTTAGGCTAAGGTTAACATTTTATGCAACCATGAGGTGACTGTATCCCAGCGGCGCCATGAAAGAATGAAAACCAAAGATGGGCAGAGTCTAACTAGCCAGCCTCAGCTGACCAATCTCTACACCACAAACAATGACGCAGCAAACTTCACAAACACAAAGGGCTTGGGCCAGAGGCCCCATAATGATTTTTTGAGTGGAGCCAAAGAAACAACTAACCCATCCATTTTTTATGCCCACTTATCTTATTCAGGGGCACGGGTGGTCTGGAGCCTATCCTGGAAGCTACGGGCACAAGGCAGGGAACAACCCAGCAGGCAATTTGGAAATCTCAGTTCAACTCATTTTAGGACTGCAAAGGGTAATTGGAAGAAGCCCCATGACGACACGGGGAGAACATGCAAACTCCACATACATGGAACCATGGTGGAGACTCAAACCCTGGTCCCCGAACTGTGGGGCTGCAGTGCTAACCACTGCACCACTGCACAGTCCCAAAACAATAAACCTGCTGTTGGATATATGAAACACATTAGATACTCGAACATTGACTAGAATAAATCTCATTGCCACAGAACCCAGCAGGGAACCAGGTCTCTTATTCCTGTGGAGAGATCTTCTTAGGTAATGACCTGGCTGTCTTTCACAAAGCAGAAGACATCCATTTATATATACGTTCTGCATAAACAATTCACATCTGATCTCTTGCTTCATTGCCATGCTGTGCAGAACTCGAGGTAAAGCCACATCACGTTTTAGATGTGTGGACCTTTGTGAAAACAAGTGGCCAATAGTTGTTTGATGCTTCTGGATCAGAGTGGTCGGTGTGGTCAGGAGGACAGCAGGTGGACAGGAGTGGCTGATTCGTTGGTAGACTCCGAGGGCCTGTGTTTGGGGGCCTCATCGAGCCCTCCTCCCAGTGACGAGCGCGTCAGTTTCCTTACAGACACCAAAAAGTTGGGGTGCATGGTCATGATGGAGTCACGGGACCAGTCAGCCCTGGGGTAGATGCGCTTAAGGATGGAACGGCGGAACAGGATGTAGACCCAGGGGTCCAAGATCTGGTTTAAGGTTGCAAAACGGATCCCCAGCAGCAGATACTCGATCTTGAGCTGGCCATTTGACAGTACGGTCCTGGCGATGAAGACCTGATGTAGAAAGCGTGGGTTAGGGCGGTACAGCAGTCTGGAATGCACACACAATCTTTGGTGGAAATTCTACCCAGGAAGTGTGAATATCAACTCAGCCTCCTGGGAACCCTGTTAGATATCACGATAAGAAGCTCTCTAGTCAGCCTTCCTACATGCACGGCACATGGCTAAATTGCGATCATATTTACTAAACACAAACAGCATCAAAAACAAAGCTACTGTTTCACAAATACCATGTTCCTGCTTTAACTCAGAACCAGCCCAAACCAGGAAACAGCACGTCTTCCTCTGTCTGGGATAGCATTTGCTCCCCCCCCCCCCCCTACTGTTAAAATTTTGTGAGACAGCTAAGGGCAGTGTACAGGAGCTATGCATTGGCGCTATGGGCTCTCCTGAAGAACAGGACTCCAGACTTTTTTTTGGTTGCTATAAGGGTTGCATTTCAGGACGGTCAAGTCGCTAATGCTAATTCTGAATGGGGTGTGCAGGTTCTGTATCTGGTGGTAGACAAACTGCATGAACAAGCCACACAATGTGATGCAGTCTTTTTCTTTTCTGGATTATTTTGAGGCTGAAGAAGTCAGTGGGTCAATGAGATGAAGTGCAACTGCATAAATAATATGACAACAAATTTAATTAAGTGACACTTAAGAATTTGGGTGCAGAAGATCTGAGGATTGGGCTGCCTGCATCTGCGATGAATCACATTGTTGCCATATTTGGGGAAAAGCTCCACAACTTCCCACTGCTGTGGATACTGGAGGTTCTGGGGAGGCCTCTAGGCGCACAGGAGCAGGAGTTTAATTGGAAGTCCCGACAAGACTTAATGCACCCACACTTATGGTTACAGATAGTCAATGCAAGAAGAAAAGGAACTAGATGAGGTTTTAGATCTGGGGTTCTCAAAGTCTTTACTGCAGTCTGGATGCGGAGTGAACTTGAAGTTACTCCAAGCCCAGCTACTAATGCACCTTATGAATCAATATGTTTGATCAAAAAGTTTGAGAACCCCTGTTTTAGGGGGTCAACAGTAGACAGACTGTGGACATGCATCCAAAAGAGCCAGACAACTTCACACAACCTCGCCTGGGAACAGCTCAGTGAAAAACTTTTACCGCCATGACGGTGGGTCACTGAAAGACCTGAGCTTCCAGCCACGTTGAGCCCCCCGAGTTTAGGAGAAGGGTGTGGGCCAGCCTGAGAACAAATTCGCGGACGTGACAGAGGCCCGATATCCTGGGTTGAGGACATAGGATTTCCTGACCTTCCCCCCAGTCTAAGATCATGCGGTCAGGGAGCAGCTATCAGCAGGCCGCAGATAGCTAAGGGCTAATGGTGCAGGAATGGGAGACAGCAAACATTTCCCGGATGGAGCTCAAAGCAGCCGCTACGCTTATTTACACACAAAAGCATGTCCAGCACCCCCCGGTGGGCCATTAATGATGGAATATTGAGTTCTCAGCATCATAAAAGACTGTAATGGTGCCTCTCAGCATCATAAAAGACTGGAATGGTGCCTCATGTTATACCCCTGTTAAATTATTCACATGAACAGGTTGATAAAAGAGGTCTTTGTTTGGTGCAAATATTAGATATATTACAGACCTTCAGTGAATGTCTTTTGTCTCTTCCCTATTGGCTATAGATAAAAAGGATAATACATATAGACAAAGCGTCATGAAGGTTATTATCTTCATTAATAATCAACAGATAAAAACAAAAAGGGCTTCACAAAGGTATTAATATGAGTCGGACATGCCCTGCCTTACATTAAGTACATAATTATTTGAGTGCTACTGCACATTTTGGTATGAAAATGATCAATCTTAGGGTTACTCCTTAGACAAAGAGCAGTTCTGGGAATGAATTTGCTATCGTAGCCCAGGTACCGAACTTGAAAATATATTATTATAAATGGACAAAGTGTTTAATGTGCGAATGTTTTTTAATGAGATTTGAGGGTATAGTTAGGGAAACTCATGGCTGATGCAGTGTGTGAGATTAAGAAGCGGGAGGATAGTCACCAGTAGGGGGCACCAGCAGATGGTGGCGATGATCATTATGCAGATCAGCTGCACCATCATCTCCACCTCATGGTCCCTCCGGCGCATGGTGGCGGCCTGGCCGCAGCAGACGCGGAACAGCGTCACCACGCTCACGGTGTTCAGCACGAAGGACACGGCCAGCGACAGCAGCCCCAACAGGGAGAAGATCAGGCAGAAGGTCAGGTCCAGGGGCTGGGAGCTAACACTAAAGAAGCACCAGGAACCAGGACTTTGTAGGCGGTAGCTGCTGAGCCCCATGGCAGGAAGCAGGCCGATGACCCCAGCTGCCACCCACACCATCAGCAGCGTGCTCAGGACGCGGCCCTTGGACATGCGTGTGGAGCGGGCAAAGGGCCGGTTGATGCCCACAAAGCGCTCCATGGCCATGGCCGCCCCCAGCAGCAGGGGGCACAGGCCGTAGAAGACCATAGACATGCCCATGAAGTTGCAGAAGTGGCAGTTGGGGTCCAACTTGCCCCAGTTGAACTTGGTGATGCGGAAGGAGACCACGATGGAGCCTGTCACCAGCAGCCCCATGAAATCGGTCACCACCAGGCCGGAGAGGAATATCAGGAAAGAGGACCGCGAGCTGCTCCGGCTCCGCTGGTAGGTCTTCATCAGCACCACAAAGGCGAACAGGTTGGAGCTGAGGCCCACTACACTGAAGACAGCAGAAAAGTAGGCGGATGCAACCACTGTCGTGTCGTTGGTGTGAAAAGGAGGTCTGTAATCGGTGAAGCATGTTGGAGGGCTGGTGGTGTTCGAGGGGGCTAGAGCCGTCATGGCGTCACACTGGGCGGGGACTCGCAGGTCTTCAGCTTTTGCAGGTATTCTGGCCAAATCCGCCTGCCAGGTGAGAGAGCAGGTAATGACCGTGTTTAGGTTTTGTATTAATTTGGCATATGGAAAGAGAATAAAATGGCATCATGTCTGTTTTTTTTGTATCACATTTCAATACGATAAAATATGAACCCTGGTTTTAAATGCAGTAATCAATTGCAAATTATCCATAACAGTATCAGGAATTCAGCCAATGCATACTGATTTGGCAAAACAAATGTATTCAGGTCCCAAGTTAAGTTTCAAGATATATATCAGTACACTGAGCGATTAAAAAAGTGACATGGACTCATCCTCCATTTTACACTGTGAACATGACCCATGTTTGGTGAACTCACACGTAATTTTCTCATAGCAAGTGAGGTTGTGTTGGTGTGAATGTTAATTAATATGCGTTTACACGATGGAATTTAACCCCTAACGCAGTTGCTGGAGTAGCGTTCAGCACGCGGCTCAGCGGGTTAAGCCTCAATGCCGGTGATTGTTAGGTTACACCTCTGAGTCCCGGCATCGGCAGAACAGCCTCATGTCTGAGGCCCTTGAGCAAAGTCCTCAGCCCCCAGCTCTGTGGGGGCTGCTGTGGGCGGCTGCGCTCTGCTCAGCTGTGTGTCACTGAGAGCAAGATGGGGGAGGTGAAAAGAGAATTTACCCACGGGGATCAATAAAGTGTCATTATTATTAATGTCTCCTGATGAGCATGGAGCATATGCCGTTCCACATACACACCGGTCACGGTTCCAGAACCTTCTTCAGCAATTCCACATTCTGAGTAAAAATTACACCTTTGCTGGTCATTAGGCTAGGTATTAGATTAGCTATATACAGGTGCTTGTTGACTTATGATGGGGTTACCTTTTGACGAACTGTATCATAAGTAAAAAATATCATAAGTCAAATATTAATAAATAAGTAAATAACTACTGTCACTGAATAAGTAAATACATAATTACTGTAATTGACTAATTATCAGTAATAGACAAGTAAATAAATCAATACAAGTTTATTTGGTTAAATACAGAAAAAACATGGTACAATACATGGTTAAATACTATACAGTACAGGAGTTCAACATTGCTGACAGATGCTCCACTGTCATATTCTATATTTAAGCAAGAAAACATCCTTGGATAGCACATAACCAACCTGAAATGAAGTTCATTTGTTTATTTATGAATAACACATTTTCTCATTCTCTCTCTCTTCATCTTTATTCCATTTATCGTTTTCTGTATATTTGACTGTATGTTTAAATTATATATTTATACCACCACCAAAACAAATCCCTTGTACATCAGGTACATGGCAAATACAAGACTTCTGACTCTATTTCAACTCCCTGCTGATGTTCCCGCGTGCACTGAACTCTAAAATCATGAAGAGAACTTGTATGCATTACAGACTTCAGGAATCCCATTCCACTGGGGTCATTTGCGTCCTCAGAAGCAAAGTGAACAAATAGATTATGATTCTTATCCAAAATTATTTCCAGGATAAACATTACCGAGGCCCTTATTAGAACTGAACTCATAAACCTGGAGTTTTTTTTCTGTCCGCGAAGAATGTCGCATAAATGGATATGCTTCAGAGCAAAAGAAAATCATATTTATCTGCTATTTTAAATATTTCTCACATTCTATGGGGCAGATTGTCACACTCATTGTCCTGTTATTGTTGATGCATGTGAATACACACACACACACACATGCACATTTGTAATTATATCTTTGTGGGGATTCTCCATTTCTATGGGGAAAACTCCAATCCCAACATGACGACCTTAACCCCTACCCAGCCCTAACCTTAACCACAAGCAAACTAAATACGAGATTTTTGGAATTTTTAGTTTTTTGATTGCATTCACAAATCTTTGTGGTCCCCACAATGTAATATAAACATAATCCCCCCCCACACACACACGCGCGCTAGCAACCAACATTGCGAAAACACATAGCATTTTTGGCCTTACCCTTTAAAATTACTAAAGGAGTATTGGTGGTAATGTTTATAAACAATCAAAGAATGCTTACAAATAAATATCATACACTGGATGATTAAATAAGTAACTGGAGTAACTGGAATAAAGTTCGGTAATCTGTAAAAATTGGATACGTTTCCACAATTTTGGCCACTGGTGTGTATATATGTATATTCTATGTATTTTTACAGATATCTCTCAAAAATGGTAAGTTGGAAGGTCACCTGGTGTCTAGGCTGTTGCCTTTGTGCCATAGCAAGCATTCTGAGTGTACAGACCACACCAGAAAACTGCCAGTGACCAGAAAACTGCCAGTGCCCAGAAAACTTCCAGTGACCCAGCTGGAACTGGCAGACAGGATGCAGAATCGAGCATGTCACTATCAGACAGGACAGGCTGGCCAGACAGCCAAGGGCTTCTGTGTTTTTCATTAGTATGAAGTGGAAGAAATTATCACAGAAGTCTACATGTGGAATAGTAGGTAAAAAAATAAACAAACATGTAGATCACACCAGGCATATTAGGGGCCACAGGGCATGCAAGCTAAATTACTTAAATAACAAAATCTTAAATAGCAAAAATCTTAACCCGAGCTACTTTGGTTAATTACGTGCTATAGGAATAAAATAGTTCGGGATCAACACATTTTTGGGGGGAGCTGGTAAACCGACTGACATCAAGGTCTTAGTAAAGACAAAATACTTCCCATTCATATTAATAATGGCCTAATAAATGTCCCGTTTAATCACAACATTCATAAAATACTATAAAAAATATTCACTGTCTACAATTCTTTTGTTGACCCTGGGGAAAATACCAGTCACAAAAAAAGAAGAAAAAATCAAGAGTAGAGTTAAGATGTTAAACAGATCTCTTTAAAAGACTGAGTTTTCGCATAGCTGGCAACAGTCACGCCCTTAAACCATCCCAGAGGAGCTTATCAGCCGGCTTTTCATGTTGTGTAAAAATAAAACTACAGTCATAGCAAATAAACTTCTTGTACAGCGGATATTTCGGTTTATTGGAATTCTGCTGCTCATGCACACGCGTTTTAATTTGCAAAATTGACTATTGTAACAATAGTTGCTTTCGCTTTTTAGGTTGTGTACCTGGTTGAATATTCATTACTTAACCCGAAAATCCACTTTAGTATTTCCGTGTTATTCATCCTTAAACAATAAGTATTCTAATGCAGTTGCATGTGGCCGGGAAAACGTCTCTAATCTTGATCTTTGATCGTTTAGAAACGACATTGCCGTCTTTCGCAACCTGTGGATGGTATTTCACTTAAACTTCTATGCATATCCACTGGATTTAAGTTTTGTTTAATACAAATATTTATTATTATTACTATACACACTAAAAACCTCGCATGGCTACTATAATTTAAATGGTAATATAACGCATTACTTTACATATACGTTCCCATAAGCGGACATGGTTATTATCAGTTTTTGTGTATGTATTTATGATCGTACATTAAAATGACCACGATGAATTAAACTAAGACCTACCTTATAAACTTTCATTCATTCTTCTTTGTTGCACTTTACCGGCATTGCCTTCCATATCATTGCTTCACATCACTGCCAACGAATCAGTATGAAACGAAAACGCTCGGAGTCGCTTGGGAGCGGAAGGCGGAGCCGCTGCACGCCGGCTGCGGTCTGAGACCCGGTCTCAGCTGATGCATTTCGGCGTTTCCTTGTGGGAGGGCCCGAACTACCATGTAGGGTCAGGGGGTCCTGGCACAATTCCCAACAGCGACCAAGATAAACATACACTAATTAAAGCCTCTTTAAAAGTGCATTTTCCCATAAAAGTCCAACCTCGCTGCTTAAAACGTTGACACTCCAGTCACACCATTATGTAATTAATGAATGTGTATTTCTTCCTTGCTAAAGCAATAAAATTGAATTCTAATTAACTCTTTGTAATAAGTTTTAATGAACAGCTTTCACTTGGCCTATTAATATCAAAATGGTTCAGTGGAAACAGCAATTTCAGAGCAATATGCCTATTACCGCAGGCTAAACCCTCCGGTACAGCTTTCTTTGCCACACAAGTTATTTCCACATAAATCATTTAGAAATATTGAATAGCAAACTCATTTATCAGGTATTTAAGTTTTCTATTGACAGTGGCATACATAGAGACGGACGCATTCTCACTACTTGAGCAGACTAAGCCAATGAAGACCATCAGCTGGCATTAAACTCCTTAGGCTGGAATGCAAAACAGCAGCTCAACAAAACAATCAAGGATCCAAAAAAACTACTAGACAGATTTCTTCATCATAATAGTCGGACTGTCTGGAACTCTAGAGAAATTTAACAACTTCAAACATGAGAATCCCCAAGTCTCCGTCTTCCTCACCCTGGCCAATCAGCACGAGTCTTCGGTTTGACCTCAACAGTCAAAGAAAACCATTTACCACCTGAACGATGGTAACCAATGGCCTCTCGTCACACCCAGTCCTGCTCCCAGACACCCCTGTGCACCCCACCCCCACTCCTGTATTCTCTGTGGAGGACGAAGATTCCACAGACTCTTCCGGAAGCTGAACATCTGAAAAGGAGCAGGCATGGGTAGTGTCTCACCAGACACAGCACAGATGTGATTGTGGATCTTTAACAGATCTCTGCAAGCATGCAGGGCCCCATACTGTATCAAAGTGGTTACAACTGGTCCAGTTCCAAAGAAAGACAAGGTCACTGGACTAAATGACTGCCGGCCAGCTGCTTTGACCTCAGCGGTTATGAAAACCTTTGAACGCCTGATGCTGTTCTGTCTTAAGTTCATTACAGAGTCCCACCTTGACACTCTGCAGTTTGCATATAGGGTAGGTGATCTCAGTAATCGCATTGCCCACACTCACCCAGCGGCACTCCCCGATTTCCCTTGTCTGACATCACCCCCCGGATTGCCTAACTGCACTATAGTTTAATTTGGATTACAATGAACAGCTGTTTTTGTTTCTTGTACTAGTTCAATTATCAGTCTGTTCTCTATCTGTAGAATTTGCAGATTGATCTCTGCATAGTCATTTTCCGTTGCAGTTCTTTTACAGATGGCACTCTGATGTTAATTTATTCTCTTAAGATGTTGCACGGTCTCTTCTGTAAATCTGTAACTTACATTGTAGTCTCTTTTTTAATTTTCGCACTTATTGTGCTACGAATTGTTTCTCCTGTACGTTTTGCAACATTGTCCTGTAGTTCATGTTTAGCACTGAACCCCAAGCACTTGTGGTCTGTTTCCACATAAATAAAGTGCAATAAAGTGCTTATACCAATTAGCCTGGATGTCTTTGCATAGCACGAGAAGAAAATTATAACTCCAACCCCCACAAAGACCCTAACCACCGAGGCACAATGCAGTCCAGGAAAAAAAACTACTCTATATAATTGCATTGGCCTTTAACGTGAGGAGGTATTCGGCAGAAGAGCGCCCTCTGGCTTTCGGAAATGGAGATTCACCCCAGAGACGAAGACTACGTAGAGTTGAGCTTCACTGCATGGAAAAAAAATTCTGTATACGGCTCACTGTTTTCACCATTATATTCTATTTTGTGCTGAAAGAGAAATTTCGCAAATAAATAAGTTATCCGTCTCATCTCAAATTCTTATTATAAGTATTACATAGATTGACCAAAATCTTAGAAAATTAAAATTTGCGAGCGGGGGGTCAATCGCTTAGATTAAATTTTATTTAAGACATACAGGTTAGTTGGAGCCGCTCTATCATCGCAGGCTACAAGTTTTAAGCCTCACTGTACACCGACTTGCTGTAGAAAACCTAGCGGCCAGCACATGTTACTGCGTCTTCTGACTTACACATGTAAGCGAACCTCGTGTGTCGCGGCTGCTGCAGCTCCCCGCGCAGCGTCGGCGAGGGCGATTGCGCTCACCGGCCCTTCGAAGTTTCTCCAGCAATTAGCCGCCGGCTGTCATTCACCCAGCGGTTGGCGGGAGCGAGCAGACAGGCTCCGCTGTAAATCACAGTAAGGAGATAATTGTGGTGATTAATCTGCGGGCCTGGAGCCAAACCCGGCGTGAAACTGGTCACCTCGCGTCTCACCTGGAGCGGCAGCGTGCAGCTGAAGGCGGCTCGGTGCCTCCGCGACAGGGGACCATCGAGAAGTGCTCTGATTCACGCCAGCGCACAGCCGAGGGATGGGATCACACGGTCCAGACAGGAAGTACTGGGCCTCCCGATGAATCGGTGATAAATTTAGAAAATCTGTTTTTAATTACATTGGTGCAGAGCTCAGAGTAAACATGAACCATCCACATTTTAAAATGTTTTCAGCACTTTGCAAAACTCTTCCTAATTGTAATTATATATATATA